>VWPW01013412.1:34203-121606 GCA_013389825.1 Crypturellus undulatus
CCCGGCAGGCGCCGCGCGGGCGGGACCGTTGGCGGCGGCGGCGGCCGCCCGCGGCGCTGAGGGGGGAGCCCGGGACTAGGGCCGCGGGGAAGCGGCGTTGGGGGCGGTAAAGGGGGCCGAGGGGCACGCGCTGATCCTCCCAGCGCAAGGGCTGGAACGGCGCCGAGGGGCAGGGAGGCGCCACCTGCTCCGCTCAGCCTTGCCCTCCCGCGGCAGCGCGAGGAAACAATGAAATCCCGTTCCCTTGCGGCTGGTACGCGCCCTTTTGTGTCGCCTTTGTGTCGGCAGCGCCTCCTGATGCAAATTCGCTATAACCGCTAAGCTAAATCACGGTCAGCAACCTGGAAAGCGTGTGTCATTGCTGTACTTAGCATTTATTTTCAGTTCTTTCTGTCCGTGCTGGCTGGTCGCATCTGTACCCTAGTAGTTTTTCTGGCAGTTGTGAACTAGATAAACAGGACCTCCCACAGAACAGAATAAATTTGCTCCTTCTCACAGTACTCACATGTAAAGAAGCCAAACACCTGTATGTGAAAATTATGGAGATCTAAGTAAAGATAAGAACAGGGAACATGAATAACCCACTTCTGTACTCTTGTTAGTAAAGGAAGATGTAGTGTGAGCCCTTTCTGAAATTATTCTTCATAGTGATTACTCCAGGGAGTTGATCAGTCTATCCCAGCAACATATCCGTGACATGCTGCAAAGGCAGGTGTATATGTAATAATGGACATAAACACTATAAATGTTAAAATTTATTGGAATCAAAAGGTGTCATTGGATTTTGGATGCTACAGAGGGCTGGATGTAGCTCACCCAGTGACACAGTAAGAGTGGAAATAGGCCACGGGCTAAAAAGGCAGAGGCAAGGGGCAGATGGAGTAGCAGTGGAGCCCTGGGTCTCGTGTAAGCATTTGTGCCCAAAGTATTTACATGCTTTTGTAATTATAATTTAAAAAGCCCTGAATGTCCATACAGCATGCTAAAATTTGAAGTGGTGCACAAAAGATTTTTTAAAAATAGTCCGCACAAAATAGGTGTACTAGTAACATTTCTGTTGTACAGATCTAGTTATACATCATGAATGGGATCAAGTGCAATGTAAGTGCTGTTAGTGAGCTCCCTGTTTGACACATAAGCCACAGGAAACTGCAGTTTGGTAACCAGCTGCAGGCACCACAGACTAAACAAGGGCTCATTACAGTGCCAACCTTCTTGTCTACCTACTGGTAACACACACTGGAACCTGGAGGAGTCTCAGGGTGATCTTAGTTGTGATCTTTCTTACCCCTACAACATCCTATCTCTGCTAATGAGGAACTTGGTAAATAATGGAAAGAAATAAAGAAATACAGCAAACAGCCAAGGAGAAACTATGCATGCAGTACTAGATTATGCAAAATTTTGTTCTCTCTACAAAAACCTGCATGGCTATTTTATTTGTTGAGCTCCTATTCAGATTCAGACTGGAGGCTCCTGGAATGGATGCATGTTTCCAGCTGCAAGTATTGGGGTCACTGGACCAGAGGTCTTGCCAGCACTCTAGAAGAGAGTTATCATTGCACTGCAATAAAAATTATTTATTATTATTTATTTTCTGAAATAATATAATTTCTGAAATAATAATATAATAATATTAATAATATAATAATAATATTTATTTTCTGAAATAATAATTTTAAAAAGCATTAACTTTAATAAAGCATTAACTGGTTTATTCAGCTGCTGCTAGTAGAGGTCTGGCAAGCTGGTGATTGAACACTGACTAGACACACACCGTCTGCATTTTAAAAGAGATTAAGAAACCATGAACCTATCTTGGAATGAAGGAAAAAGTGATAGGGATCCAGAAGGATCAAACAGTGCTTTCCTTAACTGAAATTTCACATAGGTTGAAATTTTGGTTCATTTGTAGTTACAAACAGGAAAAACTTATTTGAAAAAAAGTCTACTTGAATTATACCTTCTTAAGAAAAGTGTGCGTGCAATGAAAAATACATAGAAATAATATAGTGAGAGTGACAGCATAAGAGGTCTTAAAGCTGAAAATGTTCATTGAATTCCTCCTCATTGATTTTTTTTTCCACTCCATGATTCTGTCTATATTTGACATGCTCCAGAAGTTTTAAATTCAATTGCAATTACACTTCTATTTGAATTACGATCATTTTTCTTAAAGAGTGTTTTTTTTACATCAGTTCTGATATTTAGCGTTTCCTCAAACTGTTCTGCTCATGGTGAAAACAAAACCAAAGTAGACAATATAATATATCAGTATCATTTGAAATGTCATGTGCAATTCAATTACATCTCCTTTTGACCCTTTTGTGTAGATTACATTAAAAATAGTTGTAAGGTAAACCTCAGACTGAGAAGCACTGGAGCCAAGGAGCATTAAGAAAACCAGAAACACTGAATTATTGCCCAGGTCATTTTCCTCTTCAGTTCCTTATTCTTGATTGCTTGGAATTGAAGATGTGACATGATTTATGCTAAAACTTTGAAAGCTGCAAGGACAGTGGATTTATGGGGCGTCTGAGATCACCACACTCACACAAACTGATTCCTGTGTTTTGGGTCTTTTACAAATAAGTAATGCAAACAAGTTTACCCTTTTGAATTTCCCCTCACTAACATCTCAAAGTGTATTTGTTGTATCTATTAACATTCAGTTTATAACAAATGGCTTTCATGAAATTATCTGTGACATCTTTCATTATGTTTCATAATTTCTGTGAAATGTGAAGTTACATACAAGTTAAAGGATTTGTTGGTTTCAGAGTTATTTTCACTAATACAGGCAAGAGATACAGCTCTTCAAGTTCAACAATGTCTCCTGGAAGGAAGAGGTAAGATTATAATATCGTGAGTTATTTAAAGATCCGTAAGGCATGTAAGTGTAAGCATGTAAATATGTTGTGCAAGCATACAATACCTTTCCTTTAACAAACACTGGATCATACCTGTATAATTTCCAAAAATACCAGCTGAAGCCTGGACGCGTCATGTTCCTATAGTTAGGAACAACATAATGTATAATTTTCTGTAATATGTACAAACTTTTCCTTAGCAAGTACCTTGTGTGCCTAGAGGATTTCATAAATCAGAAACAACTGTACTCAATCCCCATCATATTTAACTTCCTTGAGCAGGTTCATAATAGTGACTGGCAGAATACCTTACAAATAGATCTGGAAAAAGAAAGTAGGAGCAGAAACATCCCAGTCATTTCATTTAAACTTCAGTTTGACAGTATTCTGCACTGTAAATGAGAAATGACATTCTTTTGGAGAAGATAGTAGAGGCTATTCTTATGCTGAGCTACTAATAAGCTGTTTATATCCTAAAAGAATTTTGGAAACAGGAGCTAAATAATCATCCCCCCTTTTTTTTAGGACTACTGGAATTACCAGGTAGATTTTTGTTTTGTTTTGTTTTTCTCCAGGTTGCATTAGTTAAATTCCTCCTCTGATTCATCAAGTCTGCTGTGATTTTGACTGTGTAATTTGCAATTTGAAACTTTCTGCTACGGAATTTATAGATATCAGCGAAAGAAATGTGTGGAAAAAAATCATAGATGTTTAAAGTCTAGGTATCTAGCTGGTAGCTTGAATTTCTCTGTCATTCAGATATCCTGATAAGTATCTGGTGATTCTTAGCTCTTTGAGGACAGTTTGCATTTATGAGCACAGGACACAACTTAAATGCAAGAGTGTATCACTATTCTCTTCCTACAGAAGAGCAAACTGAAGCCTGCGGGGCAGGCATTTCTCATTACAGTAAGATTTCAGTAAGATTACGGTAAGATTTCAATAGCTGAGATAGTACTGGAACTCCCCTCTTACATTTCTCTCTCCTCTCTGCCAGCCAGTTTCTTTGGACAAGCACCAAAGCTGGTGCAGGAAGATTTTGCTAACTTTTGAGAACATGCCTAGGGAATCTGCTATTCCTTGGACAAGTACAGCAGCAGCAGTAGCCGAATAATATGATCTTTAAGTTTTGGATGGCTTTGTATTATCATGGCTTCATACTGAATTTGGTAACATAAGGGTGTGCTTATGCTGAAATCATCAGCATTTCTACCAGAACCATCCCACTTCTGGAGCCCAGGACCTTTATGTCTCTTCCCTTGATCATCTCCGGCTTATGGAGATGCTCCCTTGCTACCACGGACAGTGATCGTAATTCTCTAAAGCTGCAGGGCTCTTGCAGCACGAGTAGAAGCAGGACAGTCTCCACTTGGTGAGTTTGCACAAGAATGACTCCCTGCCTTTGGCTCTGAGAATCAGCATGGGAGCAGCCGCAGCGCAGACAGGGGGGCTACACAGCTTCCTCACTGCTCCCTTGGCAGATTCGTATTTCATTTAACCAATTTAAAATTAATAGTCAAAGTCTCAGTGGAATCTCAGTGGAGTCTATAACTAAAAAAGACCCCTGTAGACTCCTAATAGAAAGGAGAGGTGGCCAACTGAGCTAAATGACTCTAGAGGGATACCTTTTTCTCAACACAGACTATAGACAAGGAATGGGATCATTGAACTTAGACAATTAATCTTTGCACAGCTAAGGTAAAGCAAAATTAATTTTGTCCCAGTATGTACCACAGTGGACTAGGATTTCTTATGAGGTTTTAGAAAATTTCCTTCCTTACAGAAAGTCTTCTGGAATTGTCTTCATGGGATAGGTTAAAATACTCAAAATCTTGCACTCTGCTGAAGTTCTCAGTCAGATCATCAGCTATCATGGTAACTTAATCACAAAGATCAGAAAGTATATCAGGTTCCTGGTTTATATTATTTTTTTTTTTTTTCCAGAATTTCAAGGAATTCCTTACTATAATTATTTTAATATCAGCACTGCTTTGAATTTGATAACTTTTACTTCAAAGTATGACTGTCAGTTCATGTAATTGATTTAATAAATTTGTTAGAAAAGCAAAGTTTGATTACTGTCTGGTAGGTGGCAGTGTTACATTTACTGCACCCTTGATCTGGACTAGATGACCTCTACAGGTCCCTTCCAACCTTAAGCATTCTATGATCTGCCCTTTTATCGAACTTTGCATTTATGGACAGTGGATTTTTCACTTTTCTTTTTTTAAGGTCACCTGAAGAGAAGAACTTGAATACATATGCACAAGCAAACACATACTTACAGGAAGTATGTATCCTTAAGTATCCTTAAAACTATATTTAGTTGTGGAGGAAATGTTTTTTGAAACATTCAATGTTCATATGAATATACCTCACTGTTAGTAAAGTCATTACAAACCTGGATTATCTATTTAATATTGTAAGTGCTATATTCTGTAGTCAGTCCAGACTGAGAGCAAGATTTGAGTGGTATCTCACTTAGGAGCTAGGCCTGTAAAACTCCTTCTGCTATTCAGATCTCTGTCACTACTAGAAAATAGAACAAAAGAGAAGCCACATTAATTTCCCGCGTCACAACTGTTTCTGGAGGGTTAGCATCTCAGCTGGCCCCAGTTCCCAACTGTTTCCAGCAGGGCGAACACAGTTCTTACAACCACATTCCAGTGAAGCTAAGTGTAAGTACAATTCTGCCATCCTCTTCCTGTGCAAAGGTTACTATACTTGTCTGAAATTTTTGGTAAGATATGTAGCCATTAGCTTCTTCCTGATAATGTGGTAATTAATAAATAACACATATATGTAAATAAAAAAATCCAGAAGTTTATAAATCTGCTATCTATAAAGATTTTTTATTTATATTATATAAAGATAACTGTCATAAAGTACCTTGTGAAACTCTTTCATTCATCTCAAAAGGAACAAAAACCCAGCTAAGCAATGCTTGAAGTGAATCATAGAGTAGTTGAGGCTGGAAGGGGCCACTAGAGATCACCGAGTTCAACCTCTTGGCTCAAGCAGAGTCACCTAGAGCACACTGGCCAGGATTGCACCCAGACAGCTGCTGAATACCTCCAAGGAAGGAGGCTCTACAGCCTCTCTGGGCAACCTGTTCTGGTGCTCAATCACCCTCACAGTAAAGTTATCTTTCCTCATGTTCAGATAGAACTTCCTGTGTTTTAGTTTTTATCCTTTTTACCTCCTCCTTTTCAGATACCCCTCCTTTTCAGATATACATTGGTATATACATTCAAATACACCCTCTTTTTCAGATATACATTGGTAAGATCCCCCATCAGTCTTCAGTGGGCAGAAGCAGGTTGAACAGGTCCAGCTCTCTCAGCCTTTCCTTACAAGAGAGATGTTCCAGTCCCTTAATCATTTAGTTGCCCTCTACTGGATTCCAAGTACCTTCTGTACTGAGGCGCCCAGCTGGACATAGTACTCCAGACGTGGCCTCACCAGGACTGAATAGAGGGGGAGGATCCCATCCCTCAACCTCCTGGCAATGCTCTTCCTAATGCAACCCGGGATACCACTGCCCTTCTTGGCCACAGGGACACAGGACTCCCAGGTCCTTGGATGATACCTGCAGTATATCCATTGCAAATTCGTTGGTATTTCTGTTTGTGTGTTTGCACTGAATGGGGAGAGTCTTTGCACAAAACACATTTCTGTGGTAAAGCACCACAAAATCTGACCTTCCCTATAACATACTCTTGTGGAAACCCAAGAATCTCGGCATCCTCAGAAGATTTGTGTGAAATAATAAAGGCAAATAATAAAAATCATGCTATTCGCTGTGTTCAGTGCCAAGAAAACCAAGTGGGCAGTTTGCGCGTTATACACAGCTCTGTCTTAAAATGTCTTTAAAAGATGATCTGGCAGTTTTAACAGGCTGATTTAATCATTAACAGGAAATTGCAAAAAGACAAGCAAACTACCACAAATGACAAGAAACATTTGCCCGGGGGGGCGGTGGGAAAGAAACAGCTGTGTCATCATATTTAAGCCAGAGCCCTGAGGCAAAGGAAACCCAAGTCCTTCCGAGGCAGCTGAACCCGGGAGTGGCTGCTGTTACTTATTTAATGTGGTGCCGGGCCCCACGCTACCTGAGGTGAGTTGTTCCTAAGCTCGACAGGCAGCCCGTGGTGTGTCTCACGCCAGTCTGTGCTCTCTGACACAAGGGCTCGCAAACAAGCCTTGGCGTCAACGCCTCCGCTAATGTGGAGAGCTAGCAGGGGAAGGCCTGTATTTTAGGTTAGCCTAGAGAAGCAGGAACTACGTGGGGGCTTGGATAAAAGCTTGTTTTAAACCTGAAGCTCAGGTAATGGGGATGTGAAAGGCATGAGGATGCTTCTGGAAAGCCTCATGGAGCTGTCGATCACGCCCTGAGGGAAAACTGCGGAGCTGATTTCCAGGCACCTGATTCAGCCAACAGACCACAAAAACAGAGGAGAGATGCACACTTTTCATATATAGGCTCCTCAGCGTGGAGCAGCCCTGTGGATCAAGGTCTGTCTTGAAATCCAGCAGGATGTTGATGTCTGGCCTCACAGAAGAATTTTTTTTACAGTATTATTGGATGAAACTATTCTTTTCTTAGAGTAGAAAATTAATTGACAATGTGTGGCACTCACTGTGCTTGCTGGTGTGAGGAAAATCAGCTTATTTAGGACTCAGTTTCTCTCACTCTTACTTCCATTTTCTTTGAAACCCCAAAACCAGAGTTTTGTTGCTGTTTTGTGAGTAGCTTGCATACCAGTAGGTACAGAAGCGCTGACTTTGTTTATGCAGATGGGCAGGCGGGGCAGTAAACAAGCTGGGATAAAGCAATTTGGCTCTTGTACAGGAGACAGTCACCCGTGAAGAAGCAGCTTCCAGGCAGTCCCCTGCCCTGCCACACGCTGCCCTGCTTGTAAGAGCCCGTAAGAGGGGCTACAGCAGGGAGCGGAGAGAAGCCACCCTTCAGGCTGTCCTTACGGCAGCATTGCAAGGACAGGGGATAAGATAGTTCTGTTGTCAGTTACAGCTCCTTTAGGTTTGAAGACAAACACGTTAGGGCTCTGTAACACCAGGTTAGCTCTCTATAGCTTCACTAAGGGCCCTGTTCATTTTTATTTTTGCTGCTCATGTAAGTACCTCTCTTCTTTGCACTACATGGAGTTAAATTAAAATAGGTTAATCAATAACGGTGCTCAGCACCAGCTGAGCACTCTCATATATGTTTGCAACTGTAAATCCTCTAAAAATCAGTCTTTTGCTTTTGTGTAGGTACTGAGATATTTCATATTGCTGAGTCCTCCAGCAGAAAGCAGAAAACAATATGTATCTATTCCTCCTTTGCATTTTATATTTGCCTTTGAAACCCACTGACACTGAGGAGATTATTTTTGGTCAAAATAATTTTACAGAGTATCAAGTGGGCAATATGAGTATGATTCTTTCTGTCCCACATGGTGGGTCGATGGAACCTGAAGACATCCCTGATCGAGATGCTGGCTGTTGGGATGCAAAGACATCCTCTTGTATTTTCTCTCATGACTGCCCCCCTGGAAGCATTCAAGATTTTAAGAAATGCAAGGTGCTTACCAACCAAGACAGGTATACCATAGAGGTGGCTCAAGCCCTTGCTAAAGAAATCAGCAAAATAACCGACGGCCTTTATCCCCATATCATTGTAAACCATCTCCAGAGATTCAAGATGGATGCAAACAGGGAAAAGGAAGAAGCTGCTTTTGGAGTTCCCCAAGCAGAAAAGGCCTGGGAGGAATACATGGGATTTTTAAGCAATGCAAAATCACAGATGACAGTGGGCCTGATTCTGGATATCCATGGACAAGCACATCCTGAACAGTGGATAGAACTAGGTTACACACTTTCAAAAACTTCCCTCAACTTGGGGGTCTTTTCTGCATCAAATTCGTCTGTTAGACATCTGGCCAATCAGCTTGTCAACGTGTCTTTTGAGACTTTGCTTATGGGGAACAGAAGTTTGGGCAGATACATTGAAGAACAAAATAAGAGTTACATTTGCGTACCTTCTCCATCCAATCCTAGTCCAAACAGTGGTAACTATTACAGCGGTGGATACATCACAAAGACTTTTGGCTCCCGTATTTCTGGCACTATTGATGCCATTCAGATTGAACTACCCCAGTGGGTCAGGGCAGCTGAAGAACGTCCCAAATTTTGTAAAGCACTAGCAGGGGCCGTAATGAAATTCTGGCAAGCCAACTACTGCAACCAGTACAGCCACGAGCTTCTGCCGTGTGGAAAGCGGCAGCAAAGTAGCCGTGATCTGGAACAATAGAAGAACTGATTTAAACCTGCTATCAGTTATGGATACTAAAGGAAAGATGCTAACCTGCAAATAAATATAGGGACATCAACAGACAGAGAAAATCCACAGCTTTTACCAACAAACCAGCTAACAAACAGCTTTGTACTAGATCCAACAGTTAAGAGACTGCCTGAAGATGAATACATATCTCTGGAAACACCACATCTGATATGCTTTTCTGTTCTCGGTCTCTTTCCAGTAGCATCCTCTGTTCTGTAGGATACAATAAACAACTACGCTTATCCTAAATAGTTCTGTGTGTTGCAATGCATTAGTAGATTATCTACTAACTAAAATGGACTGTCTGCTTTTCCTGGGACACTTGTAAAAAAAGTAATTTGGATAACATGGCTATGTAAAATGTTTCAAACCGGGAGCAATTTTTATTTGGTGTTTATAAAGCACTAGGATTTGGAGCTCTTCAAGGAAACAATGACACACAATATGAAATACTTCAGGTTTTGTTAATTAAATGAATTATGAGAAAAAAATTGAGAACAGACACATCTAAAGCAATTATTACACTGATTTTTTTTCTTTCTTCCATCCTTCCCCCAAACTAAACAGCACAGCATTAACTGGATGGGAGGCCGCTAATAAGAATACACACCATGCATTTTTGCCAGTTTTCCTTACATCATGGTTCCCTCCTGAGACCTTGTACACTGGTTGCACTCAGCATAACACTTAATTTGTTATAGGGAAATATATTACATTTAGAATGTACCTTTCTGCACAGTGAAGAATAAGGTGCCATGAATAGAAATGAGTACAAATCAAGCCTTGAAAAATATATATATTTCATAAGGGAAGCCAAAGGCAGCTGCTAGCAACACTGAAAACAGCGTAACTGGGAAATTAGGATATATGAAGTTCTAGCAGGATACAGCATAAAAGAGAAGAATGACTCACTGGCTATTGTAAAGAAGTATTCATAAACTGGAATAAAATGAGATGAAATAGCTGCATCTTACAGTCAGAGTTAATACTTTTGTTCCAACCATAAGTAGGGGCAATACCAAAAAGAACCTCTTACACAATTTCAAAATATCATGCATGGATTGTTTATAGGAGCTCTCTGAACCCAGACTGTTCATTTTTAATGAATCTTTGAGGATGAGGTAAGCTTCAGTAACTGGAAGAACGCTGATGCGATTGTCTTTCAAAGGTAAACAGGACTGAGGGCTTTGCAGGAGTATTAGCTTTTGTATGTTCCTGGTAGATCATGGGAAGGATGAAGAAGATGCAAACAGTAAATAGTTAACAGATTGTGGTTTATCTGCTGTCACTTGGTTTGTCAGACCAATTTGATTTTGATTTTAATAACATGCTTGGTTGCTCATAATATTAAACATGCTTCCACAGAGTACTGTGCTAAAACGTATCCAAAAATGCCACACAGGCCGATAACAAAACAAAAACAGATAAATCACTGCAAGTCATTGCATCTTCAGCTCACCAGAAAACCATCTTTCTAAGAAGGCCATATCAAATACTGTTCATTATCAGTTGGCTAGGCGAAAAAAACACTTCAAAAACAAAGATACTGGACTTTTTTCCACAGAACAGTAGGCCTTAACTGCACCAGTTACATGGATTATTCTGTGTATTAATTACTAAGGTGATGCACATGAGAAAAACCATAGGAAGATGATAGGACCTCTCCAATATGTGTCACGCCATGCCAGAGAGTGGGACGCTGTCCTGGAATGCTGGAATGCTAGAAGGAAGACGGGAAGTCCTGATAGATAGTTAATTGAACATGAGCTCAGTTCATACTCTTCTAGCTAAGAGAATGGGCATACTCTTTGAAATCATAAGCAAGGAACTAACAAGCAAAAAACAAAGGGCAGTTTAACTCTTTTTTTATCTGTTATAGGATTGTGAGTATAAAATTGAGTTCTGAGGCAGACACCTCAGAAAAGATACCTACTGTGACAGAAAGATCTCAGAAAGTTACATAATCATTAAAGTAATCCTTGAAAAGTAAACAGAGCCCAATCATTCTGCAATTTCTTGTACATATATATAAAAAATATATATATCAGTAATTTGTAAGGGTTTTTCTTTTAGTGCTTCAAGAAGCAACATGCTTGTTATCTTTAATAGAGAAAACTTTCTTTATCCACAGAAGCAGTACAGCACTCATGTATGCATCGGTTTACATCTGTATCCCTTAAAGCTGATTTGGTCACTTGAAGAGGCTCAGGAATCAGGTGCAGCTCTGTTCCAAACTGTCATTTGCTCATTCTTGATGGGAGAAGTATGCAACAAGGTTGTCATTTAAAGGAGTTTACCCCATGTTATCATCCTTGGTAGTATCACTGCAGAACACTGCAGATGTATACCATCTTCTGAGACACAGCATTCACCAACTATGTCATGGGAAACTTTTTTTTCCTAACTTGAGTCTATCAAAGCATACCTCTCTACCAAAAACTTGTAGATCAACACATGTTGGTCCCTGCCTTTAAGACTTCATCTGTAGAATTCCTTTTGATCCAAAATTTTTAGTGGTAATTTCCCACTTGCAGTAAAAAATCCATGGCAAAGTAGCCAGAAAGAACAGACAAAAATTCTGGGAGATTTCTCTCCTGAAGTTTCATAAACTGTCTTCTTGCAGGTAACTGGCTTTGGGAAGTCACCAAGTGCATATATAGTGCCATCCAGAACTACCCCTTCCTGCAGTTTTTCCAGTACCTAGACTGGTTAGACAACCTTCTCTGTCCCTGCTGGGCAGAGAATGCACACTGTGTTTTGTTAAAAAATGTCACTTGTTCCTGCTCTGTGCATTCCCTGGCAACCTCCTCCACATTTAGTATCCCAAAACAGACTTTTTCCAAGTTCTTTTGGTGGCCTGTCAGGCATGATTAATAAAAAAATCTACATGTTTTCTGGAAGAAGACATTCGTTTTCCCATCTCATATCTTTGCCTGTCCAAGGACACCAGAGCTTGTGAAACATGAAGAAAGGTTAGAGCAGTAGCTCTGGAATAACATTTCTCATTCTTCAGAGATGTCTGTATGGTTAGCAACACAGGCATTTCTGCAGGCTTATACACCTGAGTCTTTAAGTAGTTAATAGGAGCAAGATGCTTTTCTTTCCTGTTAAACAAAAAAATTGTAAAAAGAGAGGAGCTGTTGTGTGAGTATCTTTTGTTATAATGTACATTAGCCTTATTAGATTTTTTTTTTCTCAAGGAAAGAATGGAATAGAGGTAAATAGTCATGTTTTGCATGTTGTTCTTACTAATGAAATGTTAAATATGAGGTAAAATATAGGAAAATTTTTGAAAAGAGGAAACTGCTAATCCATTTGCCTGAAGAGGGACATTATGTTTATTTATCTTGATACTATTCTTCAGTGAGCTCTGGCTCCATTTTCCATTCAGTGCCACTGGAGCTTTCAGGGTTGGTCCACTCATAACCTTAGCAAAATAAATTATGAAATTTCATGACATAATGGTTCAAGTATATAACTGTTTTGTAACACTACAGACATCAACCGTTATTCATGTGTGTATCCCATTGAAAAGAATAAAGTCTGATCTCCTTTTACTGTAAATCCACTGCAGTGCCATTGGCTTCAGTTCAGTTGCTCCCAATTTGCCAAGGCACAAGACCCCTGCATTTTACTGTTTTTCTTCTAGGAGAAACAAAACACACATTTCCAAGGCACATTAATGGCAAAAGAATATCATATGTACTGATTATTTGAACACTGACAGGATATAATAAATCCTGACTTCTCTTTCATTGTGTTATCATGAATGAGATACTCTGCTTCTACTCTGCTGCTTACACAGGCATTGTCACATACTTTTGAATATATAGTACCCTATTCATCCCACCTGTCATCACTCTCAAAAAATTAGAAATCTCATCCAAGCTAACTGTCTGGATTCTCTGTGTAGAGAGAAATGAGAACCTCTGTAGCCGTGGATGTGCTGATCTATTTCCATTGGCATGAACCTAGAATCCTAGCTAGACTGTTCACAATAAATCATATCAATATCATAAA
The DNA here is from genome assembly GCA_013389825.1 of Crypturellus undulatus. Taxonomy (NCBI): domain Eukaryota; kingdom Metazoa; phylum Chordata; class Aves; order Tinamiformes; family Tinamidae; genus Crypturellus; species Crypturellus undulatus. The sequence continues at coordinate 47,437 of VWPW01013412.1, forward strand.
TGATATAGACTTACAGTAACCAAAATCTTGGGCAGTTAAGAATCAATGGTCTTTGGTTGAAAAGAGTCTAAACACAAAGCTAATGATATGTAGTTCAGCAGAATAAGTAAATGACTGCAGTACTTACTGGGCAGAATAGTCTCTTCAGCTGGACTTCCCAGCTATTGCCGAATGGGGAATGGAGTTGGGTAGGTAGCAAAGCCATGTCAAAAAAATAAAGTGAGAAGCAGAGAGTTAACAGTAGAAAGTCAAAGCATGTGACTTTAAACTTTTACTAATGCTAATAGCATTTGCTTTATCAATGCCACTGCTAAAGCTAGACTTGTGTTTACCTCATATATAGGAATAGATCCAAACACCACACCAGCCTCTTTGTTTCCAGTCTTGAAACTTTCCAAAGGTTGTCTAAGAATCTGAACATGGGAAAAAAACGTCAGTTCATTACTAGCTAAAAATTAATTCAGAAATGTTGTCAGCTATTACTGTCATTATTGAACTGTATGATGACACTCATGTCACCTGAAGAAATGTATGTAAATGATTCCCTAGAGAGATGGAGGTTTATGCACAGGTTTCCTTTGTATCACATAAAGACTGGAAATTATCAATCAAAAATTAGGAGGGGATCAGTCTTCTGCTATAAAAAATGTACCAATAGTAAAATTTAAACCTTCCAAGGAACAAAAAATGAAGGTAGTTAATAGCAAAATGATTTTTATCGCCTATGTTGCATCTAGTTTTAAACACTTGGTTAGGATTGTCAACTATTAGCACCTTGCCTAAGCTCAATACAGGAATCACTTTCAGGGAACCTGTCAGATTTGGTGGATACAGCCTGTTAGAGGACAGTGCTGTCTAGCCAAGGGTAATAGAGTAGACACTTCCTTGCAGATGACAACGTCATCTCAGGGCAGTCAGTCATTCTCTTGGGCTATGCAAATCAGGAATGCTTCAGTTCATGCTTCAGCTGCCAGTTAGGAACAGAAATAGATGAATGAAAAAGCATTTCTGCTGTCAGCTGTAGAAAACCTTGAAGTTGTGAAAATTCTTCAAATACTTTGATAGTTCATTCATTCTCACATGAATCAGGAGACTTGACAAGGTAATATGTACCTGCCCTTATAGACAGGGCAAGAAAGGTAACTATCCTAAGATGATATAGCAATGCTTTCACCTGGGAGGGCAATTCATAATCCACTGCAAGGAAGAAAAAAAAAGAAAACACCTAAAGCATGAAATACTGCAGAGAATTCTTGTTTTCACCAATTATGTAAATATGAGTTTTGTTGGAAACAGTATGTCGTAAAGGAATTTTCTAGTTAATTTTTTTCGCATTCATTCTAAATACACAGCTGAGTGTACTGAAATAGTTTAAGAAACACCACATAATGTAAAACATTCCTCAGTGAATCTATCCCAGCTTCTGTCTGTCAGTTTTGAGCACGCTGGCTTCAGCATCATAGGAATTAGTGAGATGCTCCAGATATTTACACAGCTACTGAAAGGCATACCTCCAGGCTGAACTGCAAACTAAAGTCCATTGATTTGCCCCTCTTTAGGGCAAATGGAAGCCAATCAATCTTTTTTTTTCTCTCATCAACGGCCTGATCAGAAAGGAATCCACCACTAATGTGTCTGAACGTGCAAGTATTTTGTATTCTGATGTTTTCAGTGAGTCCTCTTTTCAAATGACTATGAAAAGTAAAACCTAAAGTACAGCCCAACTCTACTGACTTTCCCCACAACGAACACACTCAACCACTGATGTTACAACAGTGATAATATTTTGTGTTTTATACACAGCAGCAACATATTTTTCCCACTAACACTCTCTTCTACTGTGGAGACCTGTATCCACAGTTGTTGAACAGCAGGAGATCAATGTTAAACGATCCCTACTTTGTAGCACATGCTGCGAAGGTGCAAGAGTGCTCCAGCAGTTGCCCAGTGAGTTAAACACAAGCAAGACCCAAGAGACCACGTAGTATCCATGCCTTAGATGGCCTTGGCAACTTGTTGCTGTCTTGGAGTGAAATGACAGAAGGCCTCAATACCGCATGCTTGATTACCATTACCAGCAATGCATAATCTACATTACTCTGAACTACAATTAGTCAAGACGATGACAACTGATCTTAGGAGCCATGGAATCTCTGTAAACGAGGACAAGAGAGAAAGGAAGACCTGGCTGGCAAACCAGGACAGTAAAGAGTAAAGGGAAATGTGGTCTACTCACTAACCTGTCATCGTTTTACCACAAGAACATGGAGAGAAGCAACCTGTCACATAGAGTAGTATCTTTTGCTGACTGTTTGGCCTTTATCTGGTCTCATTAGGCTAACATACTGGGGTATAAGGAAGTCTCATAGTACTGCAAAGTTTAGGTGAGGATGTTAATTCCTCTCCATCACTCTGTTGGTCACTGGGGAATAATGGTTAGGAAGGTGTTAATGGAAGGTTATGGCAAGTGGCCATAGGATTAGTATTTTTTCTTTTTTCTTTTCTTGTTCAACTTCCACAAAAGAAGCCTTATTTGAATCTATGACTTTTGAATGCTAAGCCAGGTAAAAAAACAGGAGCTGCACCATTTTTCAGCCAGAGCTTTAGGAGCTGTACCATTAGTTAGCGCTGTAGAAAATATTTGTAGCAACACCTGAGCGGACTCAGAACCTCCTGAAGTCCAGTTTCATGGGAACCCTGAAAGAACTGCTGCATATAACCACGAATCCATTGATGTTCTCATATTTTCACATTACCAACAGCTAAGCCTATGATATTTAGAATTTCTTTTGGAGTATATGTTCTAGCTTTTTTTTGAATGAGAAGGACATATAGGATTATTATGGTTGTTTCCTGGTATGTTGCATAGAACTGATATATTAGTAACCTTTGGAGAAGCCAAAGCTCTGAAAAATTTGAAGTTCTGAAGTATATCTTCATGTTCAGGCTTATTTAAAACCAAAGATGATCTGGTCAATGACTTCCACCTGCACATAAGACAGAAGACAGAAAAAAAATCATGATCCCATCAAAATGTCAATATCCAAAAGTAAACACATATACATTCATATTTGGCTTCAAAATAAAATTATCTTGAAGTATAAAGTATTCCTCAAGACATAATTTATATTAGGAGCTTCATAGGTGTCATGAAGTGCTTCACTAACATCTCATCAATCCAGATACTGGCTTGTGAACTGTAGGAGGCTGGATATGTTACCATAAGAAATACTAGCTACTACAGCTGAGTACTAACTTGCTCAATGTCTAATAATGACTCTTAACATTTTTATCAGTTCTGACTACAGTTCCTCTATACCATCTTTATAACAAAGATTTCCTCTGTTCATATACCTGGCTCCCAAAGTTGATCACAAGATAAGAAGATCTAGAGGAGAGTGTCTATTGGTGCAGCTTAACACAGTTTCATTTATTGTCAAAAAATTATGTCAAATCAAACAAACTAAAGAGGCGGCAACTATGGTGAAAAATTTAGACCATTTCTGCATAGCACTGCTGGAATTTTTCAGTAGGTCACCTGAGTCACTAAGACTATTAACTAGAAGACTTTTAATTAAAATTTTGGAAGTGCCATTAAAATACCAACTTATGGAAATGCAAGGAAAACAGGCTCCTAACCTGAACAATCTACATAATGCAGTCTAATTAAGCTAAAATTTGGGGCAATTATCTAGCCATCACTATTACTATAGTCAAATTCTGATCATTACCCAATCCATAACAATTAAGAGATTTATCCAAAGTTCATAAAATCATTTAAAAATGATTATACTTCATAATTAATAGAAAATATTAATGCTTTCTGACCATCAGGTGACAGGTGCTTTGTGAAGTCTAGTATTTTCAGATTTGTTCCACAAATCACACACGTATGTAAATGTTTGAAATCTTACTTTTCCCTGTCCAGTATTAGAGGATATTCAGATTTCTTCTTCTTTTCCATATATTTGCTTTCCTCTTTAATTATTGTTGGAAACTTATTAATATCACAAGGCAAAATCAGCTCACTGATCTCTGATAATTCAAACTTCCTGGGCTGTCCAAAGTAACCAAGATAGTATCCATTTGTGGCATGCCAGATCCTACATACATAGTAGAAGGAGTGTCAAAGGAGAGAAGAGAAAAATGAGTACTTTTAGAAGTGAAAAAAAAAGAAATCTCTCTATTAAAGTTCCACAGAACTGCTCCAGAGTACAGTATGCTAGCCATAAAACATTATCAGTGAAATTAAAGTTGAATGTTAAAACGTAACTTGAGAGTAGAAAAATCAGAAGGTTGTAAAAATCAGAAAACAAACAAACCACTCAGTTTTATACTTAATAAATAGAAGAGTAGAGACACAAACATCCTGAGCTGCTCTGGCAATAAGTTGCTGCCACCACAGCAGGATGCTCTGTACATGCAGAAATTCCTGGGTGTTACTGATTTCCAAATATATCTCAAAATATCTCTTCAAATCTACTTGTTAGCCAAGTAGGAACTGTGTAGCTGTCTATAAAGCAGCTTTAAGTTGAAATGATTTAATTTGCCAGACAAAATATTTAGAGAATATGCGAACTTAACAGGTTTTGAAATCTAAAATGGAATCAGACAGAGCAGGAGCTTATTTCCAAGGGTTTGTTAGTCATGCATTCAAAACCAACTCACTGAAAGAAAATAATGCTCTATAAGAGGTGTGACTTCCTGGGAAGAGTGGAAATATTTCATTAAAAATCAGTTCTTACAAGTGCAGGAAACAAAGTTTACTCAACGTTATATCTTATTTAAGTTCTGTGTTATACATAAGTCCAGCAAGAACAGGAACTTTGGAGACAGTTCAATTCACTGGACTCAACAGTAAGAAATACTAGCAATTTTTGTACCTGACGGAACCATCAATAGATGCTGTCACTACCACATTTTTCTCCTCTTCATGAAATAAATCAACCACTTTGGTAGAGTGTGCCCTCCAGCAGAGCTCCTCCTTTACTTGCTGAGGGGGAAAAACACCACAACCACATTTCAGGAAGTTGTGTGTGCTACCACAGTTACTATCTGAGTAGGTTATTAAAAGAGATAAAATAATACATCCACAAACAGGTTGCAGGTGGCATATGGCAGAAGCATTGTTTGGGGGATGTGAATAAACTCCTTCTTTAAATAACCTCTTTGAACACAACAGAATAATTCTAGCAGCACTTTAACTATGTTTTTCTGTTTTTTTCACAGCACGAAGTTATTATGTCAAGCAGAAGACATGACCTTTATGAGCAGGAAACGTTTTAAGGCCCTCTAGAGCTCTGAATTCATTTTTCTCTATTTGTCTTATCAGAACAGAATACTGTTCAGGTTACGAAAATGTAAATTTTTTCCTTACATTTTTACTGCTCTGTAGATCTTCGAAGAATGAGCCAATGCTCCAGCGCATAATATATCCTTCTGTTTAAGATAGGAAAAAGCAAAGCACGAACAGATTTCATTAGTGCTATATAAACTATTAGTGCAGATAAACTCTTGGATTTTCTGCCAGATGAAAGCCAAATTCAGTGTGAAATTAATTGCTGGACAATGAGCAGAGACCTCTAGTGCTTTCCTTCCTTACACTGCCGTGCACTTTTGAGGCGATTACTGTGCAGTACATGCACATTAGTGAGTGAAATGTGTCTCTTGGTACAGCCATAGCAGCAGTTTTTAGTTGTGGGAACCTGTTATCAGGGATGTGAAAATGTTAATAACACTAAGCTTTAACCTACTATCCATGCCTACAGAAAACATTCTTTTTGGTTATTTTAATGACAGTTTTGATAGAGAAAGGATGGCTGTCTTAGTACCTTCTCTTCTGTATTTCTGGCACATTTACAATATAATTTTTTGTGGTCCTACAAACTGTCTTGACAAGAATGACTAACGTGTTCACTCACCTTTACTGCCTGCCAGAAGAATGTTAGTAGAGATGTCTGTGCACAGTGCTGTCAGAGAAACTGAAGGATATTTTGAAAAGGGCAAAATTTCTTTCAGCAAGTTTCCCTAAAATACAGTAATTAAATAAACACACATAACAGATGTTTTCCTGTTCCTGTTCCTATATTTTCCTGTAGTGTACTACAGTATACTAGAAGTTGAATGTTGTTAAATATGTGCAGCCTTATCCAACTCTTACCCACTCAAAAATTTGTTGGAGAGTTTTTTCTATAATTTCTTGAATGACCGAGATAACTGGGGTGTACTCTGTTGGACTGCCATCTTTTTTACATTAAAATCACAGACTGTCTCACTTTAGAGCCAATCCACAGTTCATCTGCATCCATCCCTACTTCCTTGATCACTTCTCATTTGCTATGAAATATCATCACTATGTATCACATTTGCTACTGAAATGTCAGTTCTTCCTTCAAATAGACCCATAATGCCTCCTTCATTCCCTTGTTATATATTCCAGCAAGCACCAGTGGACTTTCTCCCTTTCTATTCCTTCAGTCTTTGGTGGAGGTGAGGAAGAATATCTTAACGATAAGTAGACTCTTGCCTCTGTCATCCAAGTGATGATGATCGTGACTTTGATGTATCAATAATAAAGACAACAAAACCAAATATATTTCACATTTACTGTACTTGTGAACATTTACCATTGTATTCTATTTCTGCATAGAACGTTTCTGAAAGTTTCTCCCTATGACTTGCTTTTGCTGGTATACCTTTTAAAGCCTGATGTGGCTGAAGTGGGATGATCACTGTCTACTGTGGTGGCCAACATTATCTGACCACATCACAGTACTCCATTCTCTTTCTGTATTACTTTTTTGTTTCTTGTTTAGAATGATGCTTTCTGAAGCACAGCCTGAGGTGATAACAACATCTAAGACATTGTCAACCTATTGAATGACTGACTTTACAGTCTGAATATACCTATAGGTCCGATGTGTCATGATAATATTCTTTTCTGATTGTAACTGTTAGAGTCATCTAACTAGCTGTTGCAAGTTACTGCTAGTTACTAGAAAGCATGTTACAAAAACTGGCAGAACTACCTTCTCCCCTTATCCAATCCCATTCCAAAGCCATTCAGATAGCTACCTGAATACTCCATAAATAGATATAGCCATTTTCATGAGCAGAAGCCAGTACTGGTGAGTATCTCATTACAGCTTTGGACAATAATACGTTCTTCTCCCAGTGCTGCATGTTCTGATACACTGTTGTGTATTTTTCTGCTTTGGAACACAAAAGGCAATACATGATCTCAACACATTTTTTTTTTTTTTTTGCATTGGTTTCAAATATACAAAAATTACATAACGAAAAAGTAACTTTGGAAAGAAACTTCATTTGCAGGACAACATCACTTTGAAAATGCGTTACAGACATGTAAACTGAATAGAAATGAGAATAGTCTCCATGATCACATCTAAACTATCCATCACTATTCCTCCATGAGGTGGAGAAACCTTATTCATAGCAGAGCAACAGATTTTACAATAGCTCACACACCAGTGAGATTGGAGGAGCTGTGCAGGACAGTGCATGACACTTTATGTGAAAGGAGATGCTGTATAACTGGTGGTCCCAAATTTTGCAACGATGCTTGCAGCATCACATCTCTTTAGCAAAATCAGTATTTGAGCCTTTGGAAAGTCTGCATCTTGGGCTGGCTTTTGGGAAATAATGGGGGGTAAGCAAAAGGCACAGAGGAGTGTCATCCACATGCCAACTACTCTCCTGGTTATTGAAAAGCTCAGAAGTTTGCCAGGCAAATTGGCAGTTCATATGGAAATCTGAGCAGAACACTCATGGGTCAGCAAAAAAGAGAATGAAAACAACATATTTTCATACCTGTTGCTACTTGAGTATTAGTTTCATCACTTTTTATATTTTCCTAAAAGCAAGGAATAAAATGTTACAGAATTAGAAAATGGAACTCATGTGTGACAAGAGAATAGTTATCCATCTGAAATTCCTTGTAGCCATTCTACTTAGTAGAGGAGTGGCTACTTGACAGAAATTCCCCATCTCGTTCCTGCACCACGATAAGAAGAACAAAGTTAATTCCTGGGTTATCCTCGACCTCTAGCTTTCTGCAAGGCTGTATGGAGGTTTTTTTTTTTTTTAATAAATTACTGGATTTGAAAATAAAAACTAAAAAGAGATTTTTGGGGGTGTTACAGAATTAATGAAGTCACTGCACTTACCTTACTTAGATTTTCTGGTCCTGCAATGACATTGACATCACTCCTTACAGTAGCAGTAGTAGGGGACAGGGAACCAATTTTCCTGTGTGAAAAAAAAACATTGAGAGAGAGATGGCTAACAGTCCAAAATACAGTATCAGAGATCACTAGCATTCTTGAAAGTACTTTTTGCTGTCTGGAAATCAACACTGCCCAGTGTAATAAAGTGTAATAAAAACAGTGCCTTGAAGATACTACACTAGTTAAACCCAGGATTACTAAAGTTTTAGAAAATTATTCAAGTAACTAAGCAAGATTTGCTTATGACACAGTCACCCTATCCTGTCAGAACTTCAATCCATAGTAAATCAAAATATTGGTTTTCGTGCTGGTATAGAAGGAAGGGGAAAAAGGCAGCACTTGCTCATGACTCGTTCCATTTCATTTTATGCAGTATTTTGTTCTGCAAACAGCTTCCTATTAATTTAACTTCCCTTCAATTTTTTACAACAGTGCTCAGAAAATGGAAACAAAATGGGGGAGAAAATCAAGGAGAGAAAAGAGGATGTGTTTTTCAATGTTTGCATTTTTAAGTCAAAAATTCTAACAGGTAACAGACAATTTACACTGACATTACAGTAGCTCTGTTTTTGACAAGACTATCTGAATAACCAGGATAACGTGAAGAATACACAGAAAGTATGCAGTGAATACAGCTGACATAGGTCTGCAGGGGTGGTTCCGATTTTTTAGTTTTTCAGTGCTTAATTTTACAAACTTGCTAACATTCTTTAACATGTATATAAGGGATCACCATGAAATTCTCTCAGATATCTTTATAGAACATACAAAACATAAATCTGTATGATTCAAAGTCATTGCAGGAACCATGTGCTTAAACATTATCAGATTTTTTTTCTTGATCTATACAAAATCTATTTGTGAATCATAATTACTGCATTTAAGTTACCTTGTACTTTTAAAATTAATCATTAAGTTGTAACGTCAAAAAGTAGATCTAAGAACTAAGCGGCAAACTCACATTTAGGGGTGACCTTAAGGCACATTTCCACACATGAGAGATAGTCTAGTCCCATTAATCTTCTTAGTGGCTCTCCGCTGCACTCACTCCAGCAACTCCATGTCCCTTTTGTACTGTATGTGAGGCCACATACAGTACAAGAAGAGGCTCACTTCCCTCAATCTGCTGGCAACACTTCGCCCAACACAGCCCAAGACACCATAGGCCTTCTTGGCCACAAGGGCTCACGGTCTACTTGCTGCTCATGGTCTACTTGTTGCCCAGCAGGACTTCCAGCTCCTTCTCTGCAGATCTGCTTTCCAGCAGGTCAATCCCCAATCTGTGCTAGTACAGGGGCTACTCCTCCCCAGGTGCAGGAACCCATGCTTGCCTTCGTTGAACTTCACAAGGATCCCTTCTGCCCATCTGCCCAGGCCCCTGTGACTGGCAGCAGAGCCCTCTGTTATATCGGCCACTCCTCACGGCTTGGTATCACCAGCAAATGCTGCAGGTGCACTCTCTTCCTTCAGCCCAGTAATTGATGAGTAAGTTGAAGAATACTGGAGCCACTATTGACGGCTCCAGTATGGGACACCAGCACCCACCTGAATCCAAATACACTCTGCATCACTGATCACAACCCTCTGAGCTCTGCTTTTCAGCCAATTCTCAGTCCACCTCACGGCCTGCTCATCTATCCCACACTTCCTGAGCTTGCCTTAAATGGGCATCATCTTTGGCTGAAATTCTACCCGCTGTGCAACACTGCCAGTATACACTAGCTTCTAGTTTGCTTCACACTCTATGAGCTTCCCTCTGTTTGAATTGTAATGACTTGAGGACTGTACCAGATTTGAAAAAAAAAAAAAAAAAAAAAAACTGCTGCCACAGAGGACCTCGAAGAGTTAACTCACAGAAGTAGGAGTCAAAGAAGTTACAGCACACAGGAGATGTAAAAACAGACAAAAGTTGGCTTCATCTGGAACAGAACTGGGACTTTGGAGGTCACTTTGATCATAATAGGATGGCTTAGTGGAGTGGTTAAAAAACATATAATATGCACTGATACATATCAAAACATTAAGAATGAGAAAACTAATTAACTGCTTGGACTTAACACTGACTTGATCAGATAAAAGATAAAAACAAAACCTCAATTTTAAACAGCTGCCTTGGATAAAAATTGGATTAGTTTATACAGCAAAATTACAAATGAATGCCCCATCCTTGGTAAAAGACACAATGCATACAGTTACCAGGAGAAGGCGGCACAGGGAACAAGGAATAACAGAGCATTGACTCCAGATGTTTGAGGAACTGAAGTCTGGCTGTCTTCATTAATTTTATACCTGAAAATACAGAAAAAAGTAAACCTTTACTGAAGTAAAATATCTTACAATTAAGTTAACTAGCTAAGTTAATATTAGAAAAACATCTTGTTCCTGGCTTTCAATCCAGTCACGAAACCCCTGGGCATAATACCCTGCTTGCAAAGTACTGACCTCCCTGTCTTCCATCCGCATGAACTGGCCTCCAGGTATACGGGGAGGCAAAAGCAGTTGAAGAGGAGATAGCACCAGAACTGCAGATGAGCTTTTTCTTTTTTTTACTGCTGTGCAGATATATTCAGCTCACTTTTTTACAGACGTGTCAACACATGAAGGATGTTGTGAAACTTGGGTAGTGCAGCTAAATCCGGACTTCAGATGGTCTTGAAAAGGCCTGTATTCCACAACCAGCACAGAAAAAACATCCTGCCTCTGTCATTGTACACTTTCCTGATTTGGCAACTTACTCCAGAGGAGAATTTCTGGAATTATCCTGTACCTTTTGTCCCTTTATGTGAACTGTTGTATTTTCTGAAGCATATTATGTACCATCAGGAGAAGATAGAAAGATCCTTACCAGACTTTCAAAATCACTTCTAGATTTCTCCTCGTTGGGCATGAGACTTGTAGCTTTCTTTTTATTGCTGACAGCTTTGAACTTAAAGCAATTATTAAAAAATCTAATACCAATACTGACACTGGAATGCACATCTTCCACCTGCCGAAGAGCTGCCATGTGCTGTGATGAAGCAATGGTATGGATCTTTCTTTTCTACCTTGTGGTTCCCTGCCCATCTAAGAATTTCATGCAAACTGAAATTATTCCTAGAAAAGAAAATGAAGATTCTCCTTTACCATTCACACTGCCCTGTATCCTGCACACTTGAAAGCTCAAAACCATCCAGATGTTAAGTAGGAACTGAGCCTATCTATTTCTCAGTGTATTGGAGATGGAAATTTCTATGATCTGTAGAGTCGTAAAAATCTCCTGTGGCCAGACCTTGAGAGGGAAGGTGTTTGCCTGTCCAGGCTGAGCGATAAGGAGCCTGGATGCAGCTGCCCAGCCTGGTTCACAGGCAGCCCCCTCTGAAAACCTGTTGAAACCGACTGCTCGACCGGGCTCGTAGCCAGCTTAACCACAGCCATCCTCCACACTATCTGTGGAGGCCAAGCACCCAGAAATGAGGAAGAGAGGAGGAAGGCAGGACCCTCGAATTGAGGGCTGGGACCCCTGGCTGGCACGTGTGCCTGCGCACCCGGTGGGAGGGCTGCAGCTGAAGGCAGAGTGTGTCTCCCCCGGCTGCCTGCTGGGTTGTGCTGACCCTGCGTGCCAGGATGCACGGGGCATAGAGAGGACAATGAGGAGAGAGGGGGGAACAAGAAACTCCTAACTGTGAGGCCTGCGCTGTCTGCGCGGGAGCCGGTCAGCAACGCCCTCTCTCTGACTGCCGGCTCGAGAGGATGTTGGGGTCCAGGATCCCGCCGGCAGGTATCACCTCGTGAGTAGGTATCCGCACTTTGCTGCTTTTATGTGCTTTCACCTGAGTAGATGCTCTGTGTAGTCACCTCGTTCTGTCGTGAATATTGCCGAATCCCAAGCCCATTCGGAACAGTCAGAAGAACTAAGAACTATCTTAGTCTCAGGCTTCTTATGTTGAGAGGACTCTCAACATTTCCTCTTTCTTCCAAGTGACTGACAGCTAAATATCTCAAGTTGAAGTAAACATTTCTCCTAGATGATTTTCGTACTCTTTTAAAGTGAAGAAAATGAAATAAATTTTCAACTTATGCCAGTCTAAAACACATTTTTTTTTTCTCTCTCCTCGGTTTGATTGCCCAAAAGCCAATCTAACCAATGAGCTTCATATTAATTACTACTGGTCTTCTTAAAAGTTTTTGCTAGAACCAGACAAAATTGGTCAGAGGTATTTCTAATTGATGATCTGATCTAGGCAGTAAGCCAAATGGAAAGAAAGCCAGCTGTGGCTCAACAAAATGCCTTTATTCTGTAGTGGGTAGAAGCTGGGAAGGCAGGGTAAAACATTACTCAAAGCTGTACAGCTTTTGTTGTATCTCTCCCCAGTTCCTTCAAATTGCTTGAATTTCCCTAAATTATCTTTGAGAAAGAATACCTATTTCAAAGGGAAATTATCTTCATCAGAGTTGAAGATAAGAATAAGAAGCCATTTAAAATGTGCAAGGAACAATAGAGGCTCAACCACAAATATTGGTCAAGGAGAAAAACAGAGAATTGGAGAAAGGCACAGTACAAAAGTTAAAAAAAAAAAAAATCAAAGAATAACACAAAAATAGTAATTCCGAAAACACAAGCTGTTGCAAAAACAGTAGCATCCTCTGCGAAATAATTTAATCTCTTTCATTAAAAACAGAATAGATTGTGCAGTCTTTCACTGGTCAAACCTTTTTATTTTCTTGTTGCTTATTGAATCATCCCTTTTTCCCCTTTGACATCTTAGTCCTCCAGGCTATCAGTAATGGCTGTCCTTCCCCTTCACCTCTTGGAATGAAAAGTCTTTCCATCTTTCTCACTTTCAAGTACAAAATGACTGCTTAATCCCACAGCCCTAGCTCAATGGACTATGACAGGCTTATTTCTGTCTGTCTGCTTAAAAAAAAAAAAATTGTTAATGCCTTTATCACCCAAAAATCGAGGTTAAGGGAACTTCTAATGCAAAGACAGGCAAATTCCCCATCAGAAAGTACATGTAAATGTAATTAAATCCCAGTCTGAAGGCCAGAAGCAATGACTGTTAATAGTTTGGCATGAACTTCAATCCCCACTTTCAGTGGGTGGCTGGGATATTCAGCTACACATCTAAAAAAGGCATCTCCTTACTACTGAGGAAAGGATTCTGACTAAACTTGCCAAACATGAACAGTGGATCAAGCAAACAGCCTATGCAATGCAGGGTCTGTTCTCAAGGCGTATTGAAACATCCAAAATAACAATGGTTCTACAGCTCTGTATCAGATACTAATCAATGACACAGGAGACTAAGGGAGAGTTTCCTCAGTGATGGTGCTGAATTATATCAAAACCCTATTCTTGATTACATTACCTCTTCCACAAACGGCCAGCATACTGGCTAGAAGAAGCATCTTGAAGGAGGGAGGTGGGAGGAGGAGATAATTGGCTATTTTTAACTCCTACTTCTCAGCCATCCTTGACAGATGGGTCACACATCAGGAATGATACTTTTAGTAGAGAACTGTCTTAGAATATAAAATATGTTGTTTGAAAGGTTAAGAGTGAAATCCTGGAGATCAAAATGCCTCCATGAAAATATTACTTACAGATATCTGACAGAGGCAGCTTCAAAGTCCCACAAAATTATTGCACCGTTTGCACTTCCTGTAGCTATCAAACTGCATCCTCCTACTTTTAACACATCAAAGCACTTCGTTTCTCTGGAAAGTACAAAATTCTACAAAAGCATTAAAAGGAGTTTTAGCATCAGTAATGCAGACACGAGGGAATTAAATGTTTTAAGTGTTAATTTAATGGCTACATTGGCAGTATCTACAACAACCATAATTTCAAAACATTTTATTCAAATACTGTTGTATTCCAAAACATTTTATTCGAATGCTACCATATTTGAGACATCCAGCAGCATCAGGAGGAAGCAGTGAATGCTCAGTGAGTTGAAGACTCACTGCTGCTGAGGCTGGAAGCCCCCATCTGCCAACTCAACACGCTGTCAAAGGAGGTTTGCTGCTTACTGAGGGCTCAGATGATCTCCAGGGCACTGTGAGGAGGCTGATAAGGTTCATCTGGCCCTCAGACCTGCCTATCATTTAGTTCTCTTCCATGTGGTTGCCAATGACAGTGCTAGAGGAGTCCCTGCATGAATCAGACATGACTGCATGGCTCTGAGGGTAATGGTCCAGGGCCTGGGGGCCCAGATGGCGTTCTCCTCAGTCTTGCCAGTAAGGAGGAAGAGTTTGAGGAGGAGTGGACAGATTCTTTAGGTCAACAACTGGATGGATACTTGGTGTCAGCAAATGGATTTTTTGTTCTTTTGACTGTGGGAGCCTTTTTGAGGATTGAGGACTCCTAGAAAGATACAGAATCCACCTGATGAAGTGGAGCAAAAGCATCTTTGTCAACAGGCTGGACAATCTGTCAAGGACACAAGAAACACCTACCCTGAGTGGAGAAGGATCACACTAGGAAATACGTTAACATACAAAAGTCCATGGGCTCTACGGCACATATGGGTGTTGAGAAAGCTGGCTGATATGAGGCCACTTCAGTTGGCAAGGTGATGGTGTTTGCGAAAGATTTCTGAGAACTAGAAGAAAGCAGATGTCATTTCTGTCTTCAAGAAGGACTGGGGAGCTATAGGCCAGTTGGCTTTACCTTGAACCCTGAGATGGAGATGGAGCAAGTATCTGGAAACTATTTTGAGGCATATGAAGGACAGGAAGGTTAATGGGAATAGTCAGCAAGGATATATGAAATGGAAATCATACCTGACCAATGTGATAGTCCTCTATGACTACTCTCTGATAACTAGTTCATTGGACAAGGGGAGATCAATGGACTAGATTTTGATTAAGCATTAAGAACTGTTGTTAAAACATACATTTTTCAGTTGCCTAGTAAGCCTTTTACTTTCTGATCTTTTCTAAACAAAAATGTTGAATTTTGAAGTGTTTCTCACCTCTTTTTCACTGCTTAGAGAATTGGTGTCAGGCAATAGCTGAATGTCTGGAAAAAAATCACGTGTTTGTAAGTCGTCAGGCTTCAGTGACAGAGACAAAACTGGATTTTTCAGTGGAAATGCCACAACCTCAGGAAGCTCCCGTGTTACATTTAGATGTGTTTGACCTTCATTACCCTATTAGAGTAAAAGTAAAAAAATCTGTATGTACTATGCCAAACTACAAAAAACATATTAAATACTTCAACTAGGATATGCCTAGAGTGCAAAAGGAAGTACCAGTTAGAGATATTTCAGGTCCTTTTGAATTACATGCTGGTATATTAGAAGTTCACTAGCTGTGGAGTTTGGAGTTTTTCTTTGTCTGCAGTTTAGCTACCCACTTAAAGGGAGTTTTCAGTTGCAGTTGCTTGTTGTATTAATTTTTGTAATCTCCAATTCTCAGTTAGCATACCAGCAAAGCTGGTGATTTTCCCACTTGTGTAAAAAGATCAAGGTCTTTGGTTCACCCATGGCTCTCAGTTATTGATCTTTCCCCATTGTGCCTAGAGCTAGCAGGGTTCTGTCTAGCAAACACAGATTTATTTGACACCTGTGACAATGTATTCAGAAATTGAATCAAAAAAAAGCTCAATCACAAAAACTGTGCATGTCCTATTATAAGAAAAAAATGCATGGAAAGAAATAATTAGAATGCTGAAAAAGAGCAAGATTCATAAACATATTAATACTTAACCAGAAATGCAGAAAACTGATGATATGCAGAAAATGGATTGTCAATTTTTCCAACAATTAAGGAAAATAAAGTCTCTGTTTACCTTTAAAACTGGGAGCTACCAAATGAAATTAGAGAAAAAAAAAAACTCATACACATGTATATATGTACATATGAAAAAAACCTGGATGATTTTCATCTTCCCACTCTGCTCCAAAACAAGAAGCACATGTTTACTCTGATCAGCTTTCAGATATACTACTTGAAGCAGACGATGTTGCTCATCTTTGCTGTGCTCAGCTAAAGGCAAGGCTTTCACTTCCTGTCCACTTCCAAATTCCCAAACTTTGACTGTTCCTAGATAGTGATGAATAAGATGTACAAAAGTGAATGAGCTATCAAGAATAATACGTTTCAAACTTAGAAACTTCAAAATGATCAGACAAGGAGAAGGAGGAAAAAAAATGAACTAATTGACTTTTAATACTTCAGATGAGCACTCCTGAACATTTAAATGTGAGAAGAAATCAAGAATTATTTGTGCATGTTAACAGATAACAAAATTATTAAAGTTTGCAGCAGTGCAGTGTAGTACTTGTGAATAAACGAGAAAGGTTTTGTCACATTGCTTAAAAATAATATATCCTAAATAACACAGGGGAAACTATATTTATATATATATATATAATATATATAAAACATACACTCTATTGTTCGTTGTCTGCAAGACACTATAAAATTCCCCTGAGATACTATAAAATCCAGAAAATAACTTTTCCCCAGTATCTTTAAATGAAATTATTAAAATATCTTTCTGTCTTTCCACTTTGGCTAGTTCAAAATGACTATTTTTTAAAAATTGAAAAAAAAAGTCCTTTGTTTGTCTTATAAATGTCACTATATTCATTATGTACCCATTGTAAACAGATCTATTTTATATGAACACCATTTTAAACTAAAATGGAAACCATGACTCAGTATAGCAAAGAATGAAACACTGCACAGTGAATAGTGTCAGTGCAGTACTTTTGAAATGACAAACATTTAACTTTGAAGGGCAGACACATTTTGGCATATTTTACATTCCTTTTAATGCAACTTTCTTGAGCTACAGAGTTATAAAATGCTAATGAAAACAATATGAAAAATATCTGAGCTCTAGTCACACAAATTTATGAAAGCTGAGTTAAATCATCTCAGGCAGAAAAGCCAGTTTTAGTAAGACCACGTAGGGATGCTGAGGGCCCAAAATATGCCATCATTACCATATTAACTCTATTAGACCCACTACAAGGGATTATCAAATGTTTTCTAATGTAAAGCTAGCAAACAAAATTCATATATATGGATTATTTTCCTGAGGAAAGAAATTAAATACTTTTTACAGCTCAATTTACATTGAATTATCTAAGTGTTATCATTCTGGAAGGATTGCAGAGCTCAAAGGTTTTTAGAGATTGCATAACAAAGGTGGATACTCATAGCTATTATGCACAGTTTAATCCTAGATATTTTGGAATAATTATTAAAACAGAAATTTGTCTGTAGAATCTGGAATCATCCAACTACACTGGTACTCATGTGTAACTCCAAGTTTATAATAGGAGGAAACACTTTTTCAGATCAAGAGCTATGCAGTACTCAAGTTGAAGCAGCCTAAAATCACCTTTCAATGAATCCCTCATCAAAAGAATATAGAAGCAAGATCAAAAGAAATCACCTCTTTCTCCCCAGACTGAAAGCTTTGTATTCCTTTCTGTGCATATTTCCTCTCCATTTTGGAGGATAGCCATAAATCACTTCCTTCCATCACTTAGAGCAGTTCAACTAAAGTTGTTCTGACTGCTCATACCATACGTAATTTTAAATAACATTAATGAAAAGGTGGTAATTATTTAATTGCTTTACCATCACATGCTCCAGTAGCAAAATGAAAACCTTTTCCTTCAATGGCTGCACAGGTTACTTCAATATTCAGCCCATGTGCATCTTCAATCTGATATATTTGATACCCTGTTTCTAGTTCCCACACCTAAAAGAAGAGATTTTAATTATTTGAACTCCATCTTAAAAAAAAAAAAATCACATAGTCTGTTCCTATGTAATTTCAGAAAGATGAATACTTCCAAAGGCAAATTTTCACATGTCATGAAAAAGACTCTGATAGTTCATCAGATTCACTATCAAAATACTATGCTAGTTCACTGAAATGATTGTGTCACTTCTCTGAAAATGTCCCATTCTGCAGTGAAGTCACTGCAGCATGGAAAGGCCTATTTGATATGTTATGAGGAAGACTCTTGCTAAGTCAGAGAGATTGCTGAAAAATACGAATATTTACAATGCAAAAATCAAGGAAATCTATCTAGAAAGAATGGTTAGATCTATAATTTTTATGCTGAATATCCAAATGAGACTCTTCATAAATATTTTGTCTGAAAGTTTAGGAATGACTGTATCTGACCATTATCTAAGTCTTTTTAGATTTTAAACAGTGTCTCTTAATGAAATACCAGGACAAAGTTGGCCCCTGCAGAGGAATAGCTTAAATTTAACTGGAATGAAGTAGCTACAATATCAGATGCATTGTTTGGATCTGATTTTCTATATCCCTGAATGTCCACAATCACTTTGCAATTGTAATGGTTTTGTAGGCACCATGTAATCTTTGCTATGGAAGAGAAGATTTACAGTGAGAAATAACATCTTCATTAGGTGTATAAAATACAAAAACATTTACAGAAACAAGACTTTCTTCAAAAGAATGGCATAGATCTCCAGCTGGCCCCAAAATGGATACTACTCCTTTCGACATCTTGTCACCTAATTCCCATCAACAATTAATGAGTAGCGCACATCTTTAGTACCCTGCTAATCAGCGTTGCACCAGGACCAGCAATGACACCAGGAATGATTGGTTATGTTTGCTGTGAGTCTTCTGACACTTGTATGGGGACTTTTTCAGTCGATTCAAATGTAACTAGTAGAATTAATAGGCACACTCATTTTTTTCATGAATGTTTCAGTATAAATAAATATAGTCAGAGAATGCACCTCTAGTTTGGCAGAGTGGGAAGAGACTGAAGAAGTTGGAGGAAATGGATGATGATAAGAAGCATATGAAAGTGATTCAACACAATTCACATTTTGATATGGAAGAACAAACACTCATGAGCTACACGCTTTTATGGTCATTATCATTATGTGTCTAATATCCCACTGCAATCAGTGGGTACTAGGTATCTAGGAGTTCTTTGAGTATCTATTGAGTGACTAAGTTCATTTCTAAAACAGTGTCCAAACAACTGTCCAAACTGAAATTAATAAACTGAAATGAATGGATATTAAATGAATGGATAATCCTGAAGCCAAATCCCTGAAATGTATTTAAGATTTTAGCTTTTACTTACTTGAATGGGAACGAGAGACCTACAAAGCTTGTGATCTATATATAAGTGTTTTGAAAAGATGAGGTATTTTTAGATACATTTCACTCATTTCCTCTATTCCAAATGCCTCACAAGCTCATTTGAACAAAGTCTGTAGACAGGGTAGAGGTGTGAACTGTAATAAGCAGTAACAGCTATCACTTTTTCTTGCTATTTGGCTATTATTTTTAACATTTATCTTGGGACTTAAAAGTCCCAAAGGCTCAGGAAAATGTGTTCTAAGAAACCGTTTGAAAGAGGAAGGATCTACAGAAGGTCAGCAGATTGGCTCCAAGAACTGCTAGCCAAATAGAAACAGATTCAGAAAAAAAGAACAGGAAACGCAACAGAAGGATGAAGGGCAGGCTGTGTAGGTTAGGCACACTGCATGTATTACATGAACTCTCCAATTTTAGTCAAAGAATCTTTCTATTGGCGAGCAGAATCTTTTATACAGTCCTGTTTATACAAAGGTGGGTTTATTCGGTTGGTTGGTTGGTTTTGCATTATACCGATTCATAGAGTGTTTTACATAACACATTCATATTCCACTGAGTTGACTGGGACTTAAGCACTTACTGAACTTTAAAAGAGATGCTTGACAGATACATCTTCTGAACTGGGGAATAATGTGTAATTGTGTTTCCATAAATTATTGACTGCATGTGCAATTTGTCATCATGGTTTTAAAATTTTCCTTTGTAGCTACCATACAGCCAGTGAACTTTCACTGCTTCTGGTACACTTGCAAGAATCCATTGCAGTAAGACGTAAAGTGTACCACAACACAGCTAGAGGAAATAAAACCCCTAGTAAATCAGTAAATCAACCAAATCCAGGGCCTCCACAACCTACTGCATCTGACAGGTGCTTACAATGATAAAAGAAACTAATTGTGTCAATACTGTTTTCTAACAGAAATAATGATGTAGAAGCCAAATAGCTTCAAGACTTCATGACATCTTAGCTTACTGCTTCACTGAAGAATCAGAGCATAAAAGAACCACAAAACTAACACTTCGAAAAATTAACAACAATCACTCTTATTTTTTTCCCCAAGAACTGATATGTAGTGAAAAACTTTTTAATACTTGACAACTTATACTCACCTTCAATATTGATTCAGAGCAGACAGTGAGAATTTGGTGAAAAGCCCTGTTGTAAACCAGAACATTGATGCTTTTCTCGTGTGTCTGTGGAACTTGTTTTGTATCTTGTATCACATGAGTCAGTGGATAAATATCAATGACAGATGAACCTGCACATGGTGAGAGGGGTGAGAATATAGGCATTTTATATAAAGTACTAGTTATATTCCATGGATACAGAAAGGCTTTATATAAGCCATAAAGTTCTTCTGAGTTCTTCTGAGCAGCATAGGAACCTCTGCCGTTTCCTGACTGTGTCTGTTCCCTAAAACCGAAAATGTTCACACAGCAAGGCACTAGTTAAAGGACTCTGAAGTATTTCCTTGCCTTAAACTACCACTTTTATTAGACTGATACCTTGACTCAAAAGGCCATTAGGAGCTGTAAATCCCCTAGTCCTAGTGTGACTTGGCGTGAAATGGAAGGAACTCAAATATATGAGACTCTTGACTGGCAGATACCTCACTAAAAGCAATTGTGCCATCCAAATTCTTAGAGACAAAGCAATTCTATCAGCAGGCAATAAAGGCTTTTCAGTAGCTTCATTTATACAGCACTGCAGGTCTGAATAGCATTTGCAGATGCCTTTCAGTGGTGTCTGATTAAGGATTAGAAAGAAAAGAAGGCAGATGGGGCAGACACCACAAAGGAAAGAACAAGGTTTCCATAACAGAAGCTCACAAGTCAGCCTCCTATTCCCATTCTGAAGTACAGCAGTTCTACCAGCAGAGGAGCAGCAGTCAGCAGCAGATCTGTAGCAAGGGAGGAATTCGCATAATACTTGGCACGAGTCCAGGCATACAGGCCAGCTTGGAAAAAGACGCAGAAGGGTTGATGTGGTAATATGCAAACGAAGCATGAAGGTTAGCCGAAATCATCCATAAACACTGTCTCTTGTGATTTATGAACGTAGTAGCCTAATTGAAAATCTCCTCTGGAAAGTCAGGTACATCGCTATGAGGATTTATTCCTCATAGCCTCATATAGCCTCAGTCTCTCATTTCTTCAGGGACAAGGAGACATTCATTCAGCCTTTCAGTGGAATCATTAACAGAGTCCAGGCCCAGACTTTTGGAGGTATTTAGGATCTGATCCAATCAGTGTTTATAAGGGCAGAGTCACCTAATTGTCACAAGGATTTAGCTATGTAAAATAATTACATTACTGAGCTTTGAAAATCTCACTGATGTAAATTTGAACTGAATATGCTACTTGTATCTTAGAGTGATTAATTATCCTTAAAAATGGTCTGATTAGTATTCTGGGCATTTTTAAGTAAGACCAAGTAGCTGAAGTTCCTTATGGCTTGTTCTACTGAGCAAATCCTGAATCCATTTAATATTCTGTGGTTTGCAGTCCAAAGCATATACATATTCAGGCTTCTAAAGCTGGGGTTTATTGGCAAACTGCGTTTTTCAGGTCACTGAAAACAAAATGTTCATCTTCTCAGATCTGACGAGCTTTGTGCTTTTATTCCTGAGACAGGACAGGAAAAGCTCTCTTCAAAGACAATGACCTTATTTGCCTGGTATATCTCAGGCCTCTATGGCCCCAGGAGGAGAGGTTTAAAACTCGGGACCTGAGGGTGACTCCTTCTCTGTGTCAGACAAACCTTGCCAGGCTCCAGATTCTCTGCCTTAGACCCAGAAGATTACAGTCCCTTAGAATACATCCAGAAAAAAAAATCAAGTTCTAGTGCTTCCAGGCTCCCTGCTACAGATTCAAGAGGCAGAACACAAATTGTAGGATGAGCTCCTGCAATATTTAATTTCTGATAAATTTGACAGCGCTGCTATGCTGCAACCACAGATTGTGGGGTTCTCTCTAACTACTCAGTTAAACAAAGTACTTGAATACACCTCCAAGGGCTATGTAGAGAGCTGCTTTAATATCCAAATGGGCCAAAGGAAGGGATCGGGCAGTGGGGTCAAGGAAGATCAGCAGCTGAGTAGCTTTTAGCAAATGACAAGGCAGCAGAAGGGCATGTGTAGCTTAGTTTTTCTTAAGAGGCTCACCTTGACTTCAGAGAAGAATTACTTATTTATTCTGTTTTTAGTTCTCTTGATGAATATTTTCATGCATAATTCCCCATTGAAACTAGCACCATGTATAGCAAGAATGACATCAAAATGACCTTAGCATGTGTAAATACTCCTACCTTCCCAAGTTTAGTGCATCTCATATACCTTTTTCCTGTCCTCAACTTCAGTAGCCATAAAGGAAGCCAAATTCAACCATGGGAATGCATTCACACATTAGCTGCAGCAGCATACCTGTGATAAGTGTGTGGTGGTTATTGTCAAATACCATGGCGAAGATCTCCGTCTCTCCAGGGCTCTCTTGAGTATCATGGAAGACCTGTAGCAGTGTTAGGGTCTGTATATCCCACACTCTAAAAATCTAGAGAGAGAGAAAGGAAAAGTCTAGTACTATAACATGATTGGATTTTCAACTACTTTTCATTTGTTTGAAATATATATAGCCTTCATTCAAAATCATGTGGTTATGTGTGGTACTTCCCCAGATCAGCATGGTAAATAATGGTTTTTAGTGTGGTAAATTTCCTGTCAAGACAATCTTATGCTCTCACAAGTTATTGTCATCACAGATAACTTCCATGTGAAACTCTCATTCAGTTACCAAAACTGTGGTGAATTTTATATGGACATTTGTGCAAGTTATTTGTAATTTTTCATTTGTGCATTTAAAAGTGCGAGGCTGCACTCTGTTTTTAATGCACAGACACATGTTGTTCTGTGCTCCCATCAATACTGGGACCCATCAGTACTGGGAGTGTTTGAGGCTTTGACAAAGGTGCTTGAAGCCTTGGATTAAATATTCTGTAAAATGTTAGTCTACAAAATACATCAGCACAAACCACTGCATATATTCAACTGAATTTAGTGGCTTAGCTGTGTCTCAATCAGAAGTAGACCATAAATGCTACTGCTTGCTGTGCTACAGTCCCTGGAGGTCTTCCTCTCTCAGCTGTTGCTTATTCTTGACCTCATCATCCAACTGATAATGCAGTAGATTTTAAAGATGATCTTGAAGCCATTAGTCAACTTCTAACTTCGTAGTTCTGGCCAGGAAGCAGTAAGTAACCAGCCAGCCATGACCAGGCCTGGGCTTCTGTTTCTCCAAGAGAACAATAATTTTTGGAGTTATGATGAGGTAAATAAATATCAGGACATATCACAGAAGAATGATTTCTATGCACACATAGTTACTATTGCTCTCCATAAGCAACTACTACCAACCACAATGGATTTTGTTTTATCAAAGCAGTAAAAAGAGCAAGGGATTTCATAGCACAAACGAACACAATTCAGAACTATGCTTTGTTGCTTGATCTGTCATTATTTTCAGCACCATATTAAGAAAACGCAGTCACTTAAAGAGACAGCCAAAACCTGGACACATCACAGCATTCATCAATCTTTCTCTTCCTCCTTTTCTAGAGTGTGGGTGCAGGGTAGAGATACTAAACAAGTCACTGTTTCACATGAGTAACTTCAACACAAGGCCTCACCAGCATGGCCGTGAGATATAATGTCACTGCTGTTCATTTGCATCGACACACTTGGCTGTGCATGAATTCATGCAAAAAGAGTGGCAATGACAGGAATGCTTGTTTTGAATTTAGGAGGTGACTAGTGGGAGTTGCCTTAGGAATATTTCACTAATAGTGACTTTATTGTTCTATTTATTTACGGAGGAATATGTGATGGCAGCCTGACTAATTCCAGGAATCCCTGGGACCCTCTGAAACCATATTCCTTATGGTGAAATACTTCTAGGCTGTGTCTTCTGAAACTTGCAGACTATATTCAAGCACACAAAACACAACAGGAAAGAATAGAGGTGCAAAAAGGAGCTTCAACTGTTTTTGGAAGCAGCTTTTTTCTTTTTTTTCCAGTCATTTCTATCTAGCAGAAGAAGCTGGTCTACAGTTACAGTAAGTATCTCTACAGTAAGTATCCTCGTGAGGAGATCATTGTGGACTAAAGATGGCCAGTGATTGTTGATCAAAAAAACTCTTTTGTGGAGTTTTGTTGAATGGACTGGCGAGTTTCCTCAATTTTATAGATGAATGATGCTGCAAAGCTTTAAAACAGTTGTATGAAAAAAGGACTTCTGCAGGATTCACCAAAATCCAGCCACCCTTGCTTCAGAAAGAAGTTGCATAAGTCACAACATTCACTGGAAGCAGACATATGAAGAGTGAGCAACAACCAAAGCTGATTGTAGGCTCACATGCTTAGTTATTCTGCCCCTGTCTACTATACTGTTCAACTCCTTCAAATTGTCATCAAGGGTTTCATGTTCTACATAAAAAGTTACGAATTCATACAGAAGGTCTGAGTCCTCAAAGACAAGAATCGCAAGACATGCAGCAGAGATCAAACAACAGTTCTGTTTAACAGAGAAATTATCTGCAGAGAGTGCAGTTGCATGTCTTGTGATCCCTTAAGGTGATCCTGTGAGGTAGGACAGCTCCCTGTAATTATTAGAAGACTTAAAAACAAATTGATGTCAATGGGATTAGCTGTGAGGCTAAACCAAAGAGGATTTAGCTCTAAGCATATTAATACAATGTAGTGTAGCAGCTGGCACTACTGCTAGTACCTCATGAGACAATAATTTGATGAAGTTCAAGACTGTGCATACTTCAAATCACTTCTTCAAATAGTATAGTAATAAGTCTACAAGATATGTATGGGGTTCTATACCATGACCGAGCATGTATAAAGGCTCTCGTCTGCTCAGTCTTTAAAGACTTTAATGTAACTGACATTAAAAGAGCTACAAGACAAGCTACAAACTACAAGCTGCAATGCAAAGATGAAGTTACCCTCAACAGCTTCTGTGGAGCAGTTTCAGTAGGAGTCAGATGCTTTTTAGGAGATAAGCAGGAAGCTAGAAGTGAAGGAAATGACTGCCCATGAACATCTACATCAGAAGTGCTTGAAAAGTAGTCAACTT
Source organism: Crypturellus undulatus (assembly GCA_013389825.1). Classification (NCBI taxonomy): domain Eukaryota; kingdom Metazoa; phylum Chordata; class Aves; order Tinamiformes; family Tinamidae; genus Crypturellus; species Crypturellus undulatus. Next base: position 72,916 of record VWPW01013412.1, read on the forward strand.
CTTCTATCAGTCTTCAGGCAGACTTTGAATGTTATGACTGTGCATTTCTCACACTTTAGACACGGCCTTTGAAATAATTTTCAGGTACATAACTCTTCATTTACATTTTGAAGCTTCCCTACTTCTTCCTTCCCTAGTAGAAAATTCAGCCTGGTTGAAACACTACAAGAACCAGCATGGGCTGAATAAAGATACAGGTCTGTTTCTGTCTGTAGCAAATACATATTATTTAATACAATAATCATCAAATACTTGATCAAATACAGAATATCAACTGGATCATTTTAGACATTCATCTTGAGAAACAAAAAAATATTTTCCAATATTTTCCACTTCGGTATAGTAATGACTATTTCCCTCAAGCACAGCTACCAGTGTGTATACATGAGTGTTTGTCATAAGAAATGTAAGACACAAAGAAATAAATTATAAGTATGAACTAGGAAAGTATATTTTTAATTAGTTCTTATCAATTTTACATTTTGCACTTTTTATTTGCAGACTATCCAAGGGAATAGGTAATTTAAATAAAGGACAGGAACTAACAGAAAATCGATTAAGTTACATTAAAAGTCCAAAGAAGAATATTCAATGTTCTTGACGGATCATGTAACAAAAGAATAAAATGCTTAATTTCTAGAAAAAAACAAATAAACAGAAGAGAATAAATAAAAAGAACTCAGCAGCAAGGGAAGGATTAACTTTGACTTGCGAAGTAGTATATAAAAAAAATACATCTGATAAATATGTGGCCACATAATTTCTGTGAAAGGATGACTGAAGCAGATTTCCCAAATGCCTTTTGTTCAAATTATCTTGATTAAATTTAATGATGCTGATATACAGTACACTTCAGTAACAGCCCCGATTAGTAATGGTTTGACATAAATTAAACATTGTGCTTCCAGTTCATCTGCCCTCATTTTTAAGGAAGACCACTGACTGCATTATAAATGCATCCTGAAAAAATGTAATTTGATTTCAAAATAGGTTAGATAAACAACCATATTAACCCATACAGATGTTAATACAATCACCTATTCAATTCCAAACAGGTAATAGACATTTATGACTCCCCACTAGAATACCTTAAAACAAGCTTGCTATCCAGGAGACCCAGAGAGAAAGGACTGAGACAGACAGCATTAAGGTTTGAGTTAATATGCAAAAGGTAGAAAATGCTAAAATTAATGACATATCTTACCACTCTCTATGCTCTCAGAAACCCATTTTCTGGTTTGTGTCAATGAGTTTAATTAGAGAAGTTCAACTAGGTAAGTCCTGCCCACAGGTTCAATAAGAATAAAAAACATCCAAAAGCATCAACTTATTGTGGGCAGATTTCAACATAGAAGATTTTATGTGCTTAAATCAAGATGTCTGCATTGGATTTTATGAAATTATGAATCAAAACTCTGCATGCCCCAGAACAGAGATGCAAGAAATCAACTATTTATTGCATTTCTCTACTAACACGTGTACATATATGCATCCCTCTTTTGGTATTAGCTGTCAGAAGTGTCGTTACTTTGAAAAAGAGAAAGGTCAAAGCTGAACTATGGGTCTGTAATGTTTATAAACAATATCGCATAATGATTTAAAGGATGAGAACCTACTCCTTACCTTTGCCCCATCTGAAGAGCAAATAAAACTGCAATTGTTTTCAGGCATTCAAGCCCATAGATCAGATCTGGTGCACCTGACTCTTTCAAGCAGCCTCATTCAACCAAACCATCACTGGAGTAGTTCAGCAAAAGATATGGAATTACTAGTGCAGCAAATTTTGGCTTGTTGACTTCCATCAACAACTCAGGTAAGCAAGACAGGAAGGTTTAGCCTCCACTGTTCTAGTCATGAATAAGAAACTCCACCAGGCAGGTTGTTGCTGCCTTTCAGTCTTTGAAGCCTCTACATGGAATGTGCAGTCTGGCTTCTGCCATTAGTGTTAACCTTTTTGTTTCAATAGAACATTTTGTGATAAAATTCATCTCTCAGGTAATGATCATCTTCCCACCACACCTCAGAATTTATAGCCCTTATCCCTGTGATTGCTCTTTCTCTCAGTGGTTCCTGAATGCATTTGAGGATATCTGTAATATAAAAAAGGAAAAAAAATGTAGAGGATAGCTCCAAGCTGCAGGAGGAGAATAATGAGCAAAGTAACCATAGCGAGAAAGGCAATGAAGGCCCCAGATGACAGGAAGGAGGGAAAACTCTTGTCTAAGCAGGCACGTCAGTTCGGTTTTTCTTTATTTCTCTGCACTGAAAATTGCTCTCACCTTACATTTCCTAGAACTAATGGCCCATATTTTGGAAAATAAATTTCTTCCTATATTCACCTGCAATATCTGCCTGTTCCTGAGAGCATGGGGGAGTACATGAGTTGCAGTAGCCCATGAGGCAACTGCAGTGATAAACCACAGACTGTACTGAGGGCAGGAGCCTTGCCCGGGCAGGTATGGAAATTTACTTATGGCCAGGCATCCCCATGAACAGAGTTTCTGGATAGACTTTCAAAACTTTTCTGAAACTTGTCACAATCTTTGTTTCTGGAAACTAAATTTTATGGCAATCTTTCTTTCCTCTTGTTGTTCCTCCCCCAAGCTTCAGGTAGACTAGTAAGATACCAATACATCCCAGAACCCAAGTTCAAATGATGGCACATGTTATTCCTCCAAGTAGTGTCCAGTTCACCTGGATTGTCACTGAAGTCTATGAGTGATACCTGATAGACTTACAGGCTATTCCCTTATAGTCCCTTTTTTATTTCTTTAAAAGAGGCCAGCAATTTCTATTAAATTACAGCATTGATATTTGTAGAAAAACACTGTAGTACTGAGAGAAACCACTCAGACCTTTGTACAGAACAAGTAAATATAAGTAAAATTCCTTGGATTTTTGCTTTAAAGCATTTTATATATTGTTAATATCCAAAGTGAATGCTATTCACAAAACATATCAAAGCAGACTGATTATCAGAATGACTAACCGAATTTCTTAAAGACGCACAGGAAGAATATGCTGGCTAGCTTGATACTAACTTGATACTAACTTAGCTACTAATTAATTCCCAAGAATATAGTTTACATTATATCTTAAAAGCTATCTACCCAAGATAAAGTCTATTTGTTGTTTCTTTAAAGAGCAATATGTAAAGGAAAATAGAAAATTAAATGATGCTGATTTAGGAAGTAAACATTTCTCATTCAAAGCAAGATAATTAACATGTTACATTACCTTAATCTCCATTACAACTCTATTTTGATTACAAGGAATATTTTCAGATTTTTCACATCATAATTTTTCCTTTATGTTCATAGACTAAGGAGAAACAGGAATAGTGCTAAGCTAAACTCTCAAAACTTTATTAGTCACACTGTGAAAAATATCCATAGTCAGTTTTAGTTTGTTGGTAATTACTTGCTCAAATTCCTAGACCTCTTCCCTGCTAAAACATACAAAATCTATTTAAAAGAGTGAAAAAAAGAGAAATTTACTATCATTTCAACTACACTGTAGGAAAAAATATCCCCAGAACGATAGTCATCAGTAGACAAGAAACTTCAAATCACTTTTAAAAATATTTTGGAATTACATGGAAGAGGATGTAGTCATTTCCCTGAAGCTAAGAGGTGATAGACTAATTCACCCAGCTATATTTGTGCTTGATCAGTAGCTAAGTTGTGTGGAAGACACAATTCCGGGAAAACAGTATACATAAAAAAATAGTGAGAAAAAAAATATGTCTTTTTATTGTCAGGAACAATTTCAACATCAGACACTGCTTTGAGTTCCCTCTCAGGAGTATATAACATCCCAATTCTACTATCAAAAAGTATCTTTGGCCCAAACCGTCCCCCAAACATTCTTAGACATGGAGACATAAAGAATATTCTGAAGGATAATAAAGATGCAAAGCTTTTTGTTTGTATTATTTCTTAGTATTATTATTGAAGATACCTCTCGGATACTCAAATATTGCTATACTGAGGGTTTGTTAACAGTACTTAGAGCAGAGGAGGCACCTATTTTTTATAAAACAAAACACAGTGAAACTACTCCCTTTAATACAGAATTATGCTTTGTAGTAGAGTAGCCTAAACTAGGATACTCAACTAAAACTGGAATATAATGCATAGGATTTGTATTATCTATAGAATATTCCTCCATATTAAAAATAGAAATGCATGCAAAGACATCCTAAGACTTCAAGTTCCATGGTCCTCCTTTAGCCATTCATAAACTGCCTTGCTACAGATTCCAATTAGTGAGCTGGAACCATACTGTGGAAAGCATTTATGTTTTATGAAAACAAACAAACATCATAGAGTAATGCATAAAAGAACAGCCTAGAGGATAGGGGAATTCCTTTCATTTTACTCAGAATCTACAAGAGCTCAAATGAGTACTGCCTGCAGTTCTTGTCCACACATTTAAGAAATTATGTGGATGAAGTGGTAGAAACAGAGGAAGAAAAAATAGAAACTCTCAGAGATCTAAAATCATGACCTATCAGGAAAGAACTGTAGTCATTCAACCTTCAAAAGAAAAGAGAGATAAGTCAACAGTTTCCAAATAAAGCAAGAGTAAGGAAAAAATGGAACAAGCTGTTCTCTGAATTCACTGTGGCTAGTACAAGAAGAACTGGACTTAAAATTGCAGCTCAGGAAATTCAGGTAAAATATTAGGAAAAGCTTCTGAAAAGCTTTTTTTACACTGGAAACAGTGGAATGCTGGGAAAGATCATTTAAAGAGTATATGGTGCCTATTTACTCAGGATCATTTAGGTTAGATAATCATCTGTCAGGAATGATGCAAGTGTAGCTGATTTTACAGGAGTATAGAAAATAGGCTACGTGATCTCCTAGGATCCCTTCTAGACTTAAACTTTCTCTTTGATTCTTAGATTGCGCCGTTAAAAAAAAAGTAAAATGGCTTAATAGTATTTTTAGATAATTAAACTGTACTGAGAATAATGTCCACTTTCCTTGTCTTAGTATGGATGCTTATCTTTTTAAACAGATCATTTGTGTATCATTCAGTTCTCAAATCCTCTAAAGAACAGCTAAAAATAGTGAGACATCCATCTACTGTATTATAAAAGATTTTTCTTCATACTGCTCTTGTATGCTATAAAAAATTCCCTTCTTTCTTTATCTTGCCCTTGGCTCTCCTTGCTGGAATCTATGGCTGTCCACCTGTGCAACTATAACGGTCTCATTACAATCACTTATTTCACTAAACAAGGACATTTTTACCTGGTGAGAATTAAGAAACTGACTTTTACTGGGAAGAAGCTCCTATTGTCATTCACATTTCATCACTTCTCAAAGGAAATGGAAAAATTCCGCTCACAGAAATTTACAGCATTTCTGAGAGGTCTAGACAGTACAGAGAGTAACTTGCATTTAAGGTTTCTAATGCTTCTGAAGTCCACATGGGTGTCCAGCCCATAAAATTAAGCAACTCTCATGCTTTCCTTTTCATTTTTCATCCATTAATTAGTAGATGGAAAAAAAAAAAAAAAAAAAAAAAGCATGAGGTGTGAAAGAAAACTTTGCTATACTACTTTCTGAGCAAAAGATCCACATGAATTAACTTTGGCAAACGGAGTGAAATATTGATTAAAAACCACAATATTTTTGTCTAGTATTATATACTGTCTATATATGACAGATTATAAAATAAAACCTACTAGAATACTGAGAGAATTTGACTTAGCTTTGCTCTCTGAGGTCAGTGAGCTCTGTGGGATTTTACTCATTGACTTTAGATTTGAGAGTAAGGCCACTTTCATGTTGATTTTTAGTAAGATGTCCTGAAGTCAGACAAAATGGGTTTCGCTATTGTAACTTTTTATGAGTTAAATTGTTATTCTGTGAACAATAACAATTGTCAACATAAAAGCATATCAGGAGCAAAGAAAACTCATTATATTCCTGCATTAAAAGCAAATGAGGTTCAGCATGAAGGAAAACAGTAGCCTCTGTATTAAAAAAAGAAAAACTAATTTTCAAAGTGTTTGGTTTCTTTTTTTTTTGAACCAATTTCACTGCCTATTCCCTTATAAAGCAATCACAATATATCCTTAGACTTTTATCAAAATACTTCTCTTTCTAAAAAAAGAGCTGTCTAAAAAGTGAGCTATCTGAACAGTTAGCTACTTTAACATTCCATGTACATGGATGCACTTCTCTAAATATGTGTTTTCTAAATAGACCTTTTTAAAAAATCAATCTCAGAAGAGGTTACATCTCAAGAAGTGAGGTCATCAAAGGCTAAACTTGCCCTTGATCTAAAAGATGATACTATTTGTTTTTCAACAAATAAAGATGAGAAGTCATTTGTCTATGAAATCTAGGAAGCTTCAGATCTCATGAGGGAGGCAGCGGTTTTCTTCCTCTTTGGTAAAACAATTTTGTCACTCAAAATTATATTCCTGCTGGTGTTGTATTAATTCATTCTCCTTGGCGGTGATCCTACCTACACTGTGAATATTAACATCTTATTTTTATAATATTATAGGAGTTTTGCCTACTCTAAGTAGACCCCGCTGTATCTAGTGTTTGTTGCATGAGGACACAGATGCATTAATCACTCTTTGCCTTCTTCACCATAAATTTACATACTACCTCTAGCTAATAGCAATCTACTATTTTTAAATTGCTTGGTGAAATCTTGGCCTCACTCACATGGCAACAAAACTGATTTTTTTTCCAGTAAGTCTAGTAGAGCACTCTTGGAGTTGGTGGACACACTGAATTTCATGCAGAATTATACATATTTAATTTGTAAGTGCTTGTAAGATACAAGTATATAGGATACTTTAAGATTAGACAAAAGTATAAGTTAATATAAACTGTGAGTCAGATCCAACTCATCCAGTTTTAGTCATACAGGTTTGGTGAAAAGAAACAGAAACATTTAAAAGCTGATTTCTTCTCTCTCCTAACTCAAGGCAAAGTAAGGGGCCCTAGAGTTATGTATCTCTTTTCATTATTCACAGAGGGAGCTTTACCACTAGGTAAGAATGAATGTCTAACCTAAAGTTAGGGTGAGATAGACTTCTTTCCATGAACGTATGTAACTTTACCTGAATAACACAGTATTAAACTTGGAAGTGACAGGGAAAGCACAATCTTTCTTCTGGATCCTATTGTCAAAAGGGTTACGGAACAGAGATTTCTTTAGAGCACCCGTCTTAAGTTTGCCTTTTGGATGTAGTTTAGAATCTTGGCACTTTTTTGTAACATAAAAATCTTTATATTAAGTCAAGAAAAATTTTAAAATAGTTCAAGAAAAATAGCCATAAAATACAAAAATAGTCTGAGCCTTCAAATGTGACAATATAACACAAGATTTAATTAAAAATATATATTTTAGTCAAAAAAAAAGAGATAATTAAAACATGTTATTTTAATATAAATATCAGACACATTTTAGGTTATATTTAATTGGGGAATATCCAGAAAATATTTTAATTTAATTTTTCTAATTATTTCTCTAGATGTACTACTCCATCAAAGGTGAAGCAAAGTCTGTTGAACACAAAAAAGATTTTGTTTCCCTCGGCTGCAACTCTTCCTTGGAAATACTCTTTTTTTTTTTAACTTTTCAGTCATGTATACACCTTATACACTACAGCCATTGAAAGATGAAAACGTAATAGAGAAACTTTTCTGATTTCCTTTTTGCTAGATAGCTTAAAAAGCAAGTTGGCCTTGGTTACTTAGGTGGAAACAAAGGATGTTTTTAACTTATGTTGAAAGTTATCTGAGAGGTTATGCGCTTTTGTATATTTTTCTATATGGAGAAGGACAAATGTGTTTTAACTGTGTTGGAAGCAGCCGCATTATAGAAGACCTTTCTTCACTATTGTGTACAGCACATAAATCATCTATAAATTGTAAATTGCTTGAGGCGCAGAGAGTTATCTACTTTATTTATAAAGTCCTCTAGTCTTTCCTGTGAGGGATCCTTACTTTTTTCTTATAGTTTGCAATTATGACCACAAAATTTACCTGACTTGAAAGCTTCATCATTTATCAGATTTTTAATTTGTTATTGTCATATCTTTTTTATTTTTATGTTTTAATATCTGCCTTATAACTAACAGTGCTGCCTAAAGACACATAGCTAGCTTTCAATTAGAACTTACCTTCACAGATTCAGTTTCATGTACAACTGATCTTACTGATGCCATTTATAGTTAAGAGCAACCACATATGCCATACCAACCACGTGCTTGCAAATAGATTTTATTTCCTTCTTAAGTTAGCCTCTTGCATCATAGGCAGGCCCAGCAAGGTACTCAAAAGATTTTACAATCATTTATCTACCTTGGGCTCTTCATTCGTAATAATTTTTCTATAAATATCTTTAGGTATGTTCATTCCCCTTAAGTCATGCTTTATGTCTTATTCTATTTTTTCCTATATGCACAGCTTGCAGGCTATCTGTCAAAAACCTCCTTAATTCAGCAGCAATGGACGCCTGCAGGAAAAGTGCAGGTAAGGATTCATGGTAGGGAGGGAGGGGGGATATTATGGCTCCAGGATGATCTGAAGATGTGAGACTTAACGACTTCGTTTCAGCTAGTAGCACTTTTTCAGGGTGTGAGCTGTTTTAAAAATAAAGTTAAAGACATGAAAGTATAATCCTTACTAGCAACAAAAGGAGCAGTTGTAAGCAATTATGGGCAGAGGAGCAGCAAGGACACATTAAATCAAAGTTTTATAACACTCCCTAAAAAAGAAAAAGTTGGAAATGTTTTATATTGGGACAGATGGTTATCTCAGTAGACTATTTTTTTTTGTGAACTGCACATATCTATAAAAATCCTCTTATTTCCCACAGTTCTCAGTCTTCTGTTTGCTAGACTACACATATTTATCTTTCTACCTCACTTTTGAGTCTTCTGATCTGAAATTTTTCCTGTTTACTCTCCTATTTCATTAAATGCAGTGCCTGAAACTGTTTGCCACAGTTTCTATATCACTTTGTATATAGTGTGGACTATATGTCTGTAGAGACCTCCCTGTATTGCACTTACCTTTTCACTCCAGGATCTGACTGACTAATTTTAATGCTCCGCTGTGATCCCTCATAACTCCCAGGTTCTGCTCTGCAGCACTGCTGCTTAGAGAGTTTTGTTCAGCACAGGCTCATTCAGCTAATTCTTATATCTAAATATGTAACTTATTAGGTCCTTACTGCCTTATAAGGGACAATTCACTTTTTCCATACAGTGTATCTCCAATTTTAATGGCCATTCAGAATTCTAATACTTCTGCCCACTGTCTGCAACCCTTTTCCAGGTCAGGTCAACTGGTTAATTTAGTATGCATACTCTCTAATCCATCATTGCAGATGTTAAAGAAAATATGGAATACTATTGCATATTGAAAATATTGCATAGGACCATTCTTGGAAGAGCCCCATAGCCTTTAAGAATTCTTCCTTTGGCTGCTTTTCTACAGGGTTTTGCAATTTTTCTTAGAAGTTTTTATTCTCTCCTGGGTAGATTCAATTTGTCAAATGCAATAAATCATTGATGTCAAGATTCCACCAAAGGAAATACATTCATTTCCAGAAGGATCTGTGGCATTTTTGGAATAAATTTTGCTATTGATTTTATTAGTTTTCTTGTTTATGGATGAAGTTTTGGATCAGTAAACATCATAGTAGACACTGTTAATACACAGGTCAAGACTTGAACATAGTCTATAGAATGGTCAGTGTAAGAAAAACTCCACCTATGCATTTAGTAGGATGACAGGGAGAAAGAAGGATAAATGAATCTTTAAGAAGTTACAGATAATCAATACTGAATGAGTCATTCATGCACATTATGGCTTAATTTTGAGATATCAAAGTAACACAAATTATCAGTATGTTACTATCTGCTATTCATATTTTTTTACTGAAATTGACAGATAAACAGTGAGATTAGGACCAGACATCAACTCAGGTAATAAAGTTGTGTTGTAACTCAAGTGCACATTGCTATTAGCATTGCCACACTGATTTCCATGAAGTTAAGGACAAAGCATCTTACCTTTGCAGAGGAAAGGCTGATGACATGCTGATCTTTTTCATTTGTTACGATTTCCACAACACTATGTAGGTGTCCTGATAACTTTCCTATAGGCTTAGTATTAATGTTAGGATGCCATATACGAAGGAGTCTATCATCACCTGACAGAAAAAAAATACATTTTTTTGCAGAAGACTGAACAATCACAGATATAAATTAGGTCCTCAATGGAGAGCTTGGTTGCCACAAACCTCTACTTTCACTATGTAGGCAACTTCCATGCAAGGATGAGAATTTTCCATTCTAAGGGCTTCATTCCAGCTTATGCTCAGACCTTTTTTTCACCACTTATTTCCCATACTTGCATTAAAACACACAGAACTCATTTGTACTTCAAAAACATTTAACTTTATCAGAGGAGTGCCTAAGGGCACAGGCTGTGATAACACGCTCTATTCCTATAGAAACAGAATGCTTCCATTAAAATAGATTTGAGGATCTGATTTTTTTTCCTCCAAAGATTTGATATAGACAAGGATCAAAATAATAATGATGTCCACACAACCAAATAAATAATGGATGGCAGCCTTTAATGGGAGGGGGTCCTTGCGAAGAATAGGAAGGGATGAACACATGAAAGCTGAGGGCAAACTGCACACAGTAACTGCTGGTGACTGATTTTAACTTCTGCTGAGACATTTTGTGCCTCAAGATAAATAAGAATTTGGTCTTCTATATCTCTTTGTTTCTGAAACTTTTTTTTTAATTTACAGTATCACTTTTAATTGTATTATAGGGGAGATTTTTGTTACTATTTTCATAATAGTTTTGTCTTTTTTGGTTTTTTTTGAGAACAAAAATATTGTAAAAATGTATCAGTAAACTCCTTACATACTGGTGCACTCAGTTATACCAGGTATACTGAAAAATGTGCTGTTACAAAAGAACTTGAGCCCACTTTAAATTACATATTTTAACACCAGATTCCTGGCAAATATTGCAATTCTATCATTCATGTTTAAGTACTGTACAAGTTCAGCCTTGCATTAGCTGAGCAGTTTAAGACCTAATTACTTTGACACACAACAGATAAAACGGATACATTTAACCTATATTTCACTTTGAGGCATTCAGCCTAAACTGAAGTACAGAAGCCAAAAATGCATACACTGGGAAGCACACACACCAGAAGAACATTCACAGCACATAGCACCTCGACTCATGACCATGAAGCTCAACTCAGTTTTGTTAACAAGGAGCGCAGTTAAAAGCACTTTCACTCTGCTCTTCATGGATCTTCCTTAGGCTTGTTCAACCCTCTCTCTACAGAGATGTATCTAGTCATTTCCTTCTTAATATAGTACGATGTGATGCAATGGCAATAATTCTCTTTAATAGACTATAATCACACAAGGAGTTTGTGAAGCCCTTTTGGATGGTCATTTTTGTGGCACAACAGCCCTGCTAACTTCCCCAGATATTGTGTCAGGCTGCTGTAGACATACCCTGGAAGTTAGCAGAACCCTTGTGACCACGATAGATTACATTACAGAGAAACAAGATCATGGGAGGAAACTCAGCTTGCAGACCTTCCAGGAAGAAAACATGAAAAGACAACATATGGTGGACAGGAGCCACCAGTGGGACTGGTGAGATGAGTTATAGCATCAGAAGGAACAGAGAGTGCCTCAACAGTGGGCTCTTTGACAGGCTCAAAAGGAAAATGTAATGTCTTAAAATGCTGTCCTGGGAGCTATTGAATGTGTATGATCAATTTAACTGTCTGTTTGCTGTGTTTCTGAGATACAGGACCTTCCTTAGCCTTCCTAATTGGTATGTTCTTTACTTCCTCTAGGTGATGGCAGATAAAGGGAGGAGAGGATATTGCCCTTTACCTGTGGGACGGAGATTTTCTTTAAGAATAGAATCACTAATACAAGTTATTTACTTAAGATATAATCATGAAGAACAATTGTCATTAGGAAAGGAAATGCAGTCAGATTAAAAAGGCAGGCCATATTGTTGCCCTTCTGCTTCCTGCTTTTGTGAAATGGTCGATTAGTTTGTTCCTTTTCCTGATGCTGAGATAATAGTGCAGTTGGTTATAGTTGGAGTGTTCTCTCTTTTCGGTCTGAACTAACGCCAGATTGGCCCTGGCACCACAAGGCCATGTGCTCATCCTGCCCTAAGAGCTGTTAAGACAGACATTCACTGCTTTACTGCTTCACTGGAACATGTGCTGGAACATTTATTCTCTCTGTGCTCCAAATATGCCTCTGGCATTGAAAATTCTGACACAGAAAGCGTATTAAGCATATTCAAGAAAAACTTGAAGAAGATGCATTTACTGTCTAAATAACAAACATCTAATACTTAAGATTTGTGAAACCAATGCTTAGAATCACAATGGGTTCCATTCAGTGTACTCCCTTCCAAGAGAAATAAAAATGAAAGCATATACTTTGTCTTTTTTTAATGTCAAATTTTATGACTACAGCTCGGCTATAGCTAGATATTAAGGATTCCATAGCTTTCTTAGAAAGTGTAGTCCTTCATCCTTTGTTAAATTGGTAGTCAGTTTTGTAATTTGTGCAGTACAATTTCTCTACTGAATCTCTGCATCTCTGATTCTCATCTGCGTCTACTGAATCTCTCTCTGAATCTACTGAATCTCATCTAATGAGATGTCTGCATTTTCATGGTTTCAAACCAAAAGACCAATGGGATTTTTGGAGTGAAAACTCAGGATTAATTCAGCCTTCACTGATAAAATGAAAAATACATCTGCAGTTATCTTTCCATGCTACTTCTCATCCAGAGGAGGACCTCTTACTGAGGACCTCCTTAGTGAGGACCTCACTCTCAGTCCTCTAAGCCTGACTTAAAAATATCCTTTGGTACTGATGTCTGCAAAATCACTTCAGAACAGATAGACATCTGGCAAACTAAGACAAGTTTATGTCCTTACCATACTGACCAATGCCTCTGTTGTTTTCTTTGGGCTCCCTCGTCTGCATTCATGTGTTCCTCCTAAATTTAGAATGTACCATAGAAAAGACTTTCTCCTATGCTTATGCAGGCGAGCATTATTGGAGGCCTTGGATGACTAGGACATCTAGGAACCGAGGAAACCAGGGTTTCCAGAAATATAGGAATCCATCATTGCTAATTTTCAGTGCTAGTAAAGGAAAAAAAAAAAAAAGAAGAAGAGTACAAGCTACTTCACTTATGCCGGGATTAGGCAAAGGTTACTGAACAAGCACAGCACTTGCTTTTTATCAGTCCTAAACCGCTACTACTAGATTTAGAAATCACTGATAGCTTGGCCTCTGTATTTCTCACAGGAGAAAAATAGCTGGAATTTGAAAAACTAATGACGTTAGAAGTTGATTTATTATATATTTTAAAACTGATCACCCCTCCTTTTATATGCCTATATAATTTGTATCTAGATGTAGCTATTCCCTGAAGTGATGATTAATATACAGCTGGAATTCAAATGGGTATAGAGGGTAATCATATCACTTCAACATTAATACTAATACAAAACTTTACACAGAAAATTTGCTCCGAACTACTGTGGGATGCATATTTTATGCCATCAAAAGTATAAGTATAGCTTTCATCATGAAAAATAAACTCTGTCTTGGGTTTACTTCTTATTCATGATTATAAATGTCAAATCGCTGGAAGGCAAAATTAAGCTGTGTCACAGCGGTTCAGTCTCCTGTTCTGACAGAAACTCACGAGTTTATTCAAATACAACTACATAAATGTGATGGAAGAGTAGGGGAGTTACAACTTGCACTTTTTCTCATAGGCAATTCCCAGTGTAAAAATATGTTGTAGCATCCAGTATTTTGCATACCATTTGTGCTTGGGTAAATAAGAAATATTGGGGCTCAGAAAAAGCCGATAGCAAATTAATCCTTGCTGAATACATGAGAGGCAGTCCTGTTGGGTTTTTTTTTTGTCTTATTGCAGAATGTGATTTGTAAACACAGTTTTTACAAATGCTTGCCTGTGCCATCAAGAAATCTACATATTATTATTCCTGGATCACTTAACTGCTCCTATTTTTAGTATATATTACAGATAATATAGGTTGCAGGTTTGCTAATTAGGATAGCTGTAATGACTCAGCTGCCTATGATCATTTGAAACAGTTTAATCCTCTCATTGACTAGATCATCACCAATTAGACAAGAAAGAGAAGGACAGGTTTTAAGATACAGAGCCAGGCAGAGTTTATACTAGTCCTGGACTGATCAGTTCATTCTGATCAGCGTATTCTACTCATAGAACAGTGAATTCTAAAGCTAAATTTCTGAAATGAGTGGAGATGGTCACTGGCTTCTTGATAATGTAAGTTATATGTTTGTATCCTACCAGATACATCCTAGAAGATGGATGTCTCAAAAGCTGAAGGATTAGATTCTTAATTCATGGTGCCTCTTCATGAAAGATATTGACCTAAAGTCCACAGTGATCTGCCCTCTGCCCTTTCACAGTCTTTGACCATATCCATTTCTCTCCTGTGACACATTAATCCAACTCAGGAAGAATTTTCCTTCTGTGTTCAAGGGAAGCAGCAGGACTGAGCAGTGCAAATGAGGGTGAGAGGCAGGAGGATGCCTAATTATGTCAAGATGATAACCAGGGGTTGAACAAGCCAGACAGAAACCCAATTGAAAATTCTGAATTCCAAATCTACCCAAAGTAAATGTTATTCTTCAGGAATAGACCGGAAGATTGATAAAAGTTTTCTAAGTACAATTACTCAAGTTGGGCAGAGAAGAACCTCATGAGGTTCAACAAAGACAAGTGCAGGGTCCTGCACCTGAGGAGGAATAACCCCAAGCACCAGTACAGATTAGGGGTTGACCTGATGGTAAGCAGCTCCACAAAGAGGAATTTGGGAGTCCTGGTTGACAAGAAGTTAACTACGAGGCAGCAGAGTGCCCTTGTGGCCAAGAAGGCCAATGGGATCCTGGCCTGCATCAGGAGGAGCGTTGCCAGCAGGTCAAGGGAGGGCATCCTCCCCCTCTAGTCAGCCCTGGTGCAGCTGGGAATGGTGTCTTAGAGTAGTCCATCATCCTGTTTCTCTTGGTGTATTATACATATTGTGTGACTCTTAAATCAAACCCAGACTGCAGTAGAGCAAACTATTGACAAGACTCTAGTCAAGAGTTATACCTCTTCAAAGCCTGGATTCCACCACTGTAAACAAGACCTCTGTTCCCTGTCATTTAAGACTGAAGCCAGTAAATTGCTAACATACTAACCCAGCTTTTATTTGAGCTTATCGAACTGAAAAGAAAAGTCACAACACAAAAATCTCTTGCAAAAAAACAACTTTCTTCGTAGATTGTATAAGCCTGGTACTTACCCCCAGTGACGATGACATTTGATTTTCCACAGAATGTGAAAGCATTGACCCCTTTAGGGACAGAAAATTCCTTTACGGGCCTGTAATCGTTAATAAGATAGTTAATCAGGTAGAAAATGTTAAGAAATACAGCCTACAATCCTCGGAATTTACTTCTCTGTAATATAGAGAGTATATACCATTATGCATATGTACAATATATACTGTTATGTTAGAATACTGTTATGTTTCTATAAAATATACAGTATCATGTTAAAAGCAAATTGTCTTATAACAGTGACTTAGATACTATCATCAATAAAATAGAATATGGTACACTTTCCATTAAAATAATAAATCTCTGAAATGAACAGATGAATCTTTTATCAGTCATACTCCAAACAAACTCCTAAAATGGTAGCTATTGTCAAAGTAAGCTTTCACACAAGTCGTTTGCTGCGTATGTAAAGCAGTTCATCACTGAACAGAAGCATTAAAACCAACTGCCTGTGCATATTTCTGACACTAAAGTCTATTCTGGCCTCTATTTTACATAAAACAAGTGCAATTAGTTTTCTGCTGCCTCTGTATAATACATGGTATAATGCACAGCCTTAATTTTATCAATTTTGTGTTGGATACCAACATGAAGAAACTGCATGTTTCTGAAATTTAAAGAGAATTATTGAGAAAATACTGCAAAGGAACCGCATTCAAACTAAGCGAACATAGATTAAGAGTGTCCCTTCCAAAATCATCCTTTGTGCAATCTCTGCTTGTTTCTCCATGTTTCTCCATTGCTACTAGAAGGCAAATATTTGTTTTTGAATTCTGGATTCAGCACCTATATGGCTAAGGGCCATCTCAGCCAGGAAACAGTGACTTCCAGTTTACTTAAATGATACAAAGTGAAATGGGTGAAAATTTAAAAATAGGGTTTTTTTTTTTTTTCTTAAAATCCAGACGAGTAGGTATTTCATTCATTCTGGGCTAGAGAGTAACCATGAATCTTACAAACTGTAACTGGGAATGAAGGCAAGTTTGACAAAAGACTGGAAATTTGCGGGACCTCAGTGCTTAAATAAAAGGCTTGCTTTTTCTAGGCAGGAATAAATAAAAGGCTGTTCACTCCTTATTACTCAGAGGTGGCAAAGGCTTCTTCCCAGAGCTCTAACAGAGGAACCTTAGTACTTTGATGGTGTAAAATAGCAAGTAACAGTCTTCAATATGCAAGTATCAGATTCTGTTAGTATTTGCAATCTTTTTCCTTTAATTTCCTTTAATTCTTAAATCAAATAATTCTATATAACTTTCCACTTGCTCCTTAATTAATGACTGTGAAAAATGGGTTCCAGCAATGGGAAACTCTGCTCAAGTCACAGCCTTGCAAAGAAGCCCCTTACAATCACAGCCTGGCTTCCCCCTTTTAGACACTTCAATAGGAAAGATTATAAGCCAGCCATCATCCACAGAGAAACTTAAAATTTGCACAGGAGACAAAACACATTGACTAGCTTTCCAGTCAAAATAGTAATTGCTTACTGAATACTTAATTGGGGAAATGTATTTTGTTTTCAGTTTATCATATATTTGAACCACAATTACGCAATGGGCATACTGAAGTTAATTTGATGCATAGATATTTTTAGGGCTACTAATTTCATTTTAACAACAGTGTGATTCATCAATTGTCTAAATGTTACTTTATCTAATTTTAGTATGAAACTCCCTAGAGAAATGTGTTTACTGTAACTGGAAACACAATTATAATCAGCATTAAATGACAAAGATCTACCAAAATATCTTCAGTTAATGTATTAATGTCTAACAAACAGTGTGTGCTGGTAGCATATAACCTTTTGACTATAATTTTAACTCTCTGTCTTTGCTTTCCTTCTCCTCAGATTAAATCTGTTCTTCCAAAATCCACAGCAAATTCAGATAGGATTCCTCAGCTTTTCTCCTGACCTTGACCAAGCTATAACTGCTTCATATTTCACTTCCCCTGTCCACAACAGACATACAATATTCATAAAATCTGAAGTTCCTGGATTGATGCAAGAATTACAATGTGAAAATGTATGGCTCATCTTACACAAAACATAAGAAAAGGAATCATAATTGTTGCCACTAGCCTTAAAAATCTATTAATTTCTGGGCCTACCTCACAGAGAAACTGTCAAGTTGATCTACTGCTGACAATGCTCTGAGATCTTTGAATGAAAAGTGCTACATAAATATTATTTATAGTTCCTTTTTTACATAAAATAGTGTTTGTATATGTTATTTATTTCTTTAACAGGGCTATAAACTTCAGTCACATGCTAGCAAGACTTGAAGTCAGCTACAGCACCGAGCTATATGAATAAGAATATGGCACAGATAAGGAGGCCAGAGCCTGATGCATGGTAAATCCAACTTTGCAGACCTCAGAAGAAGTTACTATATTGATTTAAGTTTGTTTAACTTGAAACTTATTTGAATATTTATAGACACAATTTTTAAATAATTCTATACAAAATATACATATACAAAAGCAATATATTTACTAAAATGTGCCTGCTGATGAAAAGGTAAAGCAGACCACTCTGCCAGCATAATTTATTTTTAAGGTCTGTGAGAAATGAACACAAGGACAGTCCTTTCCTGCATCAAAAGCTAATGAACAAATATACTGTAGTATTTAAATAGTTGTATCTTAGTTCATATTAGCAATGCTTTAGAAAAGACAACTCCAGTACCACAGGATGGACTGGCAAGGTGCTAATCTCATGAAGCATTATAAAGCAAAAAGTCTTTTCTCAGAACACTCCATATACTTACATGGTGTCCTCTAGTCGCTTTATGTCACCCAAAACAAATGAATGTATGCTGTCTACAGAGCAGGATCCAAAACAATTCAGGTCAGAAATATACTTAACCTTCATAACCCAGTCATCATGCAGCTTGCGTTTAACACTAGGGATATAAATTGAAAGGTTATTAGAATATATTGCATTCTATGTAATATGTCCATATCTGGGTGGGATTTTGTCAGTGAAATTATATACAACAAACGCTTGCAATTAATATCCATGGCAGAGGCAGAACTGTTCTTGCACTTTAAAAGCCAACATATGTTAGAGCAGACATAAGGTTAGGGTTGTATCATGCCCCACTATAGTAGCAATTATGCTTCCTTTTGATAAGACAGAGTAGAGCTGTGCCTGTGCCAAACTGGACAAGTGCAATCGTGAACTCTTCCTTGGAATCCTAATCTGTAGTCTCCCTGTAGTAAAAGGTCTCATTGAAAATGACACTTTTTTTCCACACAACAATAAACAAATCATACTCACCACAGCCTTAAAAAATATTTTCTTTGTTTATTAGGTGGGCTTAATTTATAAACAAACACTTATTCTCCAGGCCAGAGAAAACTCAAATTTAACAAAAACTGCCAGACTGATAATTTTGTATCATAAGCCACCTACATCTTAAAATTTTTGGAGTCCAAGACGTGAAATTGTGATTTTTTTTTAGCTTTAGATTGTTTCAATCCAAAGTCATCACTGGTCACTGTAAGCAGGTTGACGTAACCCCCATCATCTCCCATTAGGATGTTATCCTTAGCCAGATGATCTGATGCAGTCACCGTGCAAACACAGAGCAGACCGTTTTCCATTGGTTTGATGACAAAGCAATTACTCTGTGAAATACAGTAAGTTTATCAGATATTGCATGCAAGCCCTTAAGTAGACTGAAAATATCATACTTATCTATTTTCAGGAGCACCCAAGTGTTATCTTTGGCTTTTCAAAGTGCATCTGTGAAAGTTGTTTTCAGGTATTAGAAAGTCATGGAAGAAGACCACTGAGTAAAGTTAAAAGGAAACAACTTCAAGGATTTAAATGAGGCTTTATTTCATACACAGCTTATTGCATTTGATTGAGGAAAAAAATAAATACAAATTTTAGGGAAGATTTCACCACACTAAGTATGATATTTTTTGTTAAGACAGTATGGTCCATCCTGCGGAAATTAAAATGCTGTCTAAGCACACTCATAGAAGTTATACCAGAGTCCTGGTTAGTAACAGAGTATTCATGTGGGCAGGTGTCTGGCTTTACAGGAACTGAGATAGAGAGAATGAATGTAAGTGCAAACTATTGGGTATTGTGCTAGACTGAGAAGGTTGGGAACGGAATTTGGGGTCATTTGTATTCACTACATTGCTTTTACTGCCTGACTCCATCTGTTATGTGACTAAAGCATCTGTGCCAGCCTAACCTGGCCACATTTCAGATGACACAGGCATTAACTGCTTCATGGTTCTCTGTGTACCACAAATCAGCGAGTAAAACAACAGGGACGCAGGAGAGCAGATAGATGAGAAATGGTGAAAAGAATCAGCACAGATATAGGACTGTCTGTGTATTATTCTTGTTGTCTTGAATCATAACTGCTCCTATTCAGGCAGAGGACAGGCTCAGCTCTCACTGATATAATAACTGGGAGAAACCTCCATAATAACGCATTTTTGAGCCTTCCTTTTGAGGAGCCTCATAGAATTAACAAAAAGATTTCGATTGATTTATATAAATTTTGGAACAGGTTTTTTAATATTAAGACAACAGAGAAAAAGATCTTAGGCTCAGTTTTATCCTTTAAAGTGCATATTTTACTTCATCTCATCTTCTCAGCTGAGAAAACAAAACAAAATAAAACAAACCAAAAAGGCAGAACACAAGAGAAAAAGCCAAGGTATGAATCAGAAATTCTTGGTTTTCAAGAAAACTTCAACTGCTAGAACATACACCTAAACATCAAGATGCTTTTGCTCTTGGAAAGCTCTGAACATAATGCAGCATGTGAAGAAGAAAGATTTTCTTTACATTGAGAAGTTACTCCAAAGGACTGTATGTTAAATTCTTTTCAAGACCTGATTTCAAAACTGACTTTCAAAAAATAGATTCTGATACATGTATACAGACGTGCACACATTAGATATACATTCTCACACAGATGCATTAGATATACATAGAGACATACATTGTTTTAGGGACTTGTTTACAAAACAAGACAAGATTTTCATCTTTCTAGAAAGATTTAACATAGTCTAAAAAAATCCTTCCATTGTATTAATTCCCCTGTTTCACTGAGTTCCTGTATTGACAAATTTAAGAACTTCCTGCCATTGGGCAAAAGGAATTAGACTGTATGTTAAAAACAAAGAGAAATCTTTTTCAGGCTTCTTTAATCTTTGTCTGATCCAACATACTACCTGATTCCCTTTTGATTTATAGTCCCAGACGATGACGGTTCTTTCAGTAACAGCCACGACGCGCTTCAGCTGAGTTAAGAAGTCACATCCAGTGACCCAAGCAGTATCCTGAAGAAAAATTTAAAAAAAGGCTAGCTAAAGAAAGCTCAGTTATTAAAGAAAGCTCCATTATTAGAATACCAATTTAATACCCATATAAACCATTTACACTCAGCATTCCATGTATTCCTCATTAGAGGTTGCCCAGTCCCCAGTTAAGATGAACGTAATAGTTGTAGCAGAAGTATTTGGTAAGTAGCTAAAACAGGGATCTATGTTGTCAGAGAAATAATCTTCACCCCTGAAGAGGATTAAGAAGCAAAAAGCAGAAGGCTAAAACCACAGTAAACTGAAGGCAGCTGCTGCTGATCCTACTTTTATTTCCATTGTTATATATAATATTAAAGTGCTGTTCATTTAAAGGTTCTGAAATCCTGACAGAGTGATGTCAATCCTCTTTATTGTAGGAGAAAACTTCATTCCATCCTAACAGCCTATGGGCAAAAATTAATCCATTTATAATAATTTCTTGTGTTATTTTCTATGATAGACAAGTGGAAAATATCAGTCCTGCAGAAACTACCAGGATTGCTTAGAAATTCTCACAAAGACCTGTTTACTTAAGACTTTTAGGGTCCTTACAATAATGCTAGATAACAGTGACTAAGCAGTGTGAAAAAGCTGATTTTAAAATTGTAATTAAATTCTCATTTTGTAGTATTGGTTTTCAATTCCTAACTGCTCACAGAGGAAGTCGAAGAGATAGATGTTCACTTGCTTTTTTTTTTTTAATGTTGTATTTGAATAGTAGACAATAAAACAAATCCTGATGAAAGGACTTTAAACACTGGTATTTAAGGCTTTATTTCATATCTTTACCTAGAAATACAGGCAAGAATCTCAGGTGCTATTTTGAAAGAGCAAAACAAATCACATCACATCCCAGGACAGTGATTTGGGAAGACACAGCTAGCCATTATTTACAGACTAACTGTCTCACTCCCCTAAGAAGTTCTGTCTCCCATAAATGCCCTCACGGTACCTGCATCTTCCTCAATCAATCAGGATATGCCTGGGAAGGTGACTCGCCTCAACTGTCTGTCAAGGATTTCTCACCCAATTAGGAGAAGCAACTCAGGTCAAGTGTGAGAGCAGGATAGGGTGGAAGGGTAGAAGGGAGCAAGCTGTCAACAGTTAAGGAAGAATAAATGGGAAAGGCAAGGGACTGGCTTGGCAGCTCAAGAGAAATGCCTTCATGATACTTAAACTTCTCTTAGGCATTTTAGCAAAGGGCCAGTGTTCCAGTTTCCCATACAGAAGGTCAAATTCAAACACTTTTAGGCATAGGACAGAATGAAAAGCTGTATTATTCTGGGCGTGCATGGGATCTTATTGTGCAATTGTAAATTGTACAGGACACAATTTACTAACTCTGGCAGGAATTAAACAGTGTTAGAATAATGCTGTTTATGTCTCCAACGGTTAGCTACCATTTTTTTCCAATAATTTTTTTCCTTAAATATCTTATAAGGCAAACATTTCCCTTTAATCTCTTTGCCTCAAAGCCTACTATCTGAAGTCTGCTCTCCTGAAGCCTCCCTGTAATGAAGCTCTGGATCACCTCTTTGTCATTCTGTGAAGGTATCTGCCAGGTCCTGGTACATGATACATGTGCATAACTAGTTCTGGAGAGGAATTTTCAAACCTACACAAGTGATATAGCAGAACAAGTTATAAAATCAAAATATCTTTTCAGTCTTATAGATGACTTCATAAATGTTTCCAGTATTTTGTGGAATGCTATGGTCTTTGGACAGTCAGAAATAATTCCCTTCTGCAATAAAAAAAAAACATGAAACATTCGAATTCTACCCTTTTTTCTCTTGTTTATGCAAAAATGGAACATGCTTAGTAAAAATGGTATGTATATATTCTATTTGTCACTGCTCATAAATGAATATTTTAGCTGGCACAATAAATCTGAAGGTCATTTTTCTGGTGCAAAAATAGTAGCTATGCAAGACTTTACTCCATCCAGTAAATAGCAAAAAATATGTGAAATTCCACTTCCCACTCCTTTAGATTTAGGCAAATTTCAAATGGCTTTCTATCTGCTGACATGACTTAGGCAATCATACTACTTTTCTTAAATAATCCCAACTATTCCATGAAATTTTATACTATTATGATGTGAACAATGATGAAATTATGAGTAGTCTGTATTCAGATAAGCTAGAAAAGTAAATTGTCACATATTCTGAAATCTATTTATTATTTTTACCTTTGTCTGAATCTAATTAGAGATAGGAAACAAAGGACTTTACTTGCCAGGTTCTTTTTTGAATGTCAAAGAAGGGTCAAATTCTGAATGTCTACTTTTCCACAGTAATGGGAAAACTGCTACATAGGTAATGCTCTATTTCTGAAAGCATTTCATTTTAAAGGGGGAAATGTTCTGCAAAATTAACAAGCATCACAGTCATTTGGGGTGTTCAGCCAAACTAAGGTGACTGTAGAAGACAGGAGGAGGAAAAACATAAAAAGAAAGAAGAAAAAAAGAAGGGAGAGAGGTTTCCTCAAGGGCTATTCTGAAAATGGAAAGCAACAAGTGGGGTCAGATGAGGGGTACAGGTTAGGTTATACAGTTGCTATGAACTTAAGTAAGTTGCTATGTGTTGCTTATGCTAGTAAGTTGCTATGAACTTAAAATGTAAGCCAAGAATAAAGGCACTTTATAGGTGAAATTTATATAACTGAGCTTTGTAAGTTTGACACTTCAAACTTTTTAGAAGCAAGAATGCAAAATCCTGTTTTAAGTAATTTATGAATGATTTTTTATCTCATTTTCTCCTTTGAAAATTTGATATGGGCATTGGAGTTGGTGAACTTATTTTTAGACTTTCATAGCACATATGAATGAGATTCAGCCTTTTACATTCAGAGAAAAAAAAAGGAAAACATTTAGTTTCCACAACTAAACAATTTAGTTTTTCAAGTAATTAAGACACTTAGCAAGTCAGTGTCTTAATTACATTACAGTCTATATATTTACACATTACAGGGCCTTAAGTGTTTTCTTTCCACCAATCTATGGAATAACTTCAGTTTCATTCTTCTTAGGCAATCTTGCATATGAATTTTTCCCTCCTTTTCTCTCCATGTAGCTAATGGTGCTGAGCCACCATACAGGCTCTGGGCACAGGCCTGAAGTTCTCTCTCTCATCACAGTATGTGCGACTAGAAAATAAGACCGTCAAATAAAAACTTGGCAGCAGTTACTCTCCAGGTAATGAAAGAAGGACTGGGCACCCACACATTGCTATATAAAGACACCCTAATGTCCAGCAGTGAAAACCTGTCACAGGTCTGGGGACTAGGAATCCCTCTAAAAAATTAGCAGCGCAAGGGAAAATAATTTTGAACTGCATGCCTCTTTGGCTCTGACTTCTCTTCTCAAGTACCAACATTTTTGTTCTCTAACTCACTGAGGGAAAGGCTACTTGGCAGTGACAAGGTTAATCCTTCAGTTACAGAGCAGCAGCCTATCCACTGTATTACTGCCTTAGAGAACTGAGTATCATTTAGGTAGCATCTCACTAACAAACAGAGGAAAACCGACATAAATGGCAATGTGCATAGTATTAAAATGCTCTCTGTTTTGAAGAGTAAATGACAATGTGTGTTCACATAAAGGGTTTTACAGGATAGGAGAAATAGGAGATTTATTTTTGACATCCTCTCTACACCTATACTAAAATCCCTTCGGCAAGTACCCTTCATCCTTCTATAAACGTGTATTGAAAACACAAAAAGATAAACTAAGGCCTTGATCTCAGTTAAATGAAGACTCAGTCTCATATTTCATATCTCTATGTAGCCTTTGTACAGACATTAGGCATCCTGAATCACACCAGCTTGTATCTAAACCTGTATAAAAACAAATCCACATGGTAACTATTTTTCTCACAGCATCTGAACTGCAATGAGCTTTGCGTGAAAGGAGAAAGACCTGAATATAGAAATAATGAATGCCATAACAGCAGAAAAACACTGGCCAAAGACCTTGACCAAGACAAGACTTCTGTTGTAAGATTCTCCCCTACACAGAAGATAAGTGTTTCTAATTACTGACTGATAATAAAAAAAAGTCCAAAAAATTAGGTTGCAACACATGATATCTGCTGTTTGTATATGATAGCAGAAAGAAAGAATAAATAAAACTAACTCATGATTTATCCTCTTATTTCCTTTAGCATTATTTATAAGCATAGTCATATTGAATAATACAAATGCAAAAATAGAAATAAAAGATGTATATTGCACCAGTTTATTAGAAGTTGTCATTCAGAGAAAAGTCCAGCATGGAGAATTAAAGTTTTCTGGAACAGGCAGCAGCAGAATTGTTTTCAGGTGTATAAGGGAAAGAGGGACATCTTAAGACAGACTGCACTGAATTTGTTTTTGATAATTTCAGTGAAATTTCTTTAATTACACCAAAGATCACAGATATAAAGGCCAGGAGAGACCACTATAATAATCCAGTGTGACTTCTTGCATAGCATGTTCTGGAGAACGCTCACAGAGTTGTCCTCAAGCTAACAGAGACAGGGAGGTTGTTAATGCTAGCTTACGCTACCTTTAAGGAAGGTTTTATGTTCAGGGACCTCAGCCTGTGGAATAAAAGGGCTGTGCACACAGCAGAGCCTGATACTCTATCCTTAATACCCAAAATGAAAGCTCTTCACAAAAATAAACTCCTTGTAAGGCTTGAGAGTGCTCAGAAACTAATAGTATGGAGCCCTGAAGAGAGCAATGTGCATATTAACAGATTAGCTTGACACACTGAGAAGTAGCTCATGCAAGAAAGAGTCTGCCAGAGGCTATAAGCAGAATGTGCTCCCTAATGCCAGCTTTAGAGCGAAGGCTGTAAACATCCTTCCTCTTAGCTGTGCAGCGTTTAGCGGACAGGCAAACCAGGCAGCTATATCAATGCAACCCTTCTACTATTTCCTTGTTCCCCTCTTACTCATGGTCCTCTCTTCACTGCCTCATTTCCAGCACAATTTCAGATTTCAGCTTTCTGGCTCAATACCTCACCAAAGGGCCAAGACCTCTGTCCCTCTGGCTGAACGAACACCGAATGCAGGAAGGTAGGGGAACCTATGGATTGGTCTGCAATTCCTTAGCCACCCACCCCGCTGTGGGCAATGGTCAATCAACAGACAGCAGATTTGGAATCTGAAAACTTCTCCATGAATTCAGTACCTTACTCAATTTGCATAAAAACAAACAGCTTGATTGATTAGCTACTGCCAGGACTGATTAAGATATTAAAGCAGATGAAAACAGCATTGTATTATTGCATTGAGAAAAAAATGGGCTGCTATTCCTACAGACCTGGGGAAGAGAAATGCAAGCCCTGCAAGGCAAAGGCAGGTTTCTCTCCCTAACTATTCTGAAACTAATTATGAGGTAAAAGAATGCATTATTCACAGTTCTACATTATAATCATTTAGTGCTTACATTTACATCTAGTATACTTCACCATAGCTTTAATAAGTCAATGATGATGACTTTCTTAAAGTACTTCACTTAAGATACTGGCTCTTGATTTTAAATAAGTGTTTATACAAAAGCTACTAAATGAAAAGTGCAGGTTGAAAAAAAATTTTTAAAGGTTTCAAGGCTCATTCTAGACATATATCTTGTAAAGAATGACCAAGTGAGTAAATTTAATGGCATCATGCACTCTAGCTACCCCAATAAATCAAATTTATTCTCTCAAAACAATTCAGAATTGTATTTCATAGTAATTGGGAAAAAGGAAATTGTTTTAACAACAATCAAAAAGTTCAGGAACCTCAAGACCAGCAATAGCCGCTTCAATTATATATTCAGTGCAATAATTAGGGAAAGGATGAGAGAAAGGAATACTAGCTAAGGAGGGTACTGTTCCATGCGGACACCTAAACAGGAATACTAATAAAACAGCCTATTTCCTGTAGTGAGAATACCTGGGGAGAATCTGGCAAAGGCTGAGTGCCTGGCAGGGTACGTGGTAGCAGGCCCAGCACGTGCCACTGCACACCCATTGCATCCCCATGAGGGCCAGGCAGGCGCATTCCATTCTGTCAGTGCGTAGCTGCCTTTTGGACAGAAGTTGCTCAAGGTTAGCATGGTTTCTGATACAAGGAAATAATTCTAGTAGACTTAGGTCTTTAGTGAAGGAGGAGGAATGAAAACTATTTCTAACTTCCTTTTCTCTTTGCCAGAGAGAACACTGAAAATGTTAAAGCACCTCAGCTGGGAAGTGTTTGCTCAGTCATTTATAGACAGATGTGTTATAAACAGGGAGACCGCTTCTTTCTGAGCTTACTTTAATACCTACCTCAAAAGGGAAACAACACAGGAATCCAGCATATGAAGTTATGATGGTGCCAGAGTTCAAAATAGCAGATGGTGAAAACTGTAAGTGTTTTTTGCACAGTTTAACCTAATCAGGTCACAGAGATCAGATTGTTTTTACTTACCCTTTAGCTGTGTAGTTTTAGTTCACTTCCTAGGTACCTCTCTGAATTGATTTCAGAGGCCAGATCATCCCTTGCAATACCATAAATGCAAACTCTTTCTAAATTGAGGTTGTTGGGTCTGTGACTTTGGGTATTTCTATTTCCTTTTGGAGCATCCATAACATCTGAGAGAACAATCAGCAAAAACCACTGCCATGGCACAAGACACGAGCACTGGCTTTTAAGGCAATAGGCCACATGACTTTTTAAGGATTATGACAGTTCTCTTGTCTGCAGATTGCCCGAGGGAAATTCTGGAGTGATACTCCCAGGGTAAAGATGAACTTTATAGACCAGGCAGTTGCCCAATTGAACTTGCAACATGTAGAAATGTTTTTCCACTAGGAAACTTGCAAACTTATTTTTCCCCTTATTTGAATTTCACAGGGACAAATTAAGTGTTACATCTCAACTAGGAGAAAAAGATCCTCAAAAGGTGACGGGTGAAGGTCAAGTCAGTAGAAAAGCAACATTTACCAGAGAAAGGAAATCAAGTTATCCGAATGTTTCTATAATTGAAAGGAAACAATTGAACTTGTCTGACCTATGGCACCTTATGTAAAATTATGCAGCAGTTGCAAGGATGGAAGTAACATTAGAATAATGTTCAGTTGCTAATTAATACTTACTGATTTTTAATTCAAATCATTATTAAATAGAAGGAGAAAAATAACCTTACTTTAACATGAGTGGTTGCCAGAACTCTCATCTGCAAAAGAAAAAAAAAGTATCATCAGCAGAATGGAACAATAATAAGCAGCAGAAAGAACTGGCTGTTGAGATCTGAAAGATCTTTCAGAAAGCAACAGTTTGAACTCTTCAAGAGGAGACAGCATCAGTTTTGGGATGGAGTTAATCTTTTAGCCTGCTGACTACACATTCCCCTATTTCTGTTTCTCTAGATATAAAATTAGGAACTTTAACCATCTTATTCTCTCATGGTTGCTGTTTCTTTTCGTTGTTTTTCGTTTTCTTTTTCTTTTTTTTTTTTTTCATTTGGAGATATTGGAGTGAGCAAAGTACAGAACACACATTTTTATGGTGGAATACAGGATCGAGGTTCTCTTGATGGAAATGAGTGTCTAATATTCCTGCACAGGGAGAACAACTACACCTCCTGTGGATGGGGGATAAACAAACCCAAGTTGCAGCTGGCCAAAATGCCCTGTCAAAAAGTGCCAGCAAAATACCAGGTACAGACAACAGGTTCAAAAAGAAGGTTCAAAAGGTTTTAAGTTCAAAAGAGGAGTGCCCATGTTGGTATGCCAGTTAATATGATGGATACTAATTATTTGCTGGAAATAATCTGATTAATTCCTATTTAACTGAAGTATAATTGTTAAGCTGTGTGATGGCCTGATTCCTCTTTGTTGTTCACATTCTTATTTATGAAAGTTCTTTTTTTAAAAAAAAAAGTAATAATTATCAGTTTCTTGTGCAAGGTATCACTGTATACAAACAAACAAAACCCACCAGAGAGTAGGCAACTGGGATGATTACAGGGATGTAATTTAAACATTAAGAAGACTATGAGGTTAGTTTTTCTTTCCAAAGAGAACACCTACCTGATCTTGTGGAAGGCTCTGTCAAAACGCAATTTTTATCAGGGTGAATAAACTGAATTTGGCCCATTCTCTTCCCCTGCGTTTATGCTTTTCACTAGCCAAATGCCCCCAAAGTGGCAAAATTAAAAACTGTATTATGCTATGTTTACTAATTATATCAGAAAAAAAAAATCTATTAATGTAAATGGAACACACTAACTTCTGCGTGATGTATGTGCATCCAAGAATACCATATTTATAGCTATCTTAAAAATGCTTTAAAAATTCAAAAATTGCACAAAAATAAGCCTCTTGATCTAACAGGCCATGCGCATGAACTGATATTTTGGTCTTTCTAGCTAGAGCACAAGTTTTACCAATAATCAGCTTCAGAGCAGTATCTTCATATTCCCTTACCAATATACTGCAAGGCTGGAAAGAAGAAACAACTCAGCCGGAAATTTTAACATCAAGTCTCTTTAAATCCCCGGTCTCTGGGAGAAGAATGACGTAAAAGATGATGTGAGCTCTATATTTGGCTGTGGGATGTGAAGTCATCTGCTCGTGACAGGATTCAAGGGCCTGCAGTGCTCAAGAACGAGGTTCTGCTCCTGCTTGCATCAGGGTACAGCAAAGCAACTCCGCGCAAGGCAAAGGCCGCTCGCTAAGGCGAGCTGAGCTCAGAGGCCACAGCATGACTAAACGACTGCTGTCACGCCGCAGCCGTTCCCAGAACGCACGGTTTTAGCCGTGGGATTGGAGGTCTCTAACGCGCTGCCTCGAGCAGCTGGGTGTAGAATCACTCAGCCTGCAGCCACTGATGTCAGAGTGACATCAGCCCGGGCTGCGGGGAGGCAGTGACTCCCAACTTCGGCAGCAGGGATGAGGGGAGGTGGAGAGCTATTTTAGGCATTATGCTGCGTGGAATTATTCCTCCTAGCTCCCTAAGAGGGATAACGCTCTGTAGGACAGGGAACTCGGCTTTCAAATAAATTATTTCACTCACTACCAAAGCATCTGTACTGTTGTTTGCACAGAGCTAGGCTTTCAAATAGATTATTTCAGTCGCTACCAAAGTCTAGGCATTGTTGGTGTTTTTTAATCATCCACAGGAGTCCTTTTCTTGATGTATACACTCCTGTCATGAGCATTAGGGCCTAATTAGTCCAAAACCCTGGCGGGCATCTCTGCTGCTTTAAAGCATTTCTGCATTGTTTAAAACAATTTTAATAAACCGTCTGCATTAAAATTGTGGAAACTGAAAATGCCAATGAGCATAAATGCGTGATGTACCTCATATGTAGGTACATATGTAGAAGAATATGTAGAAGTGTATACCCCTAAACAGTACTATAAGCCTCTGAGAGGCTTATATAGAAATTCTACTTTAATAGCATCTTGTGTATGAATTCCTGCTTAAAGTGGCACAGCTCTCCTTATGGTTTGTTGATGAGAGGAGTGACTGTGAAGAAGTTGTGAAGACCTGCAAAAAATCTGAGATTGGCAAGCTCAAAAATTGTATTGTATTAAATACAATCGCTCTTTGCAAGCCTCTGAAAAATACGCTTTTACATTCTAGACATACTCAGCAGCTGTATAAAACAGTTCATTCTCTTGTTTCCACTGTATATACCAGAGTTAACCATACAGGCCAAAAGCATGTTTTATATTAAGGAAAAGTTTTTAGAAAAAGAAATATCAATATTTTTTATTAAACTGGTTTCTAATAATTTATTTTTAATAAGACTTTTCTTCTATTTTCCAGCAAGTTTTATGGACTGTTCAATAGGTTGCTAATTTAAGTTAACAATGTATATTTCTTTCCATATGTAAACATATAGTTATAGTTACCCCATTTTCAAAAAACTATACATACCTATATATTTAATAAGGTAAAGTTTGCACTCTAGATCTCTATTCACTCACTTTACACATATACTATCTGTCTGGTGGATTAATGAAAATATTAGTATGAGTCAGAATTACCTGGTTGTTAAAAACAGTCAGCACTCCTTTCTGAGATGATGTTACTGTGAAATCCAGATGGGGAACCTTCACTATACCCTTAATCACATCTCGTCTCTTGACAGCTGCCAATGACACAATATTCCTGTTCATCTCACAATATAGGAAAAAAATAAACAAATAAAACCAAAATGCCCAAACCAATTTCTCTTCCTAAAATATACATTGATACCAAACCCAGGGCAGTAGCACACCCTGATTATACTATACTTGATTTAAACAGTCATACTATATTTGAAATATAACTAATACACAGAAGGTATGCTAGTTCTTTCTACAGTACTTATGAACAACAGAGAAAGGCAAAGAAGAACTGCATAGATAAATAGTCTGACAACTCCACAATTACAAAATAATTTAAGGAAATATAGAAGTGGCAAGGCAATAGTGGAATATTCAGACACAAAGAGGTTAGAAGAAAAGATATATTATGCAGCACATAAGAAGTACTGTGAATAATAAGC
Organism: Crypturellus undulatus; assembly: GCA_013389825.1. Lineage (NCBI taxonomy): Eukaryota > Metazoa > Chordata > Aves > Tinamiformes > Tinamidae > Crypturellus > Crypturellus undulatus. The sequence goes on from VWPW01013412.1 coordinate 104,221, forward strand.
AAAGGCAGCTACAAGATCTTATCAGTGCACTTTCAATAAAACGTGCATGGCACAGCATTAAACAGACTGGAATTGTTGTCTTAGGTAGGAGATGAAATATGTCACCTGCATGAGTAATCTGTTGTTTTTGGGACACAAGGAAAACTGTGTTTTCTTCAATCAGCTGGGAAGAAATTGCATCATTTTCTACTATGAAATGGCCAAAAATCTAAACAAAACAGAATACAGCAAAACTTACACCAGAAGTACTTTGGAATATATGTTTACATGCATAAAAACAAATATTTATCTGACATTTTTATTAGTCTTTCATATTCTTTGTATCAATTTTCTAGTCTAATTTCCCTTAATCATTAGCTATCAATATGACTTTAGATGAAGAGATCTGCTGATCAGGTACAATCTTCCTTCAGAAGAAGTCCACATACACAGGAAGTTCTAGAAAAATATCCAACTAATAAAGCTGCTAGTATAAACTTGGTTTGTAATCATCTTTTGTAAACCATCATCTTGAATTTCTTTTTTGCAGTTTTACCTATTTGTGCTTCCCATTAAGGACCTTAGCTGGAAAGAAAACCAGTAAATGGCAGACAAAGGAGATTACACTATGTTTGTAAATTGAGAGATTCAATGCAGCATAGAGGATAGCCTACACAGCAGCAGACCATTTTCTTTAAGGTACCTAGCTTCCTTTTTGCCTGAACAGGAAACTAAAACCAAACTCCATTCTTAAAATTCTTTTTGAACATTCTTCCTAAGCCTTGATTACTCTTTATGATCTCAAGATGGAGGATTCAGATGGTCAGCTCCTTTCTATTCCAGGGCACTGAAATACTTTAACTAAAATGCTCTCCAGTCTTCAAGCCCTGGGCCCAAGAGTAGCATAGTCATTTCCTGAGGAAATGAGTTCAGTCCCACACAGCTGCACAGATACCTCCTCTCTCATACTGTAGACATTAGAAGTATCCACTTTACCTCTTAAGCTCTGAAAACAAAGTCCAATTGGATGCAAAAGAATTTTTTTTTTTTCTGCTTGGATATTTTTCGTGTTTTACAACAGAGTTTTCCTCTTTTATTGGTAATTCAGATGCATAGCTCATAGTCTTCTGGGGAGCCAGTACAGCTAAAGAGAAGATTGAAAATTACTTCTATGTTTTTTAACACAAAAAAGTGTCATTTGAGTATGGGTAGACTGTTGCAAAGACTGTCAGAAATTTAGGAAATCCTTGAAGCAAAGGATGCCAACATCTGTAAAAGAGAAACATCAGAAAGAGAGAGAAACAGAAACACATCAAGCCATGATCCTTTAGGTTATGGAAGTATATCCTGGAACTATTGTCAAGCTAAAAGAGGCCAGAAATGGAGAGGTAGATTTGAAAACTGCAACATGAAAAGAAGAACAAAGGGTCAAGGATGGAGCTTTGGGAAGGAAGAAACAGAGATGATAAAAGAAAAATAGCAGAGGAGCAAAGTGACGTATATGCCTCTTCCTTGACTTTCAACACAGTAGTCAGGCTCAGCAGTGCTAAGAGAACAAGGATGAAACACAGTCCTTGTAGAAAATGGTCATTAGAAAACTGGAGCAGAGAGAGAGCAAAAGCTATGATGAGTATTTGAGATCTTACTGAATGTAGCTATTATCAAAGATCCATTTGAAAATTCAAAGTAATGAAAAAGAAGTCAGAGCAATGAACACTAGAAGAATGAATATATCAAATAATGGAGGCATATCTGTTTCTCTTTTACCAGTCCAGAATCGATTTGTTTTCTGGGATTTCTTTGTGTTTGTTTGTTGTTTTTGTTTGTTTGTTCAGAAAAGAAGACATTCAGTTCTAAAGGAATGAAAAAGCTAAAAAAAAGATATTTGAGTGTCAGGATGTAAAACAAGACATGAGGAGACCTTAGATAGCAATGATCTCTGCTAGATATTGCCACTTCAAGGAAATAAGGAAAGGGGGCAATATTCAAATGGATGCCAGGTCTGAAGCGGAAAGTCTAGAAAGATGGAGGCGATGCCCAGCAAGGATGGCAAGAAGGATAAAGTGCAGCTACAGGCATAAGCCTATGACACAGAGCAGAGAACACAGTTTTCATTCTATGCCCAACTGTCTTTCTCCAGGATTACTTGCACCTTATTGAAACTGCAAATTTGCTAAAGAAAGAAAATGAAAAGAACCAACCACTATTTAATATGTAGTACAAAAACCAGAACCATTTTATTTTAATAGAAACAATTCAGGTAAGCCTGGAAACATCTGTTTTGGTCTAATCATTTCAGACACATTGCCATGATTACAGCAGATCAAAAGTTGCTATTCAAGTTATGGTTGCTGTTAGTTGGGCTAAGATAAGGCCCAGAGAACAATCGGGTGACCAACGCAAAAACTATTCCGCTTTAATATAAGCTAAACCTGGACAACAACAGGAGACAGAAGTTTGCTTAATTTAGTGTTTATATCCTTTTTTATATCCAGACCACCTGTAAAACAAATCTTATCCTTTTGTCTCGAAGGGAGCTTAGACTTATGAAGTGTTTCGTGGTGAACAGATAGTTCTAATACCTATCACTGTCAGGTTTCACAGTAAACAGGAACAAAACAAAAGAAGTGAATAACTCGCTGCGGTTTTTCAATGCAGTACCATATTTCAAATTGTACTGAATAAGGTTGTGTCTATGTAAGGAAATCAAAGTTGGGCTGAAGCTGACTCAAATGCCATGTCTTACTATATTTCCATAGTATATCTTCACATCTCGGGGCAAAAGAGAAAATGAAATAAGAAAATCAGGATTCTTTTGAACAGAGAAATAACTAATAATTCTGTTAATTCCCTATAGTGCTACATATAGTTTCACTGTCGTCAGTCCCATACATGAAATGTGTGTTATGGGATGCCAAAGATTTCATCAAATACCACATACTTTTTTTTACGGAAGTTTGTACACAAGCTCTTTTAAATGGCTGTTGTGAATCTGCTCATATCTGAGGAATGGACAGAAATGGGTCTGAAGATCCATGGGGACAGAATGATCCATGGGACAGAATGGGACAGAAATTCCTCATATCTGAGGAATCCACAGAAAGGATTCAGAGGAATTCTATCCCAAGCTCATCCCACAGAAACACATATTTCATGAGGAAACTAAAGGGACTTCCCCTCTCTTATTAGACCCCATACTGTACTCATCACCTGTCAATTACAAAGCATGTCTATAACTTTTTTTCCAGCCCCCTGGCCCATATTCCAGACAGCCATCATCAGTGAAAAGCTGCACAGCTGGACTTTTGCTGCCCCCTTCAACAGCAGGGTCCAAACTGTGGTCCGCCAACACTCCTGGCCTATCACAAAAAGGAGAAACTATATCCTACCTTCTTTCATTTGCAATGGACTAACCACTGTATTGTTCTATAGATGCTGAAATACGGTCATCCAGACAAGCATTTCTGTATAACACAGTCCTTTCTTGAAGAGAATCAGATCTGCTCCAATTTGTCCAAGACAAGAACTGCATGAGAACACTCAAACAGCAGGTGCTGTTTCGGGATTTTTCCAAGAATCACAATGGATCTCCTGTACATCCTGGAGACATATGCAGAGTGCTGTACCACACAGAGCTCCATACCTCGGTGAACTGAAATGCCTGCCAGCACGCAGCAGGTTTTCAATTGGGTTGTGCTCTCTTATTGGTCATCATAATTCTTTCAGGAGTTTCAGAGAGAACTTTGATAAAGCTACTTGCAATTACAGATGCTTTAAACAAAACAAATCAAAAAGCAAAAAGCTACACTTTCAGGGTAGCTTAGAATGAAATTTTTGATTTTTGATTTCACTACAAATGTTTTGATTAAAAAAGTCTTCAAAATGAAAGCAAAATCAAAGTGTAACTATTGAAAACACTTCTTGCAAAATTTTTTTTGGTCTAAAAGCTATTTTGGGGGTGGATGAAGCAGTTTAACAGAAGTATTTCAATTGCATCATTCAAACATTCAATTGAATAATTTTCCTTTTCATTAACTCAACTATTTTTTCTAGAAATTAGAAATAGTCTTCATGCTCAGATAACTAGGGTGATTGCATTGGAAACCCAGGCAAGGTTGGAGTGAAAGCTGTTCACTCCACCCATAAACACACTGTCCTGCACTTAGCCTATTAGCTAGTGGATCTAAACATAATTTGCTATAGACCTACTTTCTTGAGTAAGGGGTGGGCTCAGAAGCCAAGAATTCACTTGCCAAGAATTCAGGAGCAGTTTTCCCAGTGAGTCCCTTCATACCTATAGAGAACATCTGACGCCTGAGGATGCATAGCAAGTTTGCCACATGTACACAAGAGATTATGTCACTTCTCTTCCATACAAGAAGTTTGGAATGAAGTAAAGGATTTTGAATTGTACAAGAATTTGACCAGTGTTACAATGAAAAGAGAACATCAGCACATCTAATGGTAACTAGCTGTTCCCAAGGAGTGAGCATCATGTACTGGCAATTCTGGAAAGGACTTTTTTCTTTTTGTTTAGAAACTTTCACAGAAAAGTTGAACAAAATGAGTAACAACAGAATTTCACAGTTAAGGAAGAAAGATGACGTGCAAAGATACAGATTTCAGATTTAGCTCTCTGAAGGTGAATTTAGTAACAAAGGGATTGAATATGGCCTGAAGATTATCTGATATTCACTAACTGATAGTTATGTGATGTTTAAGTCCTGTTCAGATAACTTATTCACAGATTTCCCCAAGGCCTTTGGGGCAATATGATATCATAAGAAAAAAACTAAGAGAGGTAGTAGCCAAAAATACTACTATGTAGAAGCTTATCAAACTGAATGGATTGAACATGTTCCTCTTAGGGTGCTCAAGGTATCTATCTGATATTAATCTTGATAATGTTTAAAGAACAGAGATAAGGATCTTCAAGCAACGCGATGTTACACTGTAAATTTAAATGCAAATATGCTACTGAATTTATATTTTTTGTCAGTTAGTAATACCTTGCCTTTTGACTATACTGTTAGTCCAGCAAGGACTTGCCATACACATAACGCCACCCATGCCATCACAAGGAAGTCACTGTGTTCTAGAATTTATATCTTATCTGTACAATTCTGCATAATTCTACATGTTGCCAAAAGCTGAGAGGGGCAAACCAGAGAGATTTACATTTTCATTTTGCCTCATTCTTGTACGCTTTCCCCAAAATAATAAGTCTATTTACCATCATTAGAGACAGAAAATGGATATTATGGATCTCACACAGCTACAGAGTCAAAAAAAATACCCATGTAATTCTCTGGTTACAAAACTCTACTAAAATGCTGCCATGCCTATAATGTTTTGCATTTAAAGGACAAATTTATCCTTAATACATATTTAAAGACAGAAAGAATTTCTCATAACCAAGCTAAAGATAGACTCATCCTCAAGGCACAAATTGCATACTGCAGTCATAAGAGACATTGCATTTTGTCAAGATGCCTGAGGCCAGCGTATATCAGTGAAACAATTCAAGAGCAGACTTGGACATACTGACTTTGGCCCTCAGGCTCCCACCCCCAGATCCAGCTGCCTTGTCGAGTATCTAATATATCAAACTTTGCTTGAGGATAAGCTCTTCTGGTAGACAACTCGGTGCTCTTTCACAAAACACACAGGAAAAATATGATTTTATTCAGTTGCAATGTTCTTTAATATGAATCCAAGTGTATCCACATAATAGGCTCTCAGAACTTGGTTGAGAGAGAACAAAGGCCAAGTTCCTCAACTCACATTAAACCACGTAGCCTAATTAAATGCTTAAGACGTTCGTTCTGTAAGCTCAGCTGATATACCACACAGATAGGGGTAGGAAGGGAAAGAAACGTAGGTCCCCAAAAATGCATTTTACTAGCATGGTATGAGAAAATCTTACTCTTAGAAACCTTTCAGAATTAGCAGCATGGATTGTTCTATGCATTAAGCTATTTTCCATGATTTACAAGTCTGAAATTAAGCAGGGATAGTCAGTAGAAAATCCAGTACAGAAAGCTTGTAGAGACAACTCAGTCATTTTCAAAATTTACTTCTCTCATGAAGGCAGAGAAAAAAGGCAGGGCTCAGCAAAACTCTGCCATACCTAATCTGTCACTGACATGATGCCCTGGATGAACTAGTGAATAGGGAGGGACACCTCTGGGGATATTTTCGTACTTACAAGTTTCACTGGTATGGAAGATAAACCTTCTGATGATCAGGTGTCACATATCAGATTTCTTCCCTAGGAGCACGAGGTTTTCCTTATTTAAAATAACATTAATAATAGCTAGAAAGAGCTAAATTTAACAGTATTAATTCCTTCAGTTCTCAATTCATTGAAAATAAATAACAATTAATTAAATTAAAATTAAAGATAAGATAAAATAAAGTAAACCCTTACCTCACACCATTCTGTCTTTGCATCAAGGTTGCTGCTAATCTTCCTGAAAAAGGCCTTAACATTGCATTCTTTTATTTCTGGACCAAAAAGTGCTTGAACGGTTTCATAGAACTTATCATAGTCTATCTCATCTGTATGGAAGAAACAATATCCAGAGAATCAAAAAATGAAAAACTCCTTTCTTAATCCCCCCTTAGCTCCTGTTCTATTTCTCCTTACATATCAATAGCACGCAAGTTCAATCTCCTCACACTGTATTCATTAAAACATCTTGTCAACAAATTACTTTTAGTCTTATTTTCAAGATCACCTGATATGCAATGAATGCAAGAAATGGAGATAAAACAAAAGCCAGAAAAAATCAGCTCTTCTTTCCTCCTTTACTCTCATTCTACAGCTCTGCTTTGTTGATCTCATGTCAAAAGATGCCTTGCAATTCAGTTGACCCTTTCATGCAGTAAAGCTACTTGTATTAAAAAGAGCAAAACCAACCCTGTTTATTTACAGCAGAGAAGTTAGATTTATAGAATTCATTGGCTTTGTGCTTCTTCGGATGATTGGAAACAAAAAGCATCCTAGAGGTGATAACATGTATATGTGGCAACTCTGCTAACCATGATTTTGTTAGCAATTAGCACAGCATTAAAACTTGACCAGAAGTCCTAGCAGGAGCTTAAAAGCACTCTCATAGAGCAATCTACCTATTTCCCGTAAAAGTGCCTTGTTTGAACATTAATTTGACATCTTTCTTATGGTCTTGTCTCCATGACACCCTCTCTTATTTTGAAAATTACACATCCTTCCTATGTGACAGAGTACCTCTTACCATCATCTTTAACGTACAGTCCTAATCTCTCCTCCGTCTTCTGGGTGACTTTTTTTTCAACCAGTTTCTGGAACTGCTTCAAAGCATTCTTGAAGTGTGCCACAGCAAGCGCAGAGCAACTCTCCTTATCACAATCCTTATCAGACATCTTTCATTAACAGACGAAAAGCAAGGTAAGAGGGAGAGCTCCTCTGCTTATGGCCTGGTCCAAGCCTTGTTTTCTGCCCTAAATCTTAAGTTCACACATGAGTTTCTATAAGGTGCAACTGCGTGACAGGAATACCAGGTGTAACGCAATGAGGAGGTCACTCTTGCGTAGCATCTCCGACTGTCAAACCTTCTAGAGAACTGATGTCACAACCCCAGTTACATCAGGGAATTCCAACTTGCTGCAGAGGATCAGCACTAACCTGGCACATGAGCCTTGCCCTGTCTGTGTGCAGCAAGTGGCAATTGAACAGACATGAACTTTTTCACCCTCAGAGCCAGACAAGTAAAGAGCTTTAGTCTCAGAGATTAAGGGGTGGTCCAGGCACAAGTCACCTATATTCATGTGTCTCTTTAATGGTTTCTCTTTAATGGTGAAAAGAGGCAGCATTTAGCTTACACCAGCTTCAGTCACAGTCTTAAAGCCAGATATTTCTACAGCAAAGTACCCCAAGAAGCTCGGTCTAGTAGTTGTCCTGAGAGCATATTTAAACACCTGCAGGACTGACTATACATAAAACAAAACTGCATCTATGACTTTATTCTAAAATTGTTTGATAAGATAACTGATGTCTTGAGATCAAAAAAAAACAAAGGCCTTATGAGAAGCACCATGTCTCTGAGTCCCTGAGTTAGGCAGGTTTCCTTTCTACTCTACCACACCCTAAATTATTTACTGGGTACGAGGGTATCCTACTGTAGGGCTGGAGAAGTGCACTTACTTTCTCCTCAGATTTAAATCCAAATCTGTTTCCTGAATGAATAGCATAGTGACTACTGAAGAAGGGGCAGGTACCACTTCTAGTGAGAATATTTCGAAGAATGAAACTTCAGTTATTCTTTGGAAAAGAATGCTGTAAAAAGCTGTCTTCAAACTATGCTTCAATATTTTACATGGTTGGATGCATTTTTCTGAAAAAATAATATATTTCGAAGCAAAGGTTTAAAATTTTCCCCTGTGATTGGTAATTTTCTATTGACTAAACATCCACAGTTAAAAAATGGCTATGAGTGTCACAAAGTAGTATGTTAACTATTCTGGTTTGTGTTTTGATCATAGTTTCTTTGTATATGGAAGCAAATTACATTGCTCAGGATTCTGAAATTTAAACTGCAGACGTTCAACTTTCAGCTTCTATAACCATTTACTAACGGACCCCTTATGCTTGACTATATTTTTGTAAACTGTAAACACTTATCATTTGCTGACATGGCAGAGTGAGGTAGCATGTTTTACTGTCTAAGACAGAGCTCTGTTCTATTGATCTTGCCATTTTTTTTTCTTAAGGACATATCAGGTTACTAAAATAGTTACTAAAATATACCTGTGAAACAGGAATAACATCCCAACCCTGAAAGGGGGTATCACTACAATATGCTGACATTAAATACTGGCGCCTTTCCCATTTCTCACTTCTCCACTATACACTGTCATAAATATTACTGGTATAATAAATATTACTGAGTAATAATGGAAGGTGGGCAAATATTGTTCACAGCATAAGCTGCATTTGAACAAACATGCATTTACATTTGTTCGTTGATCTTTCAGTTAACTGAAGCCATCTTGGTGTCCCACTTTTTATTTCCTTTATCCCAGCTAACTTGCATAATCCTTCATCCTTTTTACTTCTTATGCTAGTACTGCTTTATGGGGTGACTAAATTGTGGATGAGAAAATTGAACTAGAACAGGCAGGTCAAAAACATCTTCAAGATCACCTCTGACTCTAATTCATGTGCTTGCTACCAAATGTAACAGAGGTATCATGAATTAATTCATAGAGCTTAAATCTACAAGAGACTACTTGTATCTTCTAGATAGTATCTAGAGAGTATCTTCTGCTTTAACCTCCTCTAGGATCATTAAATTCCAGTCATTTATCACGATAATGAGCCCGACAATTTGTTCTGAAGCATAACTTGCAGAAAGGCAAGTTTTGATTTGCACACAAAGAGAGATGGAGAATCAATCATGTTAGCTCCAAAGGGTAATTGCCGTCTTTGTTAAAAGTTAAGCCTCACATTTGAATTTGTGTGGCTTTAGCAGTTCTTGACATGTCTTCACTAGTGCGGAGAATAACACAAGGTATATTCAACAGTAAGGGCATATCTACCTGAATTGTTTCTCTATTCTTCTTCTCTTGTTGAGATTGAACTCTATGCCTCCTACTTCAAGGTTTTTCTTCAGGCATTAGAATAATGTACGCCATTCTTTTCTACATTTTTTCAGCTTTTCCATTTCTTTAAGAATGCTGATACCACATAATTGTGCAATACTTTAATAAGCAAATTGGTAATAAGCTGATCAAGTAATAAATTTCAGTATATTTGTTAAGCCTATTTTTTTCATTAAACTATACCAAACAATTTCTTAGTATTGTTTCTATAGCTATTGATTTCCAGATCCACTTCACTACTACTTCACCCCAGGTGACAAGCTCACTGGTCAAGAATTATTTGAATTGCTGTGTTTGGAATCTCTGCTCTGTAGGGATGCTGTGACCAAACAAAACTGAGAAATAATACTTTACATCTTTTGTGGCTATCTAACAGATTGATTCTAACCAGCATTTTTCAAGATTATCAATGTGTTCCTTCAGAACCAAATAAATATCATACTTACACATTTACTTGGGAAAACCAGCTGAGCAGCAGTTTTGAGATATATTGGGAAAACAACAATTTGACAATAAACAACGCTACTAAAAATCATGCAAATAGGTCTGCATGAAATAAGTAGTCTTTGGGGAAAGCGGCGTTTCAAGATATGTGTACCTCGTTTACTCACACAACCAATCCAGCTGCTTTCAGTGAGATCACATAGGTTTTGCCTCCTGAATTCAAACTGAATTTTTCTCAATTTTATTCACTGTAGCTTGCAGTTGTTGTTTTAATTTCCTGTAAAATAATGAATACTCTGTACAGTGCTTCAGTTGAAGAGTATTTATTATACTACAGATCTGATGGATTCATGTTTCACACACCTTCCCTGCCATTCATAACCTTGCTAAAATCGACTAAACACAATAGTTATTTCATAAAGGGGAAGTATTTAAAACTACATTGTATCCTGCTGTTCTTAAAAAGCACCTGAGAGAGGGAATATGCACAAAACCTTTTAACTACAGTATGACCTTTCTACCTTACTTTTTTTTACCTACCACAAATTTTAAAACATTTGTGCCACCCAACACTGGGGAATGTGAGGCTATCTTTTCATTTTCCCATTAGGAATAATGTTTTAAGGTGTTTACCTTTATAAAATAAAATAACATCCTTGGAATGGAAAGGTTAATCGTAGAAATACAAGTTTTTTTTTCTTGCATTCACCTGGCTGTACAGCAAAATGAAAATGCACATAAGCCCATATATGAACCTATTATTTTCAGTGCCAGGAAGACGGCCTTGGATGTTTAAAGTCCAGAACATGCACAATCCAATTTAAAAATAAGATGTGATAACTGAGTGGTATGGCAAACAAAGCAGAGAAGACAGGAATTGCATTAGAAGATAAGCTAAGGCTAAAATGGAAATTCAATATTAAATTGATGGGCAATAGCCAGGAAGTCCTTGCATTAGGAAGTCTGCAGTAGCATTAACTAAATGAAAAGCATTTCCTTTCCTGTCTCCCTTACTGATACTATGAAGAGCATTTGATACAGAATATGGCTATAGAGTTAATATTTGTTCACAAGTGTCTGCCTGAAACTCCTAACTCTTATCTTCTTAATGCATAATGATATTAGGCTTAATTATTGATGAATTCTTGGATCAGTACAAAGTTAATATTGCTCTATACAGCCACAGCAAAATCACTGCAGGATTGGCAGCTTATTTGAAAAATAAATCATTTTCAATTTCTTTCTCAAGAACTATCGTAAGTCTGTGAGATTCTATGCTATCTTTAAAATTCTGACCATGTAGCTTGACAGCTCATAACAAACAACTCTTGGCTACTGCAGGAGCAAATCAGCAAAGGGTGATAGATCTTACATCCTGCCTTCTACTGGGTTGCCAGACACCACTTTCAGTAGTTTCATTCAAGATAAATTGGCCCCAAGTAAAATGACAGTCAGAAGAGCCCATGAAAACACAGTAGTCCTAAAATGCTCCCAGCTGCCCTGAAGGAGGCCCTGGCACACAGCAGACTTGGCTTTTGATGATGGCCTTGGTCCAGATAAAGCCCAGCCACAAAATAATCAGTCCCTGAAGATGCCTTCTCTTGATGAACTAAGCTCCTATTCCCTTTGCTATTTCACCCTTTTAAACATTTCTGTAAGCCTGACCACCTTTGCCAGTCAGCCAGCACGGAGATGCTTGAGTTCAGTGCAGCTGAGCTCCCTTCTGTCCAGTGTGGGGCTGGGTGAGTCAAATTTTACCAAACTGTAGAAATACAAAAATGGAGGCTCTCACATTAAACTGTATGAAGGGGTCTATCAATCATTTCTAGTCACTCCCCCCTCCACCTACTTTTGCCATATCATTGCCAGAGGAGCAATACCACACTCCTTGCTATGAAAGAGCATTTGCTCCTTTGCCATTAACAAAAGCTGGAATGATGAAGTGACAGTTTTAAAAATTGTGCTTCCTATTCATTTGTTTGTAGGACTCTGGACAATGAAAATAGGCTAGTCAGTTTGATATCACCTTCACTGCCTGCCTGTCTCACTAACAAGAAGCTGCAGCATGGGGATTGGCTCTATGGAAGGCTATTTCTTGAAAATAAACAATTTATATCACAATTGAAATGCATAGGGCCACTGTTGCAACACCTGGTACTGTCTGGGTTTTACAAAGCTGATGTTGAAGGTTCAAGCTTCCCTGAGAGCTGTGTTTATAGACCAGAGGGAAAGCTGGTGACAGCAGGTTACCAGCACACATCACTTGCTTTAAACTGTCTAGCAAGAAAGAAGACACCACATATAGGCATCGATACACGCCTGCCACCGTGCCACTTTGTATAACCATAAGTCAGCAATGTGCCCTCGTGGTCAAGAAGGCCAAAAGGATCCTGGCCTGCATCATGAGGAGCATTGCCAGCAGGTCAAGGGATCCTGCCCCTCTCCTCAGCTCTGGTGAGGCTGCACCTGGAGTATTGGGTGTAGTTCTGGGCTCCTCAGCACAAGAGGGATGTGGAGCTTCTAGAGAGGGTCCAGCAGAGAGCTACGAAGATGATTAAGGAACTGGAGCATTTGTCATATGAGGAAAGGCTAAGCGAGCTGGGCCTGTTTAGTCTGGAGAAAAGAAGGCTGAGAGGAGATTTGATCAATGTGTCCAGCAGAGAGCCACAAAGATGATTAAGGGATTGGAGCATCTATCGTATGAGGAAAGAAGTGAGCTGGGCCTGCTTAGCCTGGAGAAGAGAAGATTGAGAGTGGATCTGATCAAAATGTTCAAGTACCTGAGGGGTGATTGTAGGGAGGATGGGGCCAGGCTCTTCTCCGTGTTGGCTGGTGACAGGACGAGGGCTAACAGCTGTAAGTTGAAACACAGGAAGTTCCACCTCCAAATGAGGAAGAACTTCTTTACTGTGAAGGTGACAGAGCCCTGGCACAGGCTGCCCAGAGGGACTGTGGAGTCTCCTTCTCTGTAGATCTTCAAAACCTGCCTGGATGCCACCCTGTGCCCCGTGCTCTGAGTGTCCTTGCTTATGCAGGGGGGTTGGACTATACGATCTCTACAGGTCCCTTCCAACCATTCTAAGATTCTGTATAGCCAAGACAAAGTTCATCTCACCTAACCTAGGTATCTAAAAATTAATAATCCAAGTCATCTTCTATTCCAGTCCATGGTGAAAAATAAAAGTATTTTTGGAGACTGATTCATCCTAGGTGATTTGGGTGAGCTGAATTACACCTGGTACAGTTATTTGTGCACGTCAGGTATATTAGAGCTATCCCAGATGTCACGAATATGTTACAGTCAACTTCCACTGTAGCACAAATGTTCCCAGAACATCTTGCCCTCTCCCAGGACTGCCTGTTTGGATTCTCCCTCTTGTGCAAGCACTTCAGTGAATTGAGGTTGAGTCGAGGGACTCTTAGCTCAGAGTGTTCTCAGATTCTTTCAGCTTTTCCACTTTTAAGATTTAAAGTTCATATCCCTAAACAGACTACATTATATACCTATGATTAGAAATTCTGCAAGATCAAGCCCTAATTTTGAACTTTGCCATTAGGCTCATGGATATTTTATACTGCACTATCAATAGGTATGCATCTATTCTAAAAGCCTTGTTTTAATGTCTAGTGGTTGGGAACAGATGAAAGGTTTCTTCTGTCCATAAACTCTCCTTCGGTTTATAGACATATACTGTAGCTATATAAGGATATAGTGAATAATTACTTGGCTTTCACCTGCCTATAAGGCTACAAAATGGCAAAGAGAACAGCTAACAAATGCCAGGAGGAGGCTGTAAAACTCCTAATTAAAACACTGAGGCAAGGTAATTTTTTTTTGAAAGCATATTGCAGTCTGGCTGTCTAACACAGCCTTTGAAATATGAGGCTCCTCTCCTTGCTTTTCAGACTTCAAAACAATTTGATGATGCTGGCACCATCTGATTCCTCAAGTTAATGTATTGAGTATTGACACAAGTCTCTGGTTACTCTTCAGTTGGTAAAGAGACTGAGAAATGCACCTTAAGATGAGAGACAACCATAGGAAAGGCCTGCTCAAGAAAATAAAGGAGAGAGGAGAGAGAAAATGAGCAAAAGCAAAGTGTAAGAGAAAGAACAAATGGGAAAAGAGGTCTCCTAAGTGCCTTAAAAAATTCTTTCCTCCACCTCAAAATGTTCTCATGAAGCTCTGACACTTGATGCTATAGTTAGAACACAGAGTCATGGATTCTGGCTCATGTTTTTAATTCTATACAAAGCTAGAGAATAGCACAGACTTTGACACCTTATTTACTCTGCCTCAGATTCCTCACCTATACACACAACTAAATAAAGCACCTCTCAATGCTCTGCAGCATTCAATGTCCTGAAACATCGCAAAGAGACAAGTATAGCAAGTCTTCTATAGACATTCCGGTTTTGAAATATTATTTCCATAGCTGTATTTTGTTAATGTATATTTAAGTATATATATATGCACGCACACTTGTCAAGCCAAGGGATTCTGCCATCCGATGGTCATTGTGCATAACTAACAACACATCTAAAGCAGCGGCAGAAGTGACCTAGGAAATGCCAGAACGTTTCAAGGCTTGTTATTATCCTAAAGGTCTGGGGAGCTTGTATTTTAGCTTGTTGTTCCACTATTTTAATCCCATAAACTAAGATATGCATATGTTTAGACCTCTGAGTTTAAATATGCTTCCAATAACCCCCACACAAACTCTTCCCAAAGTGCAAATAATGGGTTGTGGTTTCTCCTTTCATGCAGCTACAAAAGTAAAGGTAAAATCTTGTTTGCAACATTACCATTAATACATATGCATTTTTGATGAGCAGCATCTGATCCAGACATAAACATGAAACATTGCAAAGTAGAGGCTTGTTTCTTACTAAATATTGCAGCTTTTTAATAGGCTAAAAATTTAGAAAAGGATTGACTAATAAATTAATTAGATGATCCAAACTGCATTGGCTGTAGACTCTATTAATAAGACAGATGCTGGATTGGAAGTTAAGAGTCTGGGTTCTGTTTCTAGTTTTGCCTTTGGCCTGGTATGATTCAGAAACAGCATTTCTTTTTATTCTGCCTCGTGGGAATAGTCATACTCCATTTCACTGAAAGATATGTAGAAGTGTCCTTGTGAAATATTCAAGATCATTTAAACAATGTTAGCAGTTTTCCACATTAATAATGTGGCCATTTTCAAATCAAGCACTGAGCAGACTGCATATTTAAAGATCTATTGAATCTATTTTGCAACAAAAGTACAAAATCAGGAATTCTGAGATATGATCTTTGTCAAATGAAGTTCAGAGTTTTTCTTATTTTCTAGAAAGCCAGGTGTCTAGTGGGAATTCTTTTGGTCAGGTGCTATTGTGAAAAACTACTTAGAAACCCCAAGTATATCGCAGAATCTGCCACTGGGCAGAACCTTGTCCTACATATACTGTTTTGCTCACTAAATTGCACTGCCCTCCAGGTCCTCCTTCACTGCTTTTCTCTCTTTTAATTTTGGAGGAAAATAAATACACATTAGTTTAACATTGCCCTTCAAGGGCAAAAGATAGACATGTCTCCTTCTCAGTGAAGTTCGGCATTAATTTGGCCAAGCCATGTCTCATATTATTGCTAGGCTTTTACCAGGCAGTAGTCCTAAAGGAATGGTTGTGTTTTGAAGTATTTTTGCACATCATCTGCATGAATAGGTAAATTACTGATGAGGAAAGCTGGACAATTCCCTAAAGGCCCTACTGAAGTGCTTCTAATGTCTTACTGGAAAATTTGGAAGGAGGTCATACATTCTGATAGTAACCCAGCTTTTGCGGGGGAGAAATGCAACTGATTTGAGAAAGGCAGTGACACTTGCTGCCTTTGCAGATAGGGAAGACAGAAGATCAGTGATGAAGAAACAGACTGAACTGGGTGTTTTAAGCAGCTTTCACTTACTTATTAAATCATATCTGATGGATTTGAAAAAAAATGTAAATAAAGTTTGTGTTGATGAAAATCTTTTAGGAGTGTTAGGAGGAAACACTTTTAGGAGTGTTTCATTTTCCTGTTTTATGACTTTCTTAGCTCCTTGTTACAGATGGGCTTGGGATTTGGCAATAATCATGGAAAACGAGGTGGCTACATCAAGCATTTATTCAGGCAAAAACACATAAAAGAAGCAAAGTATGGCTAATTACTCACGAGGTAATACCTGCCGGCAGGATACTGAGACCAAACATCCCCTCAAGGTGGCAGATTAGAGGGTTGCGGAAGGCTCCTAACTCGTTGGCCGTCCCTGCAGAGACAACGCAGGCCTCACTGCTAGCAGTCTCTCCCCCTCTGGAGCTGGCTACAAGCCCGGTTGTGCAGCCGCCTTCCCCTGGTTTTGGAGGAGCTCGGCTGTGCACCTGGCTGAGCAACTGCCTCTGTGTCCCTTATCACTCAGACCAGGCGGGCAAACAGTTGTTTACCAGGCCACATTCCCAATAAAATTTTGCTGCTTCCATAGCTGACAGTACCTGAAATATTTTTTTCGCCTAACCTAAGAGAAGATTTAAACTGAAGGGGGTTTTATCTGGCCCCAGGAAAGGCGAGTACCCATCAGCATATGGTATCCTCTGTGCACCCTTCAACCAGGGAGATAGCAAAGAACAAAACCTGGAGTCTTCTTGTGAGGAAGACTCATGTGTATTAGGGCTGGGTGTATTACGCTGTGCAAAAATCAACGCATGTATTCAGGGCTGGAGACAGCACAACTACACCAGCAGAGTCAAGGGGCAGTGCAACATCCTGACTGATACCAGCAAGAGCTGTGCAGAGCCAGCTGGCATGTCCCTGTACCACTTTTACCTGCACTGGAAACAGAGATGTAAAAATAGATGGCTTCATGGGGTGAGCTTCAGTGTCTGACACGACTTACTTGTTCCTGCTCTGACAAAAATATTCATATGTGTGTGTGTGTGTTCACCTGCACCACATAATTCTCTGGGACTGGATGCTGCTGGGTGTTTTATGAGGATGAAGCTGAGACACTTGGGAGAACTATAGGGAGACTCCTCACTCCTTGGGAAGGAAAAAAAGTTGCTCCAGTGCAAGACTGGTAACTACTCTCTCAATCTCACTAAGAAGCAAGCAAAACCCAGTGTTAGCAGAACTAGCTCCAAAGGAACAGTTTTCAGGGCCGGGATGCACAGGCTCGCTCTCGATCCGGCGGTTTCCATGCCCTCCTGAGGCGCGGCACCACGGCCACCTGCCCCCGCCGGCGCCGCGGGGCCGGACACGCTGCTGGGGCCGCCTCGCCACGGCGGGGCCGCCCGAGGCTCTGGGCGC
>VWPW01013412.1:122196-177432 GCA_013389825.1 Crypturellus undulatus
GCCGGGGCTGCGGAGGGCGCCCTGAGCCGGCGCGGAGCGGGGGCGCCCTGAGCCGGGAGGCGCTCCCCGGCCCCTCGCCCTGCCAGGGCGCTACCCGGGCTGCCTCTGCCCGGGAAGCTCCCGAGTCTTATAGATACAGATTTATTCTTAATCACAAATCGTGTAAAAACGGATTTTTTTTTCTGTAATTGTGAAAGTTTTTCAGGTCAGTAGCCAGACTTAAAGTTTGTGTTGGGCTTTAGTTTTTTTTTTTATTATTATTATTTTTATTTTTATTGGCAAATGGATCACTACACATGAGAAAAAAAAAAAAAAGGTGTGTGCAATAGAAGTTGTCTTTGCCAAGGTAATTCAAGGTAAGCTCTTCTCAGGCTTTACAGCTTTCCTGCATGTTTTTGTTTGTTTTATGTGGTACTAATGTGCCCTTTAGGTAGAAATAGGAATAGGTAGAAAGCGGCATGGTTCCTCATGATAGATTTGACTGCTGCTGAACAGTGCAACAAAGTGTCTGTGGAAGGCATGGTGGATGCAGGATGTATGTAGACTTCTGTGCAAGGTTTAGTGTAGCATTTATGGTGCATAGTTCTCTAATTGCCTAGTGTTAGCAGGGAAGGTACTAGAGAACTGGTCTAAAATAACACTGTATCCCAGTCAAAAATTAAAGAAACTCAAGCATCTGCCAACATCTGTTCTGTACCCAGATTCTTCTGGACAGTTGAACATTAAAGCTTACATAGAAGTTCCTTTTTTTAAAGTATGACTCTGCTCCTGTGTTCTCTGATAAACTATTGTCTTTGAAGAAGGCATTTTATATAGAGTCAAAACAAATGGTGAATAGTAGGGGTCATATGAAAAGAAGACTATATTCCTCAAAGATGAAACAAGTGGAAATAATGAAATATGAATTGCCAAGTGAAATGCATGATCATACACTACCTTCATTTCTTGCTTTGGGAGTATCACATACTTCTTCATTATAGGTATGTTCAGTATTTATTAAATATAGCTTATTTCCAAAGAAATGTAGGCAATTTGTGAGTCTTATTTACAAAATAGTAGAAAAAGATCCAATCTCCAGATAGCATCACTGGTTCATAGCATTGCGTCCTCTGGTTCTTGGTGCCATAATTTCCGATTCCACAGCATGTTTCAGTGAGAAGAATTTTCCATGAGGTATTAGAGGAGTACATGTTTGTATGTAAAAATTGACACATGGAGGTTCAAATGCACCACCCTGCTGTTCAGGAATAGATCAGCTCAGCTGATCCCTGAACTTGCTTAATTTCAACTACTTTATGTAGATGCTGAAGAATCTCGCTTGGTTATTATGCTGTGAAGCTAACCTAAAAAGTTACTTGTAATTTTCAAATTTTCCTTTTGTACAGATTATTGTTTTCACATTCTGAATAGGAAATAAAAAGATTGTTCTATTTTCTGCATGTGAGGAAAAGTATTTCCCTAGCAGGACACACTGGTACAGGAAGAAAATAGTGGCTTGTAGGCACCATTATACTCCTTGTCATTTGGACCATTGCCACCTTGGTTTCTGTTTTGTTTTTTTAGTGTCTATGAAAAGACCAGTGATTTCAGTTCTTTTTTTTTTTTTTTTTTTTCTTTTTAAGAGGCCAACAGGGAGGGTAAGAGATTGAGATTTTATTCGGAGTAAAACCAAATACTGTATTCACAAACACTCCCCAGCTATATTATAAAAGCTGATGTCAGCTATTATGGCAGAAAAAAAAATAATGAAGTCTCCTATGCATGTTGCTTGGTAGTGACTCAACATGCACTCACTTAGCCTTTGAGAACTTTAGGAAATAAAAAACACATTCAGCGATCAGAAGTACAAAATGGACAGCTCTTAAAAGCAGCTCATTAACCCTGTGGAGTAGGTACAGCTGTGCAGACCTCAGTATCCCAGTGTAGCACAGTGACCTAATAAAGATATTTCTAGAATAAAGTGGGTGTAGTTCTATTACCACGGATATGGAGTCAGTTGGATCCCAACATTTACTGCTGTGGATATTTGTCTGCTGGGATCAGACTCAGTCCAGCTCATTTTATACTCATTTTATACTGAGTGACCCAAAGTTGTTTTGTTGCAGCTATATAATTACATTCTTGAGTACGAACATGGACATTGCTCTGTGACTTTTCCCTACTGGCCCTTCAGCCCTGAAGGCTGCGTGATCCCGATGCATTTTGGATGAAAGAACACCTACCCCCAGTGTACAGCCTTCCTCAGTTGTTGATCTTTGCCCAGAGCTAATGTATAAGTGTAAATCAGGGTAAATCTATTGAATTTGAAGTGTATAAGGTTGAAGAGCATCACTCTGCTTTGTGCCTGCACTGAAGCTTATGCCATAACTCGATTTCCTGCTGACTTGCAAACCCTCTCCTGGCTCTGCTTACACATGTATTCCTGTCATGACCTCAGACTGCCTAAATGTCAATGATGGATGGAGACCATTTAAAACAGTGGATTTATAGTCATCTTTGATATCTTCTCAGAACTTAGCTCCTGGGCAAGATAGCTTTGTATCTATAAGCTTTCCGCCTTCGCACAGTTTAAAGAATAAATACCAGAACTCAGCAGACTAATAGGTGTTATATCCTGATGAAATGAAATAAAATAAATAGAATTAAAAAATAATCACTTCAATTAAGAGCATTTTTAAGATATGGGATTATATTTCCATGTTACTGTGAGGTCAACTCTATACTGGTCCCACTGAGCCTGCCACCCGTTCTTTATGTAACATGTTGTATGTCCTTTCCTGTCTGTAGTAGTTGATCTGGTTGCAGGTAATAAAGATAACTGTGCAATCCCTTTATCTGATTTACAGCTTGCATTGAATACAACTTCCTCCAGAAAACCTGAGGGGTTTTCTGTGTATCCCATAGGTTTTGGTCACAAGTGCTAGAGAAGATGCCTAACAGCTAAACACACCCAACTAATCTTTATTAGCAGATAAAGATAGGAGAAAGAGAGAAAGTTATCTGAAACAAGGATTTGTTTGATTACGGACTAGAGGCTCAGAACTTAATAACCCATATGTGCATCTGCTAGCTTTTTGCAAAGGAACAAGATTTTTAAATCACAGTGACTGTCACAAGAGTTTCACATCTGCAAAAGAAGCATATGTCTTTGATCATGCATAGGCAGATCCGTTGCTGTTGGCCTTAATGCCTTCTGTGGGTTGGAATAAGTCCCAAGAGTTCAGAAGTAAGCTCATCTGATCCTGTAGAACATATATACCCCTTAAGCATAAATCACTTCAGCTACAAGTAATGATAATTACATCATCTGCCAGTAGTGTTCCCCTAACATTTTCTGATATGCTTAATCAAGCAAGAGATAAAATGAATGAACAAATGGTTGATGACAGGAATGGTCTTGAAGAAGACGTATCAAAATTGTTCATCCGAGGCCATCTCTTGACAGGAGGTTGCCTAGTAAGGGTATAGTCTGGGATAGACTTTACATTACATTTACATTTACTTAATTGTGATTGAAGGAATGGCATTACTAAACTGTGAGGAGAGATCTCTGTCTTTCTTAACTGTGAGTTGTACTTGAAAAAGTAAGTAAATTTGGCCAACTGTTAATGCCAAATTGATCAGAGGTATAATAGCATTTTTGAGCAAGTCACAATCTCTATGCAGCAGATAGCTCTTGATGAACTACCGAGTAAATCCAGAGACCTTAGATTCTTTCCAGGAGTAAAAACTGGAGAAAAGGAACATTTGGAAACTATTTTACTGATTTTTATTTTCTGTAGAATTCTTCAAATTCTGCACAAATGTTAGAGCGCCTGATTGCAATGGAAGATTGCAATATTCAGTGCTGAGGAGAAAAATTCAGAGATGTTTTTTGTTGTTCTGGTTTTTAAGCAAGTTGAATTTTTCCCAACAGCACTAAAGTAAGGATTAGTTGCCAAAGATTATCCTGTGGTCCTGGCTTCAGTTACAGTCTAGGAAAACAAAAACATTTAACTATGTACAATTATTAGCTACTTCATCTAAGGGTCTTTTCTATGCATGATGAAAGAATGATACCCTTTACCATCCTCTTGCACTACCAGTTTTAGGATCTTGTTTTACTGATAGCAGGAGTGTCACTGTGCTTCCAACTTTAGGAGTTAATCTCCTGAAGGGTTGAACTTGTAAGAGGTGCTTAATCCTGCTGTAACTTTATAGTAGAGCAGTGTTTATATATTTGAAATTTGTTGTGTCTAGTAAAAATGATTCCCATCTCCCTGGATCTGACTGCAGATGCTAAAATTTGTTGAGAAATTAGAAGTGATACATAGCTGTATATTATAACCCTCCTTTACTGAAATTAAGTAGACTGGATATAAGGTAATATAAAGCAGAGTATAGTAGTAGTTTGTTCTTTTGCCATTGACAAGAGTTTGCTTCTAGTAAATGTTTGTTGTGTAGCTTTTCAAATGTGGAGGGAGTGATGAGGGATTGCAGAAGAGGTTCTTTCCCTCTTTGTGATTCAGTACGCAAAATACTAGTACAGCATTTGGACACAGGTCAAGGATCCAGGGCATACAAAGGATTATATGCCCTTTGACAGAAATTTTGATCTGTCTCAGACCTGAAACCTATTTGCTACGCTAAGTTACAGTTTCTCTGCAGAGATATCCAGTTTTCAGAAAAATATATCTCATATTTCCACAAATCCAAATTATAAGCCATGCTTTGGATACAGTGTGGCAAATAGATGCCAGCTAAGTGATATATTGCGTAGAGAGGTTCTGAAGCAATTGTAGTTGTTATTGTTAGAACTGGTTGAAAACTAACTGTGTTCCAGAGGCTTTGCAATATGTGGTTCTGCTAGGGATTATAAGGTCAGAATGTGCATGTGATGAATGGGACAATACAGAGCGGTTCAGATGTGGCTGGTGCTGCCTTCCTTGTTGACCTACACTGTATGGTTGGAAGTAGTTCATAATATATCAACACACATGTGACTTCTCTGTGAAAAAACACACAGGGTACAGAAAAAACAGTGCCACACCAGAAACATAATCTAATCTACTCCAATTGATGTATTTTAATTGGAAAGTAATAAAAATGACAAAAATGAGTTTTTTTTTTTTTTTTAGCGAGACATTTCTTCAGCAAATAATAGTTACCCATTCAGCTCTAACGTTTAGTGGTTGGCAGTAGGGAGAAAGAACTGCAACATAAAACCAGAAGTTTTTTATTTTATTTTGCTCACAATTGACCTACATGGTTTAATTGGGAATGACCCCATCCATGATAGTGTAATTGCTGAGGCTTAAATCAGAGCCAGAATTAGCATGTGTATATCCTAAACAATGGAACCCCAAAGAGCATTTATAATCAGTACCTTGAAAGAATATTCTCTGAGATTAAATTCTATAGATCAGATAAGCATTATCTGTAAATACAGATCAAGCAAGTCTTTCAAAAGGAGCTTGGAGGTCTTTGATTTGGTAATAGGTTAAAGCAGACCTCAAAACTTTGGACCTATTCTTGAATCAGAATACCTACATCTCAAGAGTAAAGAGCTTTAAACTTAACAAAATCCGTTTCAGATAAAATACTAAAAAAATCTTTTGAAATGCGTATTTTTCCTAAGAGAAACAAAGCAATGAATTTCCATATTTGCCTCACATTTATGAAGAGAAAAATATAGTTTGTCATATCAGGGGCTAATACCCAAACAATAACCATTATGGCTTTCTGTAGCTGGTATTTTTTAAATCTCAACATATTTAATCATTCTAAAACACACAGCTCATTCAGAATGAAATTTATATTATTTACAGAAAAATAATGTGCAAAATTGTGTGCTTTCCTCTGCCCTAAGCCAAACAAGACTGAATTATATCAGGAAAATGAATAAAGTCATTGATGTACCAAGACCTCATATATAAGGCTATTGGAAGCAGCCCAGGAACACAGCTGACATGCCTACCTACTGGCTCGGGGGTTTGCAGGTTAGAGTTGCCACTGTTGATCTTGGCCAAAGTTTGGCATTATACAAAGCACTGCGTTTCTCTAGGGACAGCACAAGAAACCTCCTAACATTGAAGGTTCATATAAGGTCCTAGGCAAATCTCCACCAAGACTCAGCTTACCTCTCGTAACACCATCAGTTTCCCGGAGTGTGATTGTCCTAACCTGCTGCCCAACGGACAGCCAAGTCTGACCCCAAAATCTGTGTGTTTTGGTGGTGAAAGAAGGGAAGGGAAGGGAGAAAGGCAGAAAATTGCTTGAAACCAAAGATTTGTGGTTACTTCATAGAGGTGGACGTAGATTAATTTATAGAAAGGACTGGCCTCCAGAAAGTGGCATTTAGAAGCAGTGATAGAGTAGCAATAGAGATGTCTTAGTCAGCATATATATTATTATGTAGATGCTTTGGGGATTCATTATCCTTGGACAAATGGGCTGTATTCTTGCGTATTTAACAGCACGATAAAACACAGAAAAACATGACTTAAGATCCTTATGATCGTAGATTTGACTTTCAGTTTGATTTCTGAACACACAAACAAAAAATTAGCAGATGTACTTTTCTTACGGCCAAGTAATTCCATGTCATCCTTCCCTGCAAAATGTGCAATACAAAAGAACATATTCATAGGCAGCAGGATTGAAAAAACACAGAAGACGGGAAATTTAGAAGATGAGGCAGGTTACATTTGTTTAAGTACAGAAAAAGGACAGAAATTGCACTGAGAACAAGCTCTAGAGAATTTTTGAGAAGGTGATAAATATTTCATGTTTTATGATTTTTTTTGTTGTTGTTGTCTAGTTTGAGGTGCTCCAAGTCTAAGGTTCCTTTACTTACCTGCAGTTAATTTACTCCAGCTAACCTACAGAGATGTTGTTCCACCCAGAAAGTGCCTGCTCAGTGTTTATGAAGGATTATAGCATCAGAAGATTGACATCACAGCTATATTCAATACAGAGGAATCAATATTACCTATCCTTGTCAGTATTAATTATTATTAAATATCCCTACTACAAAATATGTTTTTCTCTATGAGATCCATAGCAAGGAGGCTATCTTCTAACTCTTGTCAGCAGGGTTTTTTTTTCATCCCTTGGCTTCTCTGTAGTACAGAGTTTAAATTGCTAATACAAGTTGTAACCCTGTCTTCACTTCTGTTTTAACATGAATTAGCTGAGATTAGCTATGCTGAATTCATTATAAGTTTTACAGTAGAAGCAAACTTACAAGTCTCTGTGCGATGCTTGGATCTGAATTTGCAACTGTGACTGTTACAACTGTGTAAACCTATACCATTACTGCTCAAATTTGCCTAGAATTGAATTAATGAGGAAGCAATAGTAGGATTTGTTTATAAACCCTTGGGTAAAGTAAGTGGTGCTGCTTTTAAGTGTTTTGTTTTGGCTTCCAGGTATAGCAGGGCATGCCAATTTTTCTCTAATTTAAAAATTCAAACAGCCTCTAAACTAGATTATGGAGGTTTAGGTTATGGAGGTTTGCATTCTGTTTAAAAATCAAGGTGGCCACAATTAACAATCAATTATATTACCCTTATCTGTTTTAAAATAGAGGTTATCCCTATTAGACCAACAAAGTCTAATTGAAGAAAAAAAACCAGATTCTTTAATGCGCAGGGTGGGTTTCTCATCAGATCCGCCATATGTACAGTTATTTGTTGGTTCTACTACTTAGTTCCGTGTCATATTTGAGAGATACTCATTTCTCTTTACAATGAATTTAACAGGTTTCTCTGAACTACAGATAACCAACATCTTTCATTGCTTTGTGCAATCCTGCCTTTAAGCTTCTTAACTGTGACCTTCCATCCCCTCTATCCATCCTTTCTGACATGAGGATTTAGTGGTAATATTGGGCAAAGATACAGAACTGCGAACTCACCATAAGGAGTGACCTCTTAGGACACAATATAACTCTTGTGGACAAGAGGAGTTATAAATTTGTATCAAGCTTTAACTGTATATCTGAAACCCCTTTTACACTTCCAGTTTATTATCTTGCAGAAAAAAAAATCCAATAGAGTGGATTTATAGAAATTATTTTGATATAGCAGCTTTGGATTGATTCAAGGGCAAACAGTTTAGTATATATATTGCAACATTTCTTAATAGTGATTGATTCAAAAATTGTTTTCTCTAAAGATGGAAATCTTGCTGTCTGATTGCAGACTGACTTGCAGACCTCTGTGAGTATATCTGTTTGCCATAGGAATTCATTAGAAGCAGCTCCCTTTATAAAGTGAGAGCTTGAGTCCATTTGTGAGCTCTTTCAAAATGAGTGACTTCTTAATGAACTCTTTGAATTATATAGCTAAGCAGTTCTTGAGAAAAAATGGTCTATTTGACAAAAACTACGACTTTTTTTTTGTATATATGTAGAATTGGCAATTCCTCTTTAGTTGCCTCTTTAGAAAATATGACAATATTTTCTGATTATGTTGTTCTTTACACTAATAGGTTAGTAGTATAGATTTGTAGGAGCCTAGATTAGGAGCCTAGATGAAAAGAAGTCAGTAACTTGAAACATTGGCAATAACTTAAAATCTCAAAAGGAAATACAACTCTATTATGTTAATCATAATCAAGAGCTGTAGAAGTTTAAGCAGTACTTTATTTCTAGTATATTGAATATACCATAGCAGCTGCTTGACACCTTCCCTTGACGTCAGAGCTAATTTCCAGTTGTCTTAATTTCACTTACCAAAATGTATAGATTTCCCTTGCCCACTTCAATTTAATTACAATTTCCTCATTTGAGAAGAAGTTGCACATGCAGCATAGCTGACATTCCCAATAGTTAGAACACTCAGAATATTTCCAGGCTCTGCTTAAGATCAGTCATAGATAACAACATAAGTTCCTAGTCACTTTAATAGTATATCTTGAAGGCTATTCAAAAGTTACAGGAGCTCTTCTGTGCTCTCTCCTTCTCAAAGTTTGTGTTAATGTTTGTGTGAATGTTGCTTTGTGTTTCCTTCCATATTGATGCAGAATGTGAAAAAATGCATAAAGGTGAAAACTTCTTTTTTTCCAATTGTGCTTTTGCTATTATGTGTATGGAAGTCCTATTTAGTAATAAGGAAAATTTCACAAAATGTCAGCCAGTTTGGACCTTATGACTCAATGGCTTTGAGTGGAACATAAGCTCCAAAGTAGTTTTGAGTACTCATGGAACATTATTTATACTTTAGAGTTAGCCATAAAAGAAATATTTGAAATGTTTACAAGCTGGAAGACTATTGCCAAGAAGTGGTCATCGTTCCTATTGGAAGGAAGAACTCCCCAGTTTGTGGTGTAACTGCATGTTGTGCCATTGCTTGTATTTTGAAGAGTTAAAGAGCTTGTGATAATAGAATCAGAAAACAGATCTTTATAGAGTAATGGAGTAAGTCACAAAAGCGTTATAGTATTTTTATAAAAAATGTGGCCAAGCAAATTTACAATTGTAATGAAGTTTTATACATTTTATGGAATTGCATTAGTGTTTCGTACGCTTATAATCTTCTCCAGTGTGAGGTAATTTATACTACAAATATAGCAAACATTGCATAAGCTTAATGTTAGGAAGGTAAACATGACGGTCGTGTTTCAAACATTCCTTATCCCACTGAAGTCTTTTTATAACTGTATTCTTTCTCCTTTAAGTTCTACTGGCTGAGGTAGGCAGTGACTGACTCACAGTTTCATTTTAGCCATCCAGATGGCAAATGCTCCTGATTGTGTTTACTTGTTTATTTTAAGTTGTGCTGACACCCACCCACCCTCTTCATCTACTGCTCTTAATGAAAAACGGAAATATCTTTTTTTTTTTTGTAATATTAAAAAAGGAGAAAGCAAAAAGGCAGTACACTGTAAAGAGCTTCCTGTGAGTTAAATTGCTTCTGANAAAAGGAGACAGCAAAAAGGCAGTACACTGTAAAAAGCTTCCTGTGAGTTAAATTGCTTCTGAAATGCTCATGATATTACCCAGAAGTTGTCCCTTTGGCTGTTTTTGTTCTGCTCAGCAGTGTCTTAATGTTGAGAGAGGCTGCCTGTAGTTCAGTTCAGTTCATTCAGTGGAATTAGTTTATTGGTATCCCTCATCTGAGAGTTAAAACCAGATCTTTTTAACTGTATAAAAAAACATTCACTTAGATGCAGTGCGCACTCTCAAGGTAGCTTCTGCCCTGTGAACATATTGAAAGTTTATTTTCTTACAAACTTACCTGTAATGTAAACTGCCATAGAAATAACAAGAACAGCAGAGCCCAGATAACTCCTGAACAGCGCCATCCCCAGCACCCTCCACCAGAACTGATGTGTTGCCTTCTCCCCTTCAAGAAGCTGTGGGCTTTATCTTTCTAATACGTATGTGATAGCTCACTCCCTTGTGACAGATCTCAGTATGGCCGTTCTTACAGGTGCTTCTGCATGTCGTCTATCACAGGCAGGCAGCCCCTAAGGGGCTTTTTTTGGAAACCTCCCCACAGACACGTTTTGTATTATCCTGCAGTGCATTTTGTATTTCTGCAGTTAACTACAGCTTCTCCTCATGGAATTACAGCCTAGTAACAGCAGAGACCCTGCATCTAGGAGAGGAATTCACTGTAATAATGCTATCTGTGTCCTTCATTTCTTGCCTCATGCCTGCTTGCTACCAGGCATTTCCTGGTTTTCAACAGAACAGGTATTTGCATTTCAATACAAACTGGCCAACCGGCCAACCAAGGTCTCTCTTACGATTCAAGCAGAAAACTCAAGTATCTCTTCTAAGCATTTTAACTGCAGACTGTAAAGGACTGCAAAACTGGTTTATCAGTGTGTAAGTGCCAGTATTTAGAGGTGCTGTGCTCCCACTGACTTTCCTGAGAATGCCAGCGACCCAGTCAACTGTTGGCTCTGCACACCTGTACTTTCAGGCTGTTCATCCAAACACAGGCTATTGACTATTTTGTACAGCCAGAACTCAGTACTCCACGTGCAAAAATAGATGGGAAATACTAAGAGTATGTGGAGATGTTATTCTTTAAACTGTATATATACAGTTATATTATAACTGTAGAACCTCATTTACCCAGTTAGTCCGCCTGGGTTTCCAGTAGGAAGGAAAGAATTATCCAGTGGGTGATAAGAGCAAGGGATCCACTTGAGAATTTGGACTCACTTTGCTGAGGAGCTCTTCTTTCTCTCCACTGATCACAAAGCCTCAGTGTACCACATAAGTGAACTGAGCCTAGAACTGAGTGATGTGAATATGCCCTCCTAAACACATCTGTGGATGATTTTAATACCCATCAGGTAAAATTTTGTAATCACTTGCTTATGTGTATAGACCAACAAAATAAGTAAATTTCTTTACTTATCTGGTGTTTAGGAAGTAGATAGCCTTGAATTGCACAGAACATTTAGATGAACTAGTATAGCAGCATAGAATACTATACATATAATTCTGTAATCCTCTTCTAGTTCCTGCTAAGATCTTGCTTAGGTCCAAGCTCTTCAATCTAATTTCAGCATATCAGGTTCTTAAAAAGCATGCTGCCTTGAAGGGCTTTCTGCCAGCTTGATATAAAAAGCACTTGAGTCTTTTAGAAACTCTCAAGCCCTAATTTGTCAGTCCAGTTTCTTAGGCCATGAAAAATAAAGTCTTAGGGCAGTGACTTATGACCCAAAAGAGAAAACTGTACAAAACTCACTGTGAAAACAGTATGCCTTGCTTTCTGCCTTTCTAGCAATATCCGCTTCTCTTGTGATGAATAATATAAGGTAACAGATGCTAAAAATGTACATATTAAAAAAGAAAGTTCATTGTTTCATTTCAAAGGGCCATGACAGCAGAATGGCACTTTGTCCTTCAGAGTGAGACATCTTTCTGTTTGGTAAAGTTAATGAAGAAAGCTTTATAAACTCTTCATCTTCAAAGAAGATGCTCTTCTAATACTTGCAGATGAAGCAACTTTTTTACAGTGATCCTAAAGCATATTCCCTTGTGAGGAACTCTGTTAATAATATGCTGACTTTTCTAATGAGTACATTGACACAGGGCATGAAGTACTGAAGTCATTCCTTAGATTTTGTTATTCTCAGTTGCCTCCCTAGAATTCTTGTTACTGCTGCCTGAGGATGTTGCTGTTAATTTGTCTTTCTTAATGCTTATCCTTTTTTAAAGTGAAACAGTTTCATGTATCTGTGGTATCCTTGGAGGGTGTCTGCCAGGTATAGTGGATATTTTCTTTTTAATATGTGTAACCTTCTCACAGCTGTGTAAATGCAGGTTATGACAAATACCTATTTGAAGTAATGAAATATCATGTATATATAATAAAATGCCTATGTTTCTTCTTAGCAAGAATATACAAGAATATATACTAATATAGGGACAGATGTTTGCATAACCCCACATAGTGCTAAGAAATAAACCCAATTGTGTTTAGGATGTGTTATTTAAGAGATAATGTGTATAAGCTTGATTACTGAATCATAGCAGAAATTTTAGTTGACTGACACATGCATGATGGGCAGATTAGTTCTTGATCATTAACTGTCACAGACCATTGAAACCAAAATCCCTATATCCTAATTAAGACAGAATAGCCTTGACTTCATTAACTTATAAAAACGTCTGGCTAGGGCAATGCTGGGAGCTGACAATAACCTGAAATTTCTGTCATGATATCTTAATAATAAGTGTCAAGTGGGATTGAGATGAAAGGAAAAAAAAAAGAATACACAAGTAATTGAAATGAAGACTGTAGTATTGATATGATAGCAGGAAGATAAACAAAAGGACAGCTGACCTCTTCCAGATGGGATTTGTTTAGCAATATAAAACATTGCTTTATCAGTCATTGTCTGAAGCATAAACCTTTCAGTAAATTGTAAGAGAAGTCAAAATTCTACTAGTGACTGTGTATTAAAGGTGCATTTATTTCTGCACTTTTAATTGTTGAAGGCTTTCTTTGACCTCAGTTTCAATTCTGATTTTTTTAGGTTCTCTGGCAGGTTTGAACCATCTCATCTTTATATGGCAACTTGGAACACAAACTCTCATTTAACTGAGTAATGCTTAGGAAGAAGTATTATTTGGGCTATTCTTTCTTATCTACTTTTTGGCCATCATACATCATGGGTCAGATTCCATTACCAAACCCTGAGTAGGTCTGCAGTTAGTAGTACTGTTTGAGGTAGTACTTACTGAGCAGTGAGATATCTCCCAGGAAGCTCATCAGTATTAGATTCATAATGTGCTCATAATTCATAATTCATAGTTGTTTTTGAGTTGCTTCCTCTGCTGACAGATTATTCAGAGGACTTCAGTCAGATATGCAATGTTTGTGAATGATTAAAATAATTTTATTTTTCTTTGCAGGAATTGTTTCAATCATGACTCTCACTGTTCTTGCTTATGAGCGCTACATACGAGTTGTCCATGCAAAAGTGATCAATTTCTCTTGGTCTTGGCGAGCTATCACATACATCTGGCTCTATTCATTAGCGTGGACTGGAGCACCTCTTTTGGGCTGGAACAGATACACGCTGGAAATCCATGGACTAGGTTGTTCAATGGACTGGAAGTCGAAGGACCCCAATGATATCTCCTTCGTTCTCTTTTTCTTCCTTGGCTGTCTAGTAGCACCTGTTGGGATCATGGCCTATTGCTATGGCCATATTCTATATGCAGTAAGGATGGTAAGTTGATGCAAGTAAAATACTTCCCTTAATGAGTTTTTTTGTTTTTTCGTTGAAAAAGAAAATACATAATTTTGATGTAAGATAGGCTGATGCTGTATCTTAAGCGTGGATCAGAGCCTAAGTTTGCACCCTCAATTCCCATTTTCAACCTTTAATATTCATCCACTCCTGGAATTAGTAGAAAGGGTGTAGACTTGGAGGTGAAGCAACGTATTGTTACCAAGATCTGTTTACTGTATAGTTTTACTGGGAGGTGAGTCATAGATAAAAGGCAAGTTGGGGAGCTGCCCCGCTACCCACTGCTCAACAGGGAACAGAGCCTTCCTTAAATCAGTAAAAAAGAAAACTCTGGTTGTAGTTGTCACTGGAAAAGAACTACTCCTTCCTGAGAAGGAGAATTTTCTCACGTCTGAGCAGTTGCATCTAATGGCACCCCTGATGTGATGTGAGAAAAGAGGAATATAGAAAACTCTTTAGTCAGGCTCCATTTCAGCTGGAGGGCATTGCTGTTTGCCTAGCTGAGATGTAGGCTTCCCTGTGGACATGGGAGCAGCCATCAGTTGGCCTCTTAGGCCGAAAAACAGTGCCTAATGTAAACACAGTCAGAACTGTAAAGATTGCATGATATTATATCCTTGAACTAATCTGAAAGGCTAAGAGCTTCTTGGCTGGCTCCCACTGACTTTTAATGAAAACTAGACATCAAAATCCCTCGGGTGCTACTTACTATTTCAACCAAAATTAGTTATCTTTATTAATGCAATATCCTGTTTTCCATTTATGTGACTCACTTTTGCCTCAGTATGTCTAGGAGAAGATATCTTTGGAGAAATTATTTTGGTGATACTCATTCTGTAATGATTCACACTGTGATTATAGGTTTTTTTCAGTGACAAAAAAGGCAATATAAAAATGCTTCAGGCAACATAAAGGGTCTCCAGAAGTACAAATCTGATAACATAAAAAATCAGTTATACATTTTTAGAACAATAGGAGGACACTGAATAGTGAAGCATGTATACTGTATGTATTTTGTGAATTTCTCTTGAGAAAATAACCATGTAAAATTCTTCTGAAAGGAGATTAAGTCCAGTTAAATGAGGATTGCCTACACATTCAGACAAAGTTTGAGAAAACAGGGACCACTGAATCAAACTTGTTTATATTGATGGACAAGGGCAAATTAGTTTTCTAAAATATTCGGAATGAAAGGGCAATATATTTTGATACATCATTGGATTGGCTGTTTTCTAGTGAATTTATTTCTCTATTTCTCCTGAGATTATATTTTTACATTATTTACTATAGAATAAAAATTTGGGAAGCATGATAAAAGCTTTCAGAATAACTATAGTTCTTAAAATAAGGCACCTGGAAGTTAGTTATTTACAAATAAAGATAAAATTGTTTGA
Organism: Crypturellus undulatus; assembly: GCA_013389825.1. Taxonomy (NCBI): domain Eukaryota; kingdom Metazoa; phylum Chordata; class Aves; order Tinamiformes; family Tinamidae; genus Crypturellus; species Crypturellus undulatus. Next base: position 137,295 of record VWPW01013412.1, read on the forward strand.
CATTTACCCTTTTTTCCCTTTTCTTGTACAGCTCCGTTGTGTAGAAGATTTTCAGACTGTTCAAGTGATTAAACTTCTAAAATATGAAAAGAAGGTGGCTAAAATGTGTTTCTTAATGATTTCCACATTCCTTATTTGTTGGATGCCTTATGCAGTGGTCTCCCTGCTGGTAACATACGGCTATGGCAACCTGGTAACTCCAACAGTAGCTATCATCCCATCTTTCTTTGCCAAGTCAAGCACTGCTTACAATCCAGTCATCTACATCTTCATGAGTAGAAAGGTGGGTACATCACGAACTTTTTTATTTGAACAATTGTATTTTAACTGTGTTTATGGCAGAGTTTTGGAGTTTAGTTGTGATTTAGTTTAATCTTAATTGCCTGGAGTTTTATTTGAACATCTAGGATACAGGGGAAAGATTTAGTAGAATTAAAATCCCATAGAGTGGTTAAAATACTGTCCTATCAGAAATTAACTTTTAGGTTTCTGAATGACTTAATAGTACTCGTGTGTACTCATGAGTACTCATGTGAAAAGGAAAGGACAGAGTGTCAAAAATTTAAGTGTCCAATTTTGACAGTTTACCGGTCAAGTGGTTTACCGGTCAAGTGACTGATCTGAATCACTCCCATACTACACAAGAAATTCGTTAGGAAAAATTCAGACTGTCCTAAATGTGTTTTCGGTAAAATCTTACCTCTTTGATTTTTCCATTGTGGCAACGTGAGGATTGTACAGCTCAGCATAGTGTTTGAAATAAGCATGTTTGCTTACAAAATACATGGCAGACAACCTATTTTGGATTTTAGAAAGACTAGGATTTTGCTAGGAAAAGATATACATAGGATGTTTCAGTATGTTAAAATAACAGCAAGGAATGAAACCATTGTATACATATTCTAGTTTTACTTAACTCTGGAAAAATTCTATGAAGATACATTCCTGATTATGTTAACTCTCAGAAGTAAAACCATAGAAAGAAAGAACAATGCAAGCAAAAGGGTATATCTAATCAGGTAGAACAATTAAAAAAACCAAAGTGGTATTTTGAAATGTTGCCTATTTACAGATGGAGACAAATGTGTGTGGGTACTGCTGCAGTGTAGCTTCAGCAAGGGCCAAGCACAAGATCTGAGGTTATACGCTGTTCCTGAGGGAAGGCAGGAGGCCACCGAGGTGCCTGCTCACAGCTTTGTCTCAGGCAGCTCATTTCACAGCAGCCTGATCCAATTATGTCTGTGCCATTTCAGAGCACGCCTGGAATGTGGAGAGCTAAACCCCAGGGATGGAAGGAGAAGGAGGAGGTTGCAAAGCCTCTGTACCTCAGCTAGGGCCCTGACAGTGATCATATTCCAAAAGTACATATTTTAACAGAGATACTTTGATATGGTGGCTCTGACTTTGTCTCTAGATGTCAGACTGATCAGCTTAATCCGAAAAAGGTTTTGTAGGTTCTGACACCCAGAAGCAAATTGAACTGTTATCAGGTACAAGGCCAGTAAAGCTGTAGCCATGATAGGAGTGGATCAGCTAAGTATGATGACTGGAGATGCATTATTAATTACTTTTCAATCACTGCTTATTCTAGATGAAGACCAAAACATTGCCTATTTTCTGGATTATTTTGTCCTCAAAGGAAATCTTAAAGCTTATTCTTTAATATTATTCTAGCTAATGTGACACCTCTATCTCTAGCCTGTTCCAGTATGCTTGTGCTTTCTAACCTGTACGTTCCTCAAATATACCATATTATTTCTGAAATTTTCAAGGCCTCCACTTGACCGTTCTGCAGTTTTCACTTAGCATCAGATGTCCCTTCTGTATCATCTTGTAACTTTCTAGGTCTCCTTCCAGTTGAACCTGCTGCCTCCCTGCTGTCAGAATAGGACTGGTTTGTTATAATAAAACCAATCTTGCACAAAATGTCATTCCAGAGCTTCAGCCATAACAACTAGAAAAAATAGTGAGTGACCATGTGGCGTAATACAAAGCAATCCTTAAAATCACGAAATGTCAGAATGTCAGAGAAAAATGTTTTACTACTTTCTCAGGTGTTTTTTTTTTTTTCCTGCTTGTTTTTGAAGTGCTCTCAAAGCATTCCAATCTTCTTTTGTTTATAGATTGTAAAATCTCCTCTTGATAAAATATTAAAATTGCATTTTAGTGCCCTCTACTGGTCAGGCGACCCTATTGAACTCTCCCAGTGGGGTAAAAAAGATCACTCACTGAAAAGCCAGCACGTTCATTACAGCACTGAGGTAACACAGAACAAGTTGGAGGTAGAAATCGGTTACTTTGAGGTATTTTCTGTACTGCTGTCTCACCGAATCACACATGAAAGTGATCAGAAGTTGCAATTTGATTCTGTTTATTCTGTTCTGCAGTTTCGACGATGCCTCTTGCAGCTCCTCTGCTTTCGCCTGATGAGATTCCAAAGGGCTGTGAAAGAGACACCAGCAACAGAGAGTGACAAACCAATAAGACCAATCGTTATGTCACAGAAAGTGGGGGACAGGCCAAAGAAGAAAGTGACTTTCAGCTCCTCCTCTATAATTTTTATTATCACCAGTGATGACACTCAACAAACAGATGACAACAGTAAACACAGTGGGACAAAAGTAAATGTCATCCAAGTAAAACCACTATAGAGACGAGCTAAATACACTGATGGTCTTCAGCCATTGGATTGTTTGGACTAAAACTGGTTTCAGATATAGTGACTGTGGGCTACCGGTGGAAAACATTTTGAAGAAATTCTTCATCTGATGCCCTGCAGGCAGTTCAGTTATGGCCACAATACTGAAATCTTTACATCTGTACCTACCTTGTTGATGGATGTTTTTAACTGAATTTTCTGAAAGCATATCGTAGTGGTTATTGGGTTGGGAGGCCAGTAAGTGGAGTACCACAGCAATCTATCCTGAGACCTGCCCTATTTAACATCTTTATCAATGACTTGGAGAAGCTGACAGTGCACAATTGTCAGTTTGAAGATGACACCAAAGTGGGATGGACCAGTTGGTAGGCTGGAAGCCAGGGCTGCTGTTTAGAAGGATCTGAATCAACATGAATTGGCTAACAGAAACCTTATGAAATTCAACAAGGACAAGGTGAATTTTGCCTCTGGAAAGGAAGCACCCTGTGCAACAGTACAGCTTGGGGCCTTACTGCCTGGGACAACTCTGCGGAAAAGGATCTCTGGTCATGTTGGACAGGGAGATGAGCATGAGCCTGGTGTGCCTCGGCAGCAGAGAAGGGCAAGAGCAGCATCCTGGGCTGCACTGACAGGAGTGTGCCAGCAGTGAGAGAAGTGATTATCCTCCTCGACTCAGCACTTGTTAGACCACGTCTAGATAGTTCCTCCAGTTTTGGGCTCCCCAGTACAGGGCAGACACTTATAGCCCGGAGTGGGTTCAGCAAAGGCCACCAAGCTGCTGGGGGCGGGAGCACTTGCCCTGTGAGAAGAGGCTGGGGGAGCCAAGCTTGGTCAGCCTGGAGAAGAAAAGCCTTCAGAAGAACCTAATGGCAGCCTGCCAGTACTGTGAAGAGATTTTAAGATGACAGAACGAGGCTCTTGAGGGCACTGAATGGAAGGACGAGAGACAGCAGGCATAAACTGAAACAAGAAGTTCAGATGTAAGGAAAAACCTTTTTCATCATAAGGACAGCCAAGCAGTGAAACAGGCTGCTCAGGCACGTTGTGCCATCTTCCTACCTGTGGAATTCCAAGACCTGACTGAATAAAGCCCCGAGCACCCTCGTCTAACCTCAGAGCTGACCTTATTTTGAGGAATGGGTTAGTCTAGGGATTCCTTGAGGTCCCTTCCAACCTGGGTTATCCTATGATGCTCTGTTCTGCAAGCCCTTCCAGTGCACAAACTTACTAGGAAAGAGGGAGGAGTGTTTAGAGTTATCTGGGGTTTACTTAGTCTGAATCTGAGCTTTACAGAAAAACAAACAACCAACCAAACAACCAAACAAAAACAAAAAAGAAAAACAAAAAAAGAGTGAGGTCAACAATTACTAGACTCATACTTAAAACCAGAAACTACGAGAAAGCTGTCCCTATGTACTCGGCAAGCCATTATCTTGGTGGGAACCCTCAGCTATGTTGTGAGAAAAATCATACAAATGAAAGCACCAATGGAAACAGATCAATGAAAAGGGAGAATGAGAGTTTTTATATTACAACTTGGTGCTTTATGCATCTTCTTTTTACATCATTTTTTTTTCTTTCTGCAGGAGCCTTGTCTGATACTGATCATGGGTATGTTAAATCTGCCATGGCATTTTGGCAAAAGTAACAGAGAAGAGCAGGGTGGCTTTTTCCTAAGTCACAGTATGAGTAATAATTGTCCTACTTGGAGCTCAGTAGGCAGAAAAGATACTGAAGTTTTTTTTCACCTTTTTAAGTTTTGCTGTTAGAAAATGACAACGCGGTTCTGCCCCAGACACAGCTACCTGCCACAGAACTACTTTGAATTAAGGTGCTTGATTCTCCTCCCCATCCATTACACTGATGTTGTTCCTGTCTCTGCTATCAGAGCAGCAAGGTACAGCTTTTCCATCCTAGTGGAAGTTGTGAGAAAAGCAACAAAAATGATTTGCTTTCTCTGGAGACAATTTTTCTAAGAGATACAGGGAGGACACACTGAAAAACTATCAGCATCAACAACTGGCATAGTGGCCAAGAATAAAAATTAAAAAAACAAACAAACAAACAAACCAGCCCACACACAGAAGCTTTCAGCTAGTTCCTGGGAGTAGTGCAGGACTTCAGCTCAGAACAAGTAACTGACTGTATTTGTGCCTGTGCTTTTGAAGAGGCTAATTCCTTATACATGCCCCTCTCTAGAGCATCAGCATTGGTAACCTGGCTTCTTGTGTCATCTTTAAAAACACATACAGAGCCCAGTCTGTTTTCTAGATTGAATTATATCTTCTGAGACAAAACAGAAGATAAAGTGGTCTGTGTTTCTTTCATGTTTGTTATTTTTCCTTCCTACAGATGCATAAATAAATTGTTTTAGGATTTCAAAGAACTGCCCTTACAAAGCTTATTTATTTCAACGTAAAGAACTACCTCTTCAACTCTTTATCACTACATCTATGCATATTTATATTTACCAAAGGGAGAATTATGTATCATGTAACTGTGCAATTCCATGTAACACTGCATCCTTTTACCAAATCGTATGATCGATATTTTAGTGTTTAGCATTGACTCTTTGATGACACATTGCATCTAATTTATTTATATTAATGTGTTTTCAGTGTAATATTTTTTCCCACTGAGAAGGAGATGATTTAGTACCACCTGCTGGAGACAGCTTAGAGGGTATCATTAGGTACTGGGAAAAAATAGCATCTCAAGATTTCAGTTAATTTTTGTAAAGAAAATCTGAGAATCTCTTTGCAGAAAATCTGAGAAAATATGTTCTTTTCAGGAAAGAAAAGTATAAATTAATACTGTAATGAAAAAGGCTCAAGAACATAGAGCAGCAGATTTGGAGGCCTAGATGGTGTGGATGGAAGGGCAGAACCTTGAAGTATCTGAGAATGACATGAATCCTAAGCAGCAAAACCTATATAACAGGTTGAAACTTGAAGATGAATGGACAGGTTGGGCAGTATAACTTGCATTAATGGTATTCTGTGACTATTCTATTTTATTTAAAGTGTACTGAGAAGTGAGGTACTCTATTTCACTGCAGTTAAGGAGCCTATACAATGCAACACTGATTTTTTTTACTCTCACGAAGGGAAAGAGGAGGAGGAGGAGGGGTTAGGCTGAAGCTGAGAAGAGTCCCAGATGGCAGGGATGACTGTTCCTGCAGCTATTAAAGGTTGTGAACTCGCTGCCCTTTTTGAATTGGACGGTACTTCCACATGCCTTCCCCCTGTGGCAGCAATAACAGGGTCAAAAGTGGGAGTAGATGCAGCTGTTTAAACTGCAATAGCTAATCTGCTTTTCTTCTGACAAGGGCAAATAGAGCAGCCTTTCATTCCCAGTTGTCTGACACCGGAGGCCTTTTTGCCTGCTGCTTTGACCTGGCGCTGCATGTAATTTATCCAGCCAAAGCTGAACATTACGAGTGCTTCCTCTCTCTCATTTAACAGGTTAGCATCACAGAATTGCTTGTATTGAATTAAAGCTGAACAGAAAGCACTGTTCCACTACAAGTCAGAATGCAGGTTATTAGCGACAGATTCAAATTCTTCCTCCACTCTGGCTCTCCTACCAGTCGCATTCTACTGTTTTTTCCACGGTGTTTGACCACCCTCTTGTGGTTAGTTCAGCCCCCAAAAACAGGAGCCTGGTTTCATAAAAGCCTATTTTCATTACACGTTGCTGCTGCATGTGAGAAGATTCACTGTTTCACGTCTGGTTGTGTTTTATTTATATTGCATATATACTTATGTGTTTGACAGATGATGGAATAATATATATATGGACTTACACAGGAAATGTAGCATCTATCACTGTTACAATTCTGGGAGCTTATGTACATATTCCAAAAATACATCCAGATGGAAGGTTGCTATCTTCTTTATGTTCACAGAAATTGCGCTACTTTAACAAACTTCCAGGAAAGATAAGTTGGAATTTTGTTTCTATAATGAATGGATTTCAGATCAGAATGAGAAAGTACTCCTTCAAGTCCCCATGGCTTAGCTAAATGACTGGCAGCAATGCACGCTCAGTACACTGGGCCTCTCATTTGGCTTGCTCTGCTAGGTGAGTTGAGTACTGAGCATCTATGCAGTACTCAGACCTTCGCTGAGATCATGAATTGCATCTGTGCTAATTCCATTTGCATTTACCTTTTCTAAGGCATGCTGAAAGCTCCAGAAAAAGAATCTTACAAAATCAGGCAGCTTTTTCTCCCATATACCAGATAGGTAGTAAATATGCTGCCTAGATAATAAAACTTATTTACATACATAAAAAGTATGTTTTGTGGGCTATTGAATCTGAACTCTGACTATCCTCCATGGGGTAAAATTTAGAGGAGATTGTTTATCCACTTCCGAGGCCTCTTTCAGCACTGAGTTCATATTGTCTTTTGGGTAGACAGTGTTGGGATTTATTTCCAGTGTTGGGGCAGCATATCCTGCATCATGGCACACAAGACCATTCTACACCTCTGATTTCCAAGGCAGCTTCTATTAATCATGACTCAACCACTTGTACAGATAGTTGAAAAATAAATGTTTTCTGTGTACTACTTAGAAAACAATGAAAATGATTGTACAAATAATGGAAATATGTTTATTTTACAGTTTTTTTGGTTATCTGAAGGATAGTAGGACAGGAGAGGTATATGATAAAGGGGAAAAGAGGAGGCAAAGAACTACATAGGAAAACATTCTTTACATAAGTTCTAGAATAAAGACTGACATATTTTTTTCTCTTGTGATGAGAAGATAGTAGCCATATGACTAGTACATATTTAGGAATTTTGGAGTGTAAAATAGCATCTAAAAATGCTCAGCAAATAAGTAGTTCCACTAATGTAGCTATTCATGGCTACACAAAATAGTCCAGTTCATGAATTTTAGATGTGCTTAAAATTGTAACTAAAAGCTTAGCTATAACTGTCTTCCTCCTGGACTGATGCAACTTCCATTAAAGTTAATAGCATGTCTCCTTTCCAGAGAATTGCTATGAATTGTACTGACAGTTGGGAACATTCGCTTCAATAACTGTATTGTAACAGCTTATTGGTACCTATTGTTACAAAAATGTGCGATAGAATAATATTCATATTTACTCTGAGTTTTCTCTAACTACATTTTAAACATCCAGATCAGGGTACTGTTGTAAGAGACACTCGGCTTTTAAAAGGAATCTGAACATACATTGCCCATTTCCGAGGTGAAATGAGAAAGTGATTAGAGGTGGACATATAGCTGCTTCAGTTGGGCAGAATTTTTCCCAGTAACAGTATGTTCCAAATTTTCCTCTTAAAATGCCATCTCTTAATGCCGGACCTTGAGACATTACAAAACAGAATATAAATGCCCTTATCTTTCTCGGAAAAATAATGAATAGCACCAATATATACATATATATATATGTTCTAACATTTTAAATACAAGAAAAGTCAGTAACAATTTCTTCTTTTATATGCTCACTTGTTCTTCAGAATTGGATTTTTAGACTAACAAGACATTAATTTTTATCTGAGTGACAGCCTTTTATGCTCCTATTTTTCTATTCAACCATAATATTCTCTAGAAAACCTTGTCAAACAAAAAATCTCAGATGAATGGAGAGTAAAGAGGGAAACACAACATACATGAGATCTCTATTTTAGAGAGGCATGCAAAGGTTGTGATAAGCTTGGCAGTGGGGAAGGAGACTAGAAAGTTGAGAGTGATGTAAAGTGAGATAGCACTTTAAATCCAATATCCATGTAGGACATCCATGTTTATCCATTTTGCACATAATTCACATTTATGTCCAAACATGAGGAATTCACTGATCCCAAGAATATATCAGCTTTCTTCCTTGAAAACAGCTTGAGAAGTGCATCAGTTAAATAGCAAAACATTTTATCTGAATAAATTGTCACCCTGCAGAGGGAGCCGTTGGGTTGTCGAGCTAAACCATATGCCATAACGATGACATTTTACAGTATTTTTATTGTTGGATTTAGGCTTTTTGTGTGTGTGTGTGTGTGTGTGTGTGTGTAGTGGACTTGCACAAATGCTTATGGTTTTAGGGTTTTTTGTAGGCTTTGCTACATCTTGCTGAAACCCATCTCGTAAACTGCATATCCTTTTCTAGAGGTAACAACTCACGATTGCTGCTTTCTCTGCAATGAAATAGGACAGGAAAAGGGGTCCATCCTACCAAAACTGGTACTCAGTTCCACAGTATGAAGAAGCTTAAAAGGGTACAAGCTGCTCAAACATCGTATCTCAAAGACACTGTTCTAGAAAGTGGATAACAGTGCTTTTATATATCCAGGCAACTGGCTTCTCAGATCTTTAAACCATAGCCAGTTACTGCCTAGTGACTAAGCATGGGCCCACTAGAATGGGCATTCATTTTTCCAGCCTCACTTGATTTATGTTGCTGGGTGAAAGGGCTCATCTTTACAGAGTTGCCCAGTACATTTCTGAAACAGGAATCCTTCAGACAGTAAGTGAGGCTGCTATGGCCATCAAGTCACTGATGGCCATGTGTGTACATGGACCTACCCGAACTAACTGGTAATACTATACTTCATGATTTTTGGAGTCTAAAGAGATGTTCAGTTTATCTTGAAGCAGATTCATACATCTGATCAAGTGACAAGTTCTCTCGTTTCCTCTGTCTCTTATCAATTGAGCACTGTATTGACTGTGATCCCTTTTCATAAGAACTGCCTGGCCTCAAATTGCTGCTTGACAAGGTTTTCTGTTGGTCCTACCTCAAATTTATCAACTACCTATGGGTATCTTTAATCCTGTAGGGCATCTCAAATGGTAGTAGTAACTATGCAGGCGTAAAAGTATGGAGGTCTAGACTTCCGCTGACTACAGCAAAAGCTCTTGTCAGATAATAAAATATTTAGCTCATATGTAGATATCTATATTTTATACACCCATAGAGATTTCTCAGTCTGGATATGAATCTTCCCCTTCTTAGTTCTTAAGGAGAATGACTCTGTCACTTTGCTTTGTACGTCAGCCTGCTTAAGGACTCTTGTTTCCTTCCCGTTTCTCCTTCTTTCTTTCTTTTTCTTTTCTTTTTCTTTCTCTTTTTCTTTCTCTTTTTCTTTCTCTTTTTCTTTCTCTTTTTCTTTCTCTTTTTCTTTCTCTTTTTCTTTCTCTTTTTCTTTCTCTTTTTCTTTCTCTTTTTCTTTCTCTTTTTCTTTCTCTTTTTCTTTCTCTTTTTCTTTCTCTTTTTCTTTCTCTTTTTCTTTCTCTTTTTCTTTCTCTTTTTCTTTCTCTTTTTCTTTCTCTTTTTCTTTCTCTTTTTCTTTCTCTTTTTCTTTCTCTTTTTCTTTCTCTTTTTCTTTCTCTTTTTCTTTCTCTTTTTCTTTCTCTTTTTCTTTCTCTTTTTCTTTCTCTTTTTCTTTCTCTTTTTCTTTCTCTTTTTCTTTCTCTTTTTCTTTCTCTTTTTCTTTCTCTTTTTCTTTCTCTTTTTCTTTCTCTTTTTCTTTCTCTTTTTCTTTCTCTTTTTCTTTCTCTTTTTCTTTCTCTTTTTTTTTTTCTTTTTTTTTTTCTTTTTTTCTTTCTTTCTTTCTTTCTTTCATTTGTTCTTGTCTCTTCCTTTGCCTCCAGTTGGAAGACTCTGAACTTTATCTGGACAGCTCAGTTCCATGGCAGCTAATTACCTAACTTCAGGCTGTCAGATGTAATAATGCTTTATGCAGATGCATGATAGGGCCCAGTTCTTTATGATTATGTCAGATGACTGTCAGTGTGAGACAAGCTGTTGTGTGGAGCGTGCTCTGTGTAGCATGTTCATTGCTAATTTCTCATAAAAGAGTTTGACACTAATGAACACAATTCCACTAAGCAGAGTGATTTGCTTGGAACCATGTTTTCTGACTGAAAAGCATCCTATTGAAATATTTTTGGCTAGCACTACTTGAGAGGAATGAGGCAAAGAAAGGTCTTTCAGTTTTTTCTATAAATAAAAAGTGCCTGTCTTTGAACATATTTATGTCATCCCAAGTCTGCAAGGGTTTTTGTCATTTCAAAGTGAGCAGCTGCTGAAGTATTATGGGCTTGATCCAGAGACAGTTAATGCTACTATAAAAGCAGCAGAAGAGATAGAGTGAAACTGTTGAAAATGATAGCTCTGAAAGCCATGTTCTAAGCTATACCACTTTCCTTAGGAACAGAGCATTAGTCTGAAAAGACAACTTTGACTTCTGAGAAAGGAGTGAAGCACTGCCAATTGACAAACTTACTATTCCTGTTCCTTACTATTCATTCCAGTGGTGTTTGTTCCTTCAAAATTTTAGCAGTGAACTGAATATAAAATAGTTTTCAACTTGTTTTTATCAGTTCTTTGCTGACCAGTGAAAAGGAGAAGCAAACGCTGCCAAATCAAGATAGCAAGGATTTGCAAACATTTGGCATTCTGGGTAAACTGACTGCATAGATGCAAGGCAGCCTGAAGCTTTTGCAATAGAATCTAATCTGAGAACTGAAACCCTTCATATGGATCCTCCATATGGATACTGCCTGGTCACCCCAAATCATCCTCACATTTCTCTGCAGTAGGACAGTATTATATCTCCTGCAGCTACAGCAGGAGTCTGCAGCTGCAGAAGGAATGTTTCCCTGTAGGTTAGTGCTCTCTGGTCTCTCCTCCTCTTGAAAAGACAACCTTTTCAACATATATTTGAATGACTTTTCTTGCCTGGGAAGAAGATATATTTACTGCAGTTAACAAGGAAGAAGAAGAAAGCAGTTCCTGCACAGAGATCCACAGGGGGGTGATTTTTCTGGTGGTGAAAGTAATTGTCTTTCATTAAACAATCCGCAATTCCAACCTTCAGCACCACTTTCTTAGTAGCTATTTGGGAATTCAAGAACATTTGAAAGTTACATTTAATTCCAGTGTCTATTTTTTTTTTAATCTTCTTTTTAAAAGACCATTGAAATAAAGGTCACAAAATGTTAACTGTAAATTTCCCGGGTCACTGCCTTTCATTGGCTGTTGCTAAAATGAGTAAAAATGATGACAGCAATATGGATTAAATATTCCCAAATATGTTTTTACTCCTACTATCCTGGTAAACATGAATCTCATAGAACATAATGATTTTCTAGACATTTTCTGTATTTTAGTGTGACCATCAAACTGGTTAAAAATTCCTTTACAAATACTCTTGCTAGCAGTAATAGCAATGCTAGACGTTTCTTTCTATCAGCTAATGAGTTAGTTTCAAAGGACACTGGCAAACACAGTGACTATACTTTTTTTTTCAAAGGGAAATACAAAATAAATCATTATTATAAATCTAATCCTTTAAAATGCTGAAGAGAGAGATATCTTTGTCTCAGAGACAGACATTCCCTTAATTTTGTGAAAACAGCACACAGAGTCCGAGTGTCTTCCCAGCTCATAGTCTTAGACAAACCTCATCATTTGTTAGGTTATACTGCACCTCTAGCAGAAGTAAAATGAAGAAAAGTACTAGCAAGATGAAAAGTTTAAGTCGTCTGGGCTTGAACTTTTTGTTTTGGGTTCATGTTGTATCTCTCCTGGCCAGTAGTGACCATAAGCATATGACAGCCTACATTACAGACCACTATGTCTCATGTGGCAGGGAACAGTGTTAGCACTCATAATTCTCTATGCAAGAATTCCAGATGGAAGGGGCAACCCAAAAACTGAGGAGATGTCTATGGCAGAGATCCGGATGTGAGTTGCGCAGGAAGTTTAAAGAATCTGGCAGGAACCTGACATCTGTAGAAAGAAGTGTCTTTTTCTCAGGTGAACCCTTTGAAAGATAGAATAGCTACTTACAGCGCAGCTCTTCTGTTGATGAAATAGAGAAGTAGTATTTCAGAGGCTGATATTCCAGAGCTGTCACTCAAAAAAATGAAATCTCTGCCAAAAAATAGATAAGAAATTCTATTTAATGTCACTGAATGACAACTGCTTGGTACAGGTGAGTTTGCTGAGTCAGAAGAGAGCAAATCTTGGGTTAGTTTGCTGATAGCAGCAATGCTTGCTCAGAGCAGAGGAGGTTGAAGTCAGTGGGTGGTGAGGATATGCAATGCTCTTTAGAGTTAAGCATAAATGTGTAGCAGATGATACTGCCTTAATTATCTTTTTTTCTTTTTTTTATTAATCTATATTTCGTCTCTTGTCTCTCTTACATTGGGTTTGACAGATGCTGTGGTTTACAGGAAGTTTAAGAAAGAAGCTAGGCTATAGATCCAGTAGAGCTCTTCAAGGTCAGCTACTGTGCAGCAGTTGTCTATAAACACAGTCATGCAATGCATCAAGATCCATGCCTGTTTCTTCACAGCAACTGCCACTTTCTCCTAAGAGTAACTGGGGAGGTAAATCAAGGGCTTATGAAGCCACAAAAACAGAGCTTCACTTCTGCTGCTAGGTACTTCTGTCACTTTGGTTTGCACAAGCACTGAAAAGCAGTTAATGATACTCGAACTAGTACATAAGTGTGCACAAAGAAGCACCCAAATTCAAGAGTGGAAAAAACCTATAGCATGAACAGTGAAATCCCATATATTTTGGATGCACATATAATTCAGCTGAATGAAGTTTGGAGATTTTATTAAAGACAGCAGTAGCAACAAGAAAACCCAGTGAGAGATAGGTATGTGAAAAATACGGTGGGCGGGCTGTAACTGTCTCAGTAGAACAAATTTAAAATTAAACTCCTCAGAGCAATCTGTAACTCCAAGATCTGACCTAAACTGGAATAATTTTGCATTAGTATTAAGAAAAATTAGGCTGCTGCACTGCTACCCTTTCCTGAGCCTTCTAGTGCTGAGTCAATCTGGACACAGGACAACCCCAGGCCTAATCGTGATGCAATGATCTCACTTGAAAATGCTAAATCGCTGCCAGCCTACGATGACATGGGAGACAAGAATAAAAAGCAAGTGTCAACTGTTTTCTTGTCGTCATGGGCCATAAGCCTCAGCAGGGTGGGCAATTCACCCACAAGGAAATACAGAACTAGCAATGCTCCATGTTGGCTTCTGAAATTATGCATGAGCATTTTATTTCATTTCATTTTTCTTTCATACTCTAAGTCATTAGGCAGCAATGAGCCTGGCTTTCTTTTTCTCTCTTTCTTTTTTTTCTACCAAAAAATGAGCAGTACATGTGCAGACATCTTGCTCCTATGAGGTTTCCTGTGAAAATGTAAAACATTTGAGTGACTGAGCCTGCAGTATCTGAGATCTGAAGAGAGTTTGGGGGAAATAGTCAAATAAACCTTGCATTTTCTTCTAACCTGTTTCTTCTTCAATGTAGAGAGCAAAATTCTGGAAGGTAATGGGCTGGAGAGCAGAGCTGGGGCCGTCGTGTACACGGGCAGTATCGTGGAGAGGACCTGTCAGGCCGAGGGAGGCGGTATCTCAGCAGCCCTGCTAAGGTGGGCAGTGGTGCCCTCTTCTCTTTGCCTGTAGCTGGCACTGCTTGCTGGAAATGTCAGAGGACATTTATCTCCATTTCAGCTCGTTCTCTTTGGCACTAGGACTAACATATGCTGTTCCTGGGCTTCCTCTCAAACTGCAAAGTCAGGAAAGGCTTTGCTTTTACACCATAGCTACCTTAAGAACAGTCAAGGTATGGAAAGTGTAAGCTGAAAAGGAATTTAATAAGTAAGGAGTGTCTTCAGTTAGGAAACTTTAATAACTTTTGGCAGTTCTGGTTGTCTTTTTCTACCTGCAAAAGCTGAAATGAAACATCTTGTCTTTAAGGCCAGGTTTCCTTCCTGAGCTCTTGCTGAGAGTTCAGCTTGTTATACATGAGAATATGAGAATATACATGAGAATTCTTCTGAGTGAAACAGAGCGATGGCCTTTACAGAAGTGAAAATTGGGCAGGCTTGTACCTGATGGCAATCTTTAAATACACACTAGTGCAGAATCCTGTATTTAAAAAACGTATCCTGGAAGATCAAATGATACATCTGATCCTTCACGTCTGAGGGTTTTCTTCGTGTTAAAGTCAGTTTTCAGTTACTCTGGATTGTGCTTGCTTAGGGTCATCTTCAGCAACGAATGATTGATGAGGGTGCCAGCATTTTGTTGCAGGAAATGTACACTTCAGGTTCTGAGACAAAACAACTGCAAGCGTTAGCCTGTTTCTGTGCTCCCAGTGCGAACGTATCCTGTGGGGAAAAAACACTGGCTCACTCTGGGCAATAGAACCGAGAAACTGTTCTTTCACTTTCTAATGCCTGAAGTCTGAGGTACAGTGGGTACAGGGGTATTCCCTCTACTCTTTTCTGTCGAGCACATGTGTGGCAGCTAAACCCAGATGAATGGGTTGTCAGCTGTCGGTGGAGAGATGTTAAAAAGCCTTCACAGGTAGCACATTGCTGGCAGCTGCATCAGACATGTAAGAAAGTGAACTGACCTGAAGCAGACTGAGTGTTCCTCCCTGGCAGAGGTGGAGCACAGGGCTGCTCAGCAGCAGGGCTAAATCTGTATTTGAAAATCCTAAGCACTGTTTTCTCATGTTATGGGAAGAGAAGAAGCAAGAAGGGACAAAGCTATGACCCAGAGCCAGAGGAAAGGTGAGAGACCATTTTGCTTTTCCTGATGCTGCCAGGAGGTTGGGAGGATCAGCAACAACCAGAGGGAATTTGTGTTCTCTTTCCTTCTCCTCCATTCCCCCATCCCTCTCCTCCTGTCCTGTACTGCCTTTCGTGGCAAGTGGTCCGTGTCCTTAATGACAGGCCTGGCTTTTCATGGAGTTGGTGAGGCAAAACAGTCAGTAGGACCAAAGACATGTCAGGGCCTCCAGGCAGTTCTGCTGTCCTCTCTGTGACTTTAGGCCTCAATCTAGCCCCATGTTCCCACATGGTTAGAGCCTTTTAGTGTCTGTTTGGCAGCTTCCATGAGCTCCAATGCATACTTGAAAACAGATACTTTTACTAAAATGTTCAATACCTTGCAGCCTGTCCCAGAGAAACAACCTCCTTGGCAGCACCTATGCATCAGCTAGTGACTCTCTTGATGATGCCAACGTTTACTCAGAAATTTAATTTCGGGAATATATACACTAAATGCAGTCAGATGAACAGTCAGGTCCTGGTTCCAGTCATTCTGCATGACTAGGGTGACCTGAACCCACCTTTGACCTGTAGTGAAAGGATCCCACTTCATTAAGGAATTCCTAGATGGAAGAAAGCTAGCACAGCCTCCAGGGCATGGGAAATCTTTAATGGCATCCTCAATGTAATAACATCTGCAAACATGATTTAAAACATGACTATTCAATCACTTCTACATTTTCCCCTCTTCTTTCCCCTGAATCAGAGGCGTGTTCTGCAAAAACAGGTTCTATGGTCTTCACTTTTGTGGGTGATCCTGGTGAGTCAGGAAAAGAAGTGAGAGAAGAGCAGGAGAAAGAGGGGGAGCGTTTTGACTTACACCTGCTTGTTTTCTGCAGTTGAGCCTGTGGGGAGACATAGAACTGTCAAGAACATGAAAGGTAGATTTCAGTGACAGAATTGGAAGGTTTCTTGCAGCACAAAATCTTCCAGTAGCAATTACTGAGAAAGCTCCTCCCCTTAGAAATTCTATACTCTATGATAGCTGCAGGCCTGCTAGTGCAAGGGAACGGAAGGAGAGAGCAGGAAATGCTGCTTGAAGGTTTTATTAATATGCAGAGCTATTTAATAAATCAGTACATGTATCTATTTAACAACCTGACAACTGCTTCCGTTTTCTCCATCCCACTGTTTGTTGACATCAGGTCTGTTTTTTCATTTCCAAGAGTTTAACATAAAAGCAGTAAAAAATGGTGCAAAATGTAACAGATATTGGGAATAATGGAGCTAGTGAAAATGAAATCTCTCATTGATTTTTCTTGAAAGGAAAGGTGACCCTACTCCGTGTGAATCTGTAACCATGGCAGCAGAACTAGTCACTGGAAAACAAATCCTCCTCTTACAGTAGGAGGTGGAAATGGACACACTGAGCTTTCAAGTCCATGACTGGAAGCTTGGGCCATTTTCATTTAATAAGCTTTGACTTTGAAGATGGATTGTGTTACTGTATTGCCCACAGAACAAATGCCAGGGAGACAAGAACCCTCTCGGTAATTGGGCTGCACCAACACCAGAGAAGCTGGGGACCCTTGTACTAGAAGAAAGCTGAATCCCTGATGGTAACAGTGATCAAATAACAGGCATCGGTGATACAGCAGACTATCCCAGATATATAGACTCCAACTGTCACTTAGATGAAGGACCTTTACCTCACTGGCTGCATAAAGTGTTCTTGAAACATCAAAGATGGGGCTTTGTAACAAGGAATCCAGTGCGTAGTGCTTATGGGGCACTTAAAATCTCTGAAGTGCTTTACAAAGAGCTAATTCTCCTTATCATCTGGGAAAGAGAGCAGCACACACTGAGCCAGCAAGGTCAGCTTGTTTGCCTACAGCCAGAGAGAGAACCTGTGGCCAAACTAGCACTGGAAGGAATGATTTTTCAAGCCTGTGTTCAGAGCACAGGCTCCTGCACTGCCTGCCCCACAGCTCCCAAAGTACCTTCCCAAGCCATTAAGTCAAGGTCATGTTAGCTGCGGATGCACCTTGCCCTGAAAAACTGGACATTTTCATTTCATGCAGATGCAGTTTCTTTTTAGATGTTGGAGGGGCTCCCACACATGGAGACCAGCGAGGGCTTCTGAGCCAGCAGCTGGGCACTTGCTCCAGTTTGGCCACAGACAAGGACAGCATAACTTGACGCTTGGGTACATGCTGTCTTTTTCCTTTTCATCTATGGTGAAAGTTGGCCAACACTGACAGATTCCCATGAAAAACGCAGTTCCTGTGCATCTTCCCAGGCATGCTTCAATCAGGTTTCAAGGGCTTTGCTGAGCGCTAGTGAGTAAACAAAGTGGGCTGGGGTGCCTATTATTCTTTGAACAGAAGGAAAAAAAAATGTGTATGTAGTATTACCTTATATAGGAGATATAGCTGGTATGCAATTTGCACAGTGTAACTGATTCTTTTGATTTAACACAAGCCAGCACTAAAGTCATGGTTGTTTGATATACTGGCACGGTTACTGGGAAACAGCAGAAATTAAGCCAAACTTTTCAGAGGAAAACTTTTAATTAAAGTAAATGTACCTCTGTATGAACATCGGTGATGGCACCATAAACTCGTGTACAGTTCTGTAGCTCAAAAAAAACACTGTTGATTATACTAAATTGTTAAGACTCTCAGGCGTTTGTGTCTAATTTAGGATCCCAGTCTGTAATTACATCAAGAAGAGTTGGCTTGAACTTCAGAAAACAGAATGCTTTTTTTTTTGTAGCAATACTTTCATTCAAAAACCATTTTATAATCCCAAATGTGCTAAATAACCACTCTAAAATTAAAATCATGTGTACTTGTAATGCCATCTAAGAGAGTGGCATATGTGTATGCCAGTTGTTCTGCTTGCTTTTCATAAAGGTTGCCCTTCAGAAGTAACTTGTGAAGTAATGCATGTTGAACTGAAATCCACAGGAAATACAAAAGAAATATGCAACTGCAAAAGCAGCCTTTAAAATACAGAAATACCACCAAATGTCATAGTTGGCATGTTGAATGTTTTCCCCAATGGGTTAGATCCTTTCAGTACCTAATATTACAGGTTTCTCTTTTTGAACTCCAGCATGTGATCTCAAACTTTCATACTGTTTTTCCAAAAGACTGTGGCCTTGTTTATGCATCCTGGAGACAGGACAGCTGTAAGACTTTCTACAAAGAAGCCAACCAATAGAGCCATTAAGAAGCCTGTTTCTTAGCAGGTGTCTATGAATAGGTGCAAACCTATTCATATTCCCAAAAGGACATCCACCAAGATTTATGTCTCCAGCACAATCACTTGGACTAGCCCAAGCTGTTGATTACAGAGAAAATGTGGTATCCTAATCTTTAGGATACATTACAGAAGCCTACTCTGGGCTCAGAAGTCATATCCTCACTATGGTTTTTACCAGATTGAGCCTGAGTGGGCTTTTGTGGACTTTCCCAAACTGTCCCTGGGGGAAGACCACACTTACCATGGTGAGCACCAGGTGTCAATCTTATGTAATAGATACAGCTGCCTAGCTGAATCTTTCTTCAGTGTGTGACTTTCCGTAGGCAATAGGAAGAGAGAAGAAATTGCTCAAGTAAGCACTGAAGAATGAAAGAGCCTTGAAGGCAAATCTGGTTTCAAGGTAAAGATAAAAAGCAGAGAAGCAGAGGTCAGAAAAAGGGTAAGCATGAAAGCTAGAGGATCAGAGGATGGGAGAAAAGTCAATTAAAAATTTGGAGAAAACTCTGTAATGATCTTACTTGTGGATTTCAAAGGAGGAGAAAGATCAGATTTCCTTCAGTTCTGGGGCTTTACTGGAAGACTTCAATTGAATCCTCAGAAGGCTGCACTTCTGTTCTTCCTGTTTTGACACCTAATGAATGATGGTACAGGTAAACTGGCAAGCCTTCTTTTAAATAAACATTTTTGTAGAAATAGAAGAGAAATGGAAAGAGGAAAAAGAGCAGATGTCCACTTTTCCCACTTATTTTTCCATATGAAATCGTTTTCTCCCACCTTGCAAATAGTTCTGGTTCTGTGTAGGAAATATATATCTTGATAAACAGAACATGTTTATCTGGTCTTGGTAAGCAGAAGTGGGAACAGGGAGAACAAACTGCAGAAAAGGAAAATTGAGAAGAATAGAACAAAATGGTTGATGAGAGAAGAATATCCAGGCAAAGGAGGACAATGAGGAGAAAAAAAAAAAAGAAGTAATGTAATTTTTAAGTGAAAAAAAGCAATGCAAATGGACAGAATTTAAAAAAAGAAAGAAAATAAGAGACTTGGACCATTTGAAAGTAAAAGGTTAAGCAAGGTTTTGTTTTAAACAAAATTTGATCGGTAGGCAATACTTCTATTTCAGTTTGATCAGCTTGTTAAAAACAAAAAACAATACCTCTCAAATAAAAAGCTTTAAAAATATATGAAGATTGCTTTTGCATATCTTAAACAGAATTAACAAAGCACATTTCTAAATGGCTAAAGAAGATTCTTAAAAGTATTTGACAAGACTAACTTTGTGTGAGTCAGATTAGCATACAGAAAAGGCATAATTATATTCCCAAAATGAAATAAAAATGTCCAATTTTGCTGAAATCTTTGATTTTTCTTTATAGTCATCAGCTGCACATTGTAGCCACCTTGTGCCAAAACTGCATTAATTGTGAACTCACGGAATGTAAAAATGCCTTCTAGTGGCACATATAGATTGAATATCATGCATAAAATCTTCATTTTACTTACCAATAGCAGTAACAATAGCCTTTCATGGAATGATTTCATACAGAGAGTTCAGAACAGTTCACAAAATACTGTAATGCATGCTGATCCGGATAGCCTTACTATTAAAAACTTCCATAGGTTTTGATAAGGCCCGGTTTGAGAGGACATGGTAAACGGTACTGAGTATGTGCCTATGGGTGTGTGTATATGTGGAGAGAGAAAGGAGAAACATACATGGAGCAAGGGGAAATGGGTGATGTAGAACGTGACCCACGTTAAGGAGTCGTATTTGTCGAGTTACTGTAGTGTGTTGGGCATTTTATATCAGAACTGATGCTTTGAAACCTGAAAATGCTAACCACTGCTTCTGATAACATAAACGTTCTTTAGATTAAAAATGCATTAAACTCCTAAAACCTCTTTGGAGATGTCTGCATTTCCCTCCCTGACAGCTGTGTGGTCAGAATCTAAGCCAGCAGGGGATCAAAAAACTAATGAGAAAGTCTTTTGATGGGGATGGTGGAGCTGAACGCCCACGTAGGTAAGAGCCTGAGGCAGGTGCCTGTTAGTCTGAGTGTATGTCATGAATCTACTTCAAAAACAAGATATACCATGAGTGAACTAAATAAAAAAATGCTTCTAAATTGGCCTTTGTTACAAACTTTTTCTCATATCCCCACTTCTCCTTTTCTATTCCCCTCTCCTATACAATGTATTTATTTGGGCAGGGGATTCATGACAGTACATAACCAGTGATTAGTTTCATTCTGTTCAAAAACAGGTTAGATCACAACAGGGATTTTTTTTTTTTTTTTTCCTGCTAATTGCTTCCCTACTTGTGGTTCATGTTGAAGCTCTCTAAGGTTAATTTACAGTGTGGGAAAACAAGCTGTGTGCTATATGGATTACACAGTGAACAGCATCAGTAGGAGTAGGACCCTAAAGAGAGATGTAGGTCCAGCCTTTTAGAGGTGCAAGCCACCTATTCACTGGTTAGGCTAAAGGGATTATGGAGAAATATGCAACATAATTCACTGGTCCATCAGTGTAATATCAGAAATCACAGTTTGGCTTTTTGTTAGATATCTGCTTGTTCTTCCATACAACTGAGCCAGGGTACTGTTTACCAAGCTTTTATTTTATCAAACACACTATGGAACTCAACATTTTGGCTCAGGAACATCAGTTCCTCAAGCAAACCTTTTCTAGTCACTGCCTTTCTTGTACGAATACGTGGCTCGAATGCTGACGAGCTTTTTTTTTTTTGTCCAGTTACCTTTATTCCAAGTCAAATTAGAAAAGTGGGCAAACATCAAAGAGGAAAAAGTGTTTTTTGAATAACAGGTCAGACAGTGAGTATTACTCAGGGTCCACTGGGTTCCTTCAGCCCTGCCTTTCACCTGACAGAGAAGAGAATTCCTTCACAGACAAAGCCAGCTCCTAGAGACGTCATGCAGAGATGCAGGACGTCTTCTCTTCATGTTGGGGTGGGGATAAAAATACCTATTGACGTACTGCAAGATGTATTTTTAAAATGCCAAGGTGTTCTAGTTCGTGTTTTCTTATGCCCTATGATTTCTGCCTGCAGACCTCTTCATAATTTGGACAGTGTTAAATGCCACCATATCACTAGGAAAAATATCAAACATTATGCTGTAGCTAGATCTGAGAGTAACCATGTCCTTTATTTTGTATAATCTTAAAAATTAAAATAAGCAATTTTTCAGTATTTCTCTTTAGAGTATAGTCCTTCTGTTTCTTGCTTTTTCTTTTTCTTTTTTTTTTTTTTGCTACACAATCAGCTACAGTTTATACTTTTACAGGGAGTGAGAAGAGGATGAAATTGCATTCTTTTGCATTAAGATTACTGCCCATCAGCATTTATTTAACGTTACCCGGTTGCTGTACACAGCCTGTACCTGTGCCCCGCAGCTGCCCCCCTGGCCAATTGCTGCTCTCCTCTGGATGCATCACGCAGGGCAGAGGGGTGCCACAGAGTAAAGGGGAAGGAGAAGCTCAAGAGGAGGGTTGGGAAGCACGCTACTGTGGATTTTCCATTCTTATGTTTTGCTCAGTAACCCTTCAATTTATGTATGTGTGTGTTTACTTTAAATTCTAATCTCAAAGTAAATTTGGGAATAGCCAACATGAGGAAAGAATGAGGGATGAGCATTGCTGAGACCAAGAGCCAATGTAACATCAGATTCTTGGTGCAAGCCTCTGGGATGTTACTTGTGCAGAGACTGAAGAGCTGCTGGGCCTTCCCTGCCAGGGCTCTTTCCAAGAAAGAGCAGCACCCAGCCTGCATGGAGCTGGTATAGGGAGTTTTCTGCTACACCAGCTACCATTTATTTAGGGTGCCTTAGAGCTCAGGCACAGAGACCCTGGGCTGACAGAAGTGCCTTGTGGGGCCAATGTAGTAAGCTGATGTAGTTCAGAAAACCCCTCAGATGATTGCTCTCTAAATTCAACTTTCTGGATTCCCAAAGCAGCTGTCACGGGAAAAAAATAGAGAAAAAGAAAAAGACAGCACTAGGATCAGCAGGGTTACTTACTGTTCTCTTTGAGAACATCTTTCTGATACAGCTGAAAATCTGTCTCTTCTTTCCTTAATCCTGCCTGCCCTCTCTTTTTTTTGTAATTCATTGTCAGGGAATCAAAATGCCATGCGGAATATTCAGCAGTTAATAGGTGGAAGGATCAGCAAAATAAAATAACTAGGATCAGTAGGAGCAAGCTAACCTTATTCTGTGAGGAGACATGTGAGTAGCTGTATTAGCAGACAAAATAATGTTTGGCTTTGGATTAGGTGTACTGCACTGAACTCACTGCAATCATTTAGGTGGAAAACAATACAGAATTATTAAAAACAGATCAGTGGCAGGAAGAAAACTTTGCTTCTCCCCACGGCTAACTGGAGAGTACCTTCCTATATAGAATTTTCTTTCCATGACTGGAAAAGTATACAAATGAAAATGTACATAGCAAATACAGTAAAACAAAAAGGTAGGGGAGGACTACTACCCAGGTCTCCCTGGATGCCAATGGGTACCAATGGGTATTAATCAATAAAAACTGCTTTTTTCAGAGAATCATAAATTAATCAGATAATTCTACTAGAAACCCATCATTCTCATTTAATACAATACAACCTTCAAGTTGTCCTGGCTAAAAAATGGGAGCCAGAGACAGAATAAAAATGGTTTACTATGTAACAAAATACCCTGGAAACCATTCTAGGAGGTAAATAAAAAAGGCAATGTTCTCATGAATCTCTTGAAACAAATGTATATTTCAACAATTAAGGAATTTTTAATATGATTTTGATATGATGTAATATGTTATGGAGAAAAAGAGAACTGCTTTTCACGCAGTTATAGAAAGCTCCAGTTCTTTTGACCTAGAAAGGCTGTTTACTTTCCAAAATGTTCAGTGAGACAAACATCTTTCATAAAGAAATGACATTGCCACAGATGATTACAGAACCAATCTGACACTACTAAACTCTGTTTTTCCCTTATAAGATAGAAGAACAACTTTTTTTCTTTCTTTTTTTCAGAGAAAGCAGCATAGCAGAGGGAGAATAAAGACAGATATGAGCAGACTGAGGCGCTTTGGCACAGGGTCTGTCCCAGGGTGGGAACAGGCATCCAAACTCATCAATGTGCCGCAGGAATTTAGAAAATGAAAGCCTGTAGCTTCTAACTTGAGAAATGAAGGTGTAGAAATACCAATATTTGGCCCGAACGTAATTAAGTCATATGTTTGGTGGCCCATCTACATTTGACCTTCTAAATTAGCCAAGATGGAATACTACAGTTTAAAGGCCTTATTTTTTCCTGTCTCTTAAATAGCTTGAGATGTTTAGACAGCAATGCAGATGGAGACACAATGGTGGCCCAGTAGGTGGTTTAGGAGACCTCAAGCCAATTCTCGTAAGAAGTCAGAACTTGGTAAGACCTACGGTTTACTTTGGGAATGGGATTTTAAATCTCCTAGATGACCACACTGTTTCCAAATATTCAACTCAAACCTAGTTCCATTAAGGAAGCTCGGGTGAGCAAAAAGCCATTCAGTTTAATTGCATAGGTGTATAGTGATTCCCACTTTGTACAGGGTTGAGACTACCTAATTTATTGGGGCAGGTGCTGTGCATCTGGTCATTCACCTTGTACTTAGAGCTTATGGATCTGAAGCCAAGTACAACATTTTGAGGTCAGAGCTGTTGAATCCGATAAGCAGAACTTAGTGACAGATAAAATTCATAAAGACACTGCAAAGCAAGTTAATTTGGCAAAGACACAAAATGGTTTTAGAAGAAAATCAGCAGACATTGAGTTATCAGATTACTGTGAAGAAGCTTCAGAGGGAACCCAGTAGGTTATTTTTATCTGGAATTTTATTTCCATGCTCAAAGCTAGGAGGATCAATATACTGGAAGAGGAGACACAAAAGTGAACTCTGAGGAAGCAAAGGTAGACTCCATCTGAACCAAAGTAAAACAGCTTGAACAGATTGCTGGTAGTAGTTAGTTGTTTCCCTGCTGGTGAAAAGATAAACACTACCCATGGCTTGGACATGGATGAAAAGAAATCTCTGAGACACACACTTTAGAAAAGTATATTATCCCTGAAGTGGAATAGTCAGATTAATAACCCAGACAGTTTTCAGAAAACACCTCAGTGGAAAGAAACGTCAAGGAAGAACACACACAAGAAGAAGGCAGCAACAACTGTCCATATACCACAGCAGGAAATTCTGTAGCACGAATACATGAAAGACAGCGGCTGCATTCTGAGAAGAGAGTCTGAAAGAGGCATCTCTAAAACGTGGGATCTCAGGGCCTAGGCTGAAGACAGACTCTCCCAGGGAGGATCTGCACCATACCACAGGCTTCCACAGAAACATTGTCCAGGATAGCATGGACAATGCCAAACATGGGGTAATACCCTGTTGCTGAAGATCCCAGCTAGGTGAAAAATCACTGAGTACCGACTGCTAGGGAGTTGTTTTGTAGCAATAGGAATGGCATCTTGTGTTCACCACCAGTTATCTTGGAAATCCCCAGGAAAGTGCCACTACAGAGGATGGAAGGTGAGTCCTGATTCAATGTGGCAGAGGCTTCGCAGGTCAGGAACCAAGCTGTTCTTGGCTGACATTTTCACAGCCTAGAAGGGAAGTAGTTTTATTTTGAACAGAATTCATGCCTACAGCAAAGAGTCTTTCTACGGTGCTGACCTCATGTTAATAGAGCGATAGCTTGGAAGACACAAAGATAGGTAGTTTGAATTATTGTCATCAAGAATCTTCCTTGAATTGCACTGAACACTGAATCTTTCTGTAAATTATTGAGCATTAAAGAAACATAAAACCTTCATTTCCATCATCTATTTTTCCGCTACTCTGACCCCACATAATAAAAATCAATGTAATGAGTTTCTACTTTCCCTTGCTGCTAGTGATATTATATTTGTTTGAAAACAGCTACATCTGATTCTAATTTACATGTAAGTACTTTTGCATAGCGTAAAGGGGCCTTAAAGGGTGTCATTTACATTCACATACACTTCAAGGGCCTTTTACATTGCCTGAGTACCAAAGAGCATAGTGACATATGACCTCCATGTAAGTGAAATCAGGTAGGGCTACTTTAAAAATTGACTTTATCTGGGAAGATCTGGATCCAGCTGGAGCTGTAGATCACCTGGACAGCTGCAGGGACACTCCTGTGTCATATGACAAGAAGCATAGATTTTATGCAGAACTATGTCAGTGGGGCTATACTCTTTAGTGCACACCCTTCCCCACTCCTTTGTCTTTCGTCTCCCCTGTTAACAAATCTGCCAACTGCACAGCTCTCCCCTCTAATAGAAAGTGAGGGAAGAAAAATTGTTTCATCACCTGATTACCTGGATAAGTAAAAAATAAAGTTACTAAGCTGGTGACCATGGACAAATTTCACTTAACTGAGAGCATAGTCCTTCATGTTTTTCTTATGTAGTGGAGCTAAAAATAACCAAAAGAATAGTTTAGATTTTGTAAGAGTACATTATATGAATCTGTTGACTAGGAAAGGACCTGGCCACACCCTTGCAAAGGCCTGGTCAGAATATGGCATGGAAGGAGATGCATCAGAACAATGAGAAAAGACCATGAGTTTTTCAGCAACACTTCTGGGAGAGAAGGTGTCTCGAGAGAGATCAAGGGCATGAGAGGGATATGGGTTAGAATGGTTAGGATGAGGCCAGGACAGGGAGGAGGTAGTAAATCAATGTCACAGGAGAAGAGCAGGCATGTCTCTTTCTTCCCTTCTATCCATGAGAAAGCTCAGCTAATTTTTTACTCTTGGTTCTGAATCTGATATCCAAGAGAACTCTGCTTTCAAGGCTAATGAATTTCTCAAGGCAGTACTAATGGTCATGCTCACTATTTTGATTGCCTTTCTCCTATCACCTTCCCTGATATTCCAAAAATCTCTTGAAACAGTTCTTCTGGTTTCATACTAGCATCAAAATTTTACATTTGTTATGAAACAGATTTTTTCACATTCTGATCATGCTCATGAGAAAAAAAATCACTTTGAACAAGAGATTTGTGTAGCATCAATGCATGCTTGAAAGTAACTGTTAAAATTATTTTTCAAAACAAGCTTCAGCAACAAAAGCACTAAGCGGGGCAAGAACAGCTCACATTCAGGGAAGAAGGGACTCCCTTCTGTTGAGAATCACATCTCTGCCTCCACTCCTCTCTTGAGGAGTTTCCCAAGCCTGGCTGGTAGCAAAACTGACCCAAGTGGACCTTCAACCAAGCAGAATCTGTTAACAGTAGCATCTAATAGATCGATCATGCAAAAGCACTTTGCACCTGCTCTTTTCTAGCTCACAATCATGAGTAATTTCTTGGTTCCTTCCTTCTTTCTTCTACAGGATATTACAAAGCAGAGCAGATTGCCAAGAGAGCAAATGGAGACATGGCACCAAAGGCAGCTGTCAAGTCTGGATTCCTTAGATAGGAACAGTCTGATCAGCAGCAGAGTCCAAAGAAATATTTGGCTCCAAGTCATTTTCTCCAGCACCATGAGGAGGGTTACAGCAATGATAGGGAGTTATAGATTATTTTCCTGCCTGATTAATTTTGTTTTACATACATTTAATTGTGAGGTTGAGCTCTTTTATGCATGGTACATAAAAGAGTTGCCCAATATCATAAATACAAACCATATATTTATGAAAGGCTCAGAGAATACAACCATTGCTTATAATGAGAATACTACTACCTCGTGACAAGGCCATGACTGTCTTTTTTAGTTTGAGTGGGCAGCAGAATGAATGAAAAGGGAAATTAATGCAGTGACAGATGAAAGCAGGGGCATTCATCTTGGCTTGACCAGTCTATTCATTCAGAAAATCTAGTCATTTGGCTCAGGACTGGATTTTCTACTTTCTTTGGGTGCCTCTCACCTACACAATTTGTTCATTCCTTTCAGTTTTCATCTTTGATAATTCATTTTGCATTTCCTAAAAGTTCTCAAGGGATTAGTGTATTCCTATTTTTTATTTAAGGGTCTCAGTGGTCTTCTACGCTAGACAGAAGAGGCACTTGCAGTGATCTTTTCAGCAGCAGTATAAATTGTTTCAATGCTTGCATGACACTAAAGTGTGTGGAGCGGCAACCTTCCAGATTTTTGCAAGAGTTGGCAGCTAGCATAGCTCCCTAATAGAACAACAGCACATTTCTCCTTCAGATTTGTAATTTTTAAATGTCACTCTTTTATTTTTGATTTATAGAGATCTTTTCTTGCTAGGTGCAATGAAGCAGTATATATACATGAAATAAACATTATATGCTGAAAAATAATGTTTTTTCCCCTGGACTGAAACAAAAATCATGGTGAAACATTATAAATTATGTCTCTTTTGCACCATTTCATTAAGTAAATCAAATGGTTGGATCTCTCTGAAAGATAAGTCTTCTAATTTTGTACAGATGATTGCACAGTGTACTGAAGAATAAAGACAAACGACTGCTAATTTTCAGCCACTTTTGACCATATATTTAATTTCTGTAAGAGACTGTCATCTCACTAACTTGATGAATTTGGACATTGAACCTATGCTGAAGTTATGTATCAGCATTAATTTTTGATATTTACTTGAATGCTTTAATATCCTGAAAAATGACATAAAATGGAAAAGACCTAGTAATAAAAATAATGCCAAAGAGATATTAATTGATCGGGGACAGAAAAGATGGCCTCACAGCAGTCTTTGCCCTCCTATTTCCACTGACGACAAAGAGAGTATTATGTCACCACCTTGTAAAAGGTCACTGCTTGCGGGTCAGGCACTGGCTTTCCTCCACATTTAGAGCAGAAATGGCTCCTCATGCTGGTACGTGTTTAAGTGAGTTTAGGAGTTCTCCTGAACTCCTGGCTGCAGGTGAGAAAGCTCCGAGCCTGCATGAGTCACTGTGGTCACAGTCATGCTATTTGTACTGGACACTGTTAAAAATAGTTTCTTCTTCTCTAGTCAGCTTGTACAGTTAAAAAAGGTTACTGTGCAGTAATGCTCAGTATTGTAGGTTTCATGATTTTGCAGGTCTTAACTGAGCCAAGAGCTTCACCTTTGCCTGGACAGAAACCAACACTATCTATTTTTCTAGATGGAAAAATGTTGCAGTTACATCATCTTTTGCTTGCAGAATTTCAGCCTCCAAGTGAACGGGATATTTAGTTTGTTGCGGGTAGCTTCCTGCTGCCTCTTGCTTTCCCATATGTGGGGAAGCAGCACAAAGAGTGAAGTGACAACTGAGTGAATTCTCTTCATTAATGCCCTGAACTAAAACACAGATGCAGATGTGCTTTAAAAGCTTGACTGAGGGTTTGTCACAGTTTGTCACAGAATTTCTATGAGAGCCTGCTCAGAGCCTTGATTAGGAGATAAATCACAATAAAATATTTCTCATCTTGTTTTTGTTCTATCTTTTACGTCTGTCAATGCTTTTACTCCTGCTCTAACAATAACAACAAAAAAGGTATTTTAAGTAGCTGTAATGCTGTGGAAGGTACTTGGTCAACAGCACTAGAAATTGGGTTTCTCTACCTAAAGCAGGTATGCAGAATACATACGTGGTACTGATGAGTCCTTGAACATGGAAAGATCACTTCCCCTGATGCTGCTGCATCAAATTTTGATTTCTACGCCAAGATTGCACAAGAGCAAGTATCATTTATCACAGCTATCCTATATATATTTCTGTTCCTTTCGAGGATAAATATACTCATTATTTCTGTCTTATATAAACTACTAAAAAGCTACCAGTCTAAAGTTACTTTCCTCCTGTTCAACCGACTGGTGTTGATGATCTAGATGTGACAGCTTCTAGGTACCAACCCCTTTGCCATCTGGTGCCGCACAAGACCAAACCCCTGCATTTGCTCTGAAAGCCGCTCTGACATATGGTTACATAGTGCCTATTTAAGCTCTCAGGGCTGAAATACACTCTTTATTTTTGAGTGAGTGTTCTTGAAATCTTTTTGCAGATATCTAGCCCAGGAACAACCTCCACATCGCCCTTCTAAATGGGAGCCACGAGGTTTTCTGATTGTGATCCTCTTCTTCTCATTCTTTCGTCATATTAATTTTCCAAACATGCATAAGATTACATGTTCTCATGAATATATTTGACCTTTATGATGCTGAGCAATATGCATGTTGAGTGACTAATGCAGCACAGTTCCTTTTTAGTGTTTCAATTTGACCTGCAGTCAAAGCACCTGAATTAGTTCTAACACATTGGCTTGGCAAGAAGATGTAATTGTATTTGTTCCTTTTTTTTTTTTTTTTNGTCTTGGCAAGAAGATTGTATTAGTTCCTTTTTTTTTTTTTGCTTTTATTTAGCTCCAAATAATGCTCAGATTCCAAGCAGCTAAATCTCCAGCTGAGACCATATCATCCTGAGGATTAAGTTTAGACAGAATGTCAGCTATTAATCAACACTAAAGATCAATCTACTTGTAATTTTGCTAGACTGCTAAATTAATATAGTGTTAACCTTGATGAATAGTGACGAAAATACGTTTTTGTCTGTAATGACTCTAACAAAAGTTCACTTCTGTTTCCAGAGGCATAATCAAAGCCAAACTTCAGAAAAAGTACAGTAGTGTGAGGAGACAAAGTGCAGCAAATGTCATCGATGACTCGTGCTTTTCAAGAGGCAGTTTCAAACATCTCGTGAGATAGAGTGTTTATCTTTGATGTCTCTTGCTGGGTTTCCAACCTCTTCACGCAGAATCTGGAAAGAAGTGTCTCTTGGAAGCCCAAAGCAAACTCTGCGCCCATTGGGATAAAAGAGTCCTGCGTGGCACCCAGATGTTGTTAGAATTAGCCTGCCCGCAAGAAAAACTACCCTCCCCTCCCTGCCAAAAAAGGCAAATGCTGATATAAGAATAATTAAATTGAAAATTTTGATATAGAAAAAAGCAGACACATTCCTTATACTAATGTATTCCAGATTGCAACTAGGCTTTCAATAGCTTTTGCCTGCTTTGAATTCTCAGGGAACCATCATAAAATCAGCAGCAACGAATGACAAAAAAAAAATTTAGTCTTTCGGAGTGAGTTCAGAGTGCATGAGTAGTTAGATTCAAAGATCTCAGGACAAGTATCACACAGAGCCACCAGATACAAGAAATATCTATCTAACTGCACAGGACTTGGGTAGGAATTACATCACTGGTCAAAAGCAAGCCTGGACAGCAAGAACAAATAGCTCTTAAAGCTATTATTTTAGTGGCAGCAGTCACACATTAGGTCTGTGATATTTGAATAGTTCTGACCTGTACTGTGTATAATGAGTTTTCTTTCCTCTTCACTGGTTATGCCACAGAACCTTCTGTTACCTAGTACAGTTACTACTTTAACTGTATTAATCTGTATAATTTCTGTTTTCTGATAAAAGGTCACAGTTTTGTTTTCTATAGGCTATTACTAGTTTTTCACCTCTGATGAAGACTACCTAACCTAGTCTTCATTAAAAACAGCAGGACATATAATTCAAAGGCTGAAGGCAAAGCATTATGAAGATAGAAAGGTTTAGTACAAACAGTTTCAGATGCCTAAGTACTAATAATACAGCTCTAAAGGTGCATCTTTTTTTGTATTTGGCAGTGAAACAAGTTGTAGCAGCACTGATGGTTGGAGTTGTGCCTGTTTATCTCTGTTTTCTTCTTTTCTCCCAGAGAAAGCTATGGTTTGCTCTAGGGAGAGAAGGCAGCCAGGCTGCAGGGTATGCATGAATTGACCTGGCCAAATAAGCTGCCTGGCTCTACCTAGTTTTTAATAGCCTAGCCAGCTGAAAACATCTTTCTGATCAAACAGGCCTGCTTTGTCAGCTTTGATTGTCTCTTTTCTCACCTTCTCACCTATCAATCTGTCACCAGCTGCTTACTGTCGCTTGTGAAATGCCAACGAAAGGAGTAGCAACTGGGGCTTAAAGGCACAATCTGGTAGTATCCACTCTTGAAGAAAAGAGCAAGCAGATGCACAGCCCAGAACTGAGACAGTGCTTGATGCATAACTTCAAACTGTATAAAAGAAAGGGCACAGTGAAGCATACTACACTATGCCGTGAATGCTCTGCTGGGGACTTTTCTGTGGTTAAAACCTGGAAACAGCTAGGTCAGACCAAAAGTGGCCAGTGACTGATACAGAGGCAATCTAGACAGAGGAGAGATTTTCCCAGAACACCTAGTTCCCAGCACCCTAGTTGGCAGTGATTTTTAGAGGATTCTTGAGGCCAGAGCATGGATGCTTTTGTATTTAATAAGCTGTGACAAATTTGTCTTCTGCGTATTTGTCCAGTAGTCCTCGGAGCATCCTCAATATCTTGAGGCTCCTAAATGTATCCACTGCCATTCCAAAGAAATCTGCTAGGGTCCAGTTCTCTTTAGGAAAGACCTAAGGATGTCAGCCTTGCCTTTCAAAGGGAGTTCAGTCCTGAAACAGTGTATTCTGAGTGTAATGAAATTCACAAAGTACTTTGTGTAACCTTTTATTTTTCTTAACATTGGTAAAAATGGAAACATGGGCTTGTACCAAATCCAAGTTACATCTTACTTTGAAGGACCAGCCATTGCTCATTCAATCTTCACATCCATTTTCTCTACTAACACCTAATCTGACACCTTTCTAACCTTTCTGTACCTGATATTAGAATTATAATAACAGCAACTTCTTTCTCTGAGTCATATTTATTTGCATACTTCGTATTTTGCGTATACAGTCACACCTGCCTCCACAAATAAAAAGCATTTGAGATCCAGTGTTATCAAGTAACACATCCTTGGCAGTCATCATCCATTTTATTAAACAGTAAATGTAGCTACCCGCTCTCAGGCTACGGATATGCCCTGGGCTAAAATGGCCCTGTAACCCAAGAGGGGCCCTTCCTCCATCCTTAGCAGAATCTTATCATCTGGCTGAGGTGGGCATGAAATTCCTGTGTTTGCTGCCACACTATTATAGCTGAGGAGCTTTGGGGAACATCTGATTGCCTTATGAACCATGAATCTATTTTGGGCAGGCTATGGGGGAGTCCGCATCTGTGCATCCCCACCACCTACATGCTCCAGCACGAGGAGCTTGTTCTAAGAGTTTGGAAGTCTTGGAAGCAAATTCAGAACTCCCTGTAACACCACATTTGATCTGGATTTTATTTTAGTAGTCTGTGCATGTTTTTGTGAAAGATTTGGAGGAAGACCAATGTGAAATAACTCACTGTTTCACCTGTATCTGAGTGCAGTATTAAAATTTGCCTTCATAGTGCAGTACAACTGCAGTTCTTCAGCTGCTGTCTCTCGCAGGTCCTGCAAAGCTGTCTGTGGTTTAATTTTTCAAATATATTTTCAATTTCCAGTAAAATCTAAGCAGACCAGTAATAATAAAATCTTATTTACTTGCGGTATCAACTACCCTGTAATTTTTCTGATTTAAAAAAAAAATTATCTACCTTTTTTTTCAGGAGTGCTGTTAAACTGCTTCTAAATCTTCATTTAGCTTCAGCACGTCTTATACTAATGCAATGCTGGAATTTCTGGGAGCCTAACACATCCCACGGAAAAAAATTAAACCTATGCTTTAAGCAAACAAAAAATGAATAGTCAAAATGTCTTTTGCCAACTGTTTAACATTTGCCCAACAAACAGCCTTGCAACTTCTTCAGAGCAAACAGCAACCATTACTTCATGGCAATGTGGTACAGGTGTGGACTAGGAGACACAGTAGGGCTAGAATTGTTTGTCATTGCAAAGCATAAAACAATCCTAAGTGGCAGAAGAAGACAGTGCAACAGGCTGAAATCACTTGCTGACAGTAAATTAGTGGCAAAAGCAAGACAATGGCAAAGGTCTTCTGGATCTCACTTTCATCCTCATTTCCTCATTGCTTTGCTCTGTCCTGTACCCATTATTTTGGCCCTAGACACACAGTTTTTCTTTCCAGTGAACAAACATTTGGTTCACTTCCAGCAACAAACTTTCCTGTACTTAATCAACCAGTTTATTAGAGCATGAAGGAAAATTGGTCATGACTTCAGTTCCTGTACTGCTGGAATTAACAAGCCGGCTGTTGCCAACACTAAACTTGGAAGTGCTAATGGTAATTAAAATCTATTTTCAAATGCATCTCACAGTTTTAAGGTGGAAAAGTACTTGTTACTCATGTGAATCACCAAACTGCTTATTTTTTAAGTGATACTTTCCTCAGGAAGATGTCAGCTGTGGGACAGAAATAATAATTAATGAATTATTAATGCTATGTGGTATGACATTTATTCTCTTCAGTGCACTTACGGCTATGTAGGTCTTCCAAAATCATTGAGGAAGAAAAGTTTCAAACTAGAATTTAAACATTTTACTATTTTTGGTTAAGTTTCTGGTCATTATATAGTTATGATAGAAAAATATAGTGAAATAGTAATAATTTAGCAACTGACATATAATATGTGCTATTAGTAGTTTTTTTGCTGTTTGGCAGGAGTCCATACAGGCGTTCAGTCAATTTTCCCTCAGGTGCACGTGGGTGAAATATCTTATGTTAACAAAGTACTCCAACCCCCAGCTCAAGTGGGACTCTGTTCCAAATGGTAATTTTCTTAATAGTTCAATATATTCACAGTATACAGTGAAGAAAATTAAGGAAGGGTAATCATACTTTGTTTTTCACTTCATTTTCTGAGCCTGTTTCCTGGCTAATTCAATCTATTGAATCAGTGGGAGGGACAAGGGATAGATTTAAAATGTTGCTTGTCAGATCAACAGGGGATTTAAATTAATGTTCTTTTACACAAGATGGAAGCATATGGACCACAGAGTGCAGCTCTCTTTGGAAAATTACTGTCAAAACAGCAACATCTCTATTAGCTTCGGAGGCAGAAATCAGTTTTTACTTGAGTTAACCTTTGAAAAGTGACTGCTCAGTAATATCCTCTCACGCTACATCAGCAATATTGCCTCCTAACACCCTACTACATCTTACAAGCTGTACAGCTCCCTAAGTCTAACTCTGGCAGTAATACCCTATAGGACATTTAGGAAGATGTGAAGGAATCGAAGGTATGTTTGCCTGACCGTTGTTACCGAGATCTCTTTTTCCTCTTGTAAAAAGGGAAAGCACACATCTTCAATGGCATACTTTTCAAACAAGTAGTGCGGATTCTGCTGTGTGAGCTTATTCTTCAATTCACCTACATTTCAACTCATTTCCAAGGCAAAAGTCCTATCTTCATATATAATCAGATACACACATTTCCTTTAAGTATTTCTTGCACAGAAGAAATTTGTCATTTCTTTATGTGCAAGCTACTCTTGCAATATATACAAAGTACTTCATCTCTTAAATGAAGTGTTTTATCTGAAGAGAAGGTTAAATGTTCAAAGCTGAACTCTGAAGAGTTAGAAAAAGCTGGAATTAATGCTTTATTTATGCTTTAAGGTTACCTTCAACAAGCAGTCCCTTGTTTCTACAGAGGCCCCTGCCTCAGTCAGTGCCTGTGCCAGGCAGAACAGTCTTGTCAGGACTGTAATGGGAATCTGAGGATTTGGAGTTTTCTATTACTGCTTCTGATAGCGTTTGCTGTGTTTCATCTTATACAAATTACTTAATCCTTCTGTGCTTCATGTCGTCATTGTACAATAAAGATAACACTACTTCCCACTGACATGGAAAATTGTCTGGGCAAACTTGTATCTTTTGAGCAATTTAATAGTCTGGTGATTGAAGCTGCAAGTTCAGAGATTCAATATTGCCTGGTTAGCAGTAGTGTGCAGAGACTGAACAGATGATCAGCAGGAATTCCACTGACACAGAGTTACTATTGACTCATGCTGTTAAAATAGGAAAAGAATCGGTCTTTCTTGTATACACTGGACAGCATGCAATGAAAAGAGGCCCTGAATGTGTTACCAAATGCCTAAATAGCAAATACATTTTTTTAAAAATGAATGCATGTTAAACTCCTTACAGAAGTGTAACTTAAATTTAAATGCATAATAGTGACACTACTTGAGAGATTTTAACTTTGCAACATTTTCCCCAGCTTAAATGCAGTTCTCTGACATCATTAATAATCTAGTGATGGAAGCTACATCTGACATGAATAATGTTGACCAATTCAGATGGTTGTAATGAAGGTCACATCACTGGTGAAATTTGCACATTCAAATATAGTCAGAATTTAGTGGTTCTTGAATGCATCAGTTAACAATTCTGTATCTTTGCCTCATGTTCTTCTACTTTCCCTTCTGTGTTGAGATTTATGCGATTGAAGTCTGAAAGATTGAAGTCTTACTGCTGGGTAAGGGAAACCTTTACGAAATCCATTCTGCAGAGGTAAAACCAGCTGTTATTTAAAGGAGTCTTGACTGGGATAAGTTACCTTTATACCTGTGTACATACAGGTAAATGTTTAGGTGTGTCCATATGGTACATTTAAATACACTCCTGAGCAAGAAAGTTGCATTCTGACTCGGTTTCAATTTAAGCAAAAGCTTTGTCAGGATAAAACTATCCAGTGATGAAACTAACATAAGAATATGCATATGCATTCTGAAGCCCTGAATGAGAATTGTATGAAGAATACATTTTTTGAGATCTACGTATTTACTCTGCATGCTTGCAGCCTTTTTAAATAGATGTGTCTTTCTCAGCTAAAAAGAAGGAATGATTTCCTGATGATTTTTTGTCTTCAGCATTTGCTTTCTGTAACAAACCTTAGGAAAAAATGTTAGAATGTCCCCTTTCTATTAAATATAAAAGCTTCAAGATATGCTGCCTCTTCGAAAAAGAAAACCAACGAGCTCAGTTTGGAGCATATAAAGACAGCCCTTACTATGGAAGGAATTAGCACAGAGCTCATGACAATGATAGGGCAGTTATTCAAGACGGACCAAGGTAGATAACTGCTTTGTCAAAGATACTAATTTAGCAGGCTCATACTAAAACAATGAAATGCTAATTATTATATTTTGATTAGTCTTGTTATTTTAATAATCCCATTTATAAATGCTACAGAAATCAATGCTCAATGCTGAATCCAATCATGTGCCTTTGGACTATATGCTATGTTCTAAAAGGTAAAATGTTGTTTGTCTTGGTATTTCTTTTCTTTTCGCTTGCACTTTCCACACATTGCACTTTCACTTCAGGACTGCTTTCAGCGCAATCTGAAAATTTAGACATATGAGACAGTTCAGCTCTGTTGTGCATTTTTAACTTTTTTTTTTTAAATAACGTTACAGTTTTGAAGACAATGATAGAAATGAAAAATAGCAGTCACTTTCATTCCTAATTACCACGAGGAAAAATGGACATACAATCACTGTGCAAGAGAGTTTGAATGTCAGTAAAAATAGCAAATGTTCATAGGAAATAATTTGGTAAATTTTATGGGCTTTGTAACTAATCACCATGACTTGGTCATGAATTATGACCAAACTTGTTCTGCACTTGGCCACAAATATTTTAATGCTTTTTATGAGTGAATAAAGTTATTCAATTTTATTTATCTATCAGAAGTGATTTGCAAGACATAAACTTCCAGAGTATCTCTGATGTTGATCTCTCCGTTCATTTCTTCCATCCAATTTTTTACGAGTCACTGGATTATTGCTAAATCCCAAACACACTTTGGTGACTAGCTGACTTCAAAACAACAGTTGTAAAAAGTGGGAATCATATTGGATTATTAAACTGATGACTGTGAATCTAAGCCTTCTATGAAGGCCTTTTTATAGTTTATTTATGCACGACTTTCTCAAGCCATTAATGAAGGGCAGCTACGGATTCTTTAGGGAAAGACCCTCTTTAGTTTATACTGTGATGGAGCTTACCTTTTGGAGACTGCAAAACAATTTAACTACTAATGAATGAAGCATGTATTTGTCCTAAAGAAACTCTTCCCTAAAAATACCCATTACTGTCATGCACACACTAGCTCCAGATACCACGTCTTTTGAAACTTGAAATGCGTCTGGAGACCATTTATTTTATTTTCCAATAGGAGAAAAAAAATAGGGGAAAAATGTAGGAGCAGAACAAAATGTGGTCTAATAAACGTATGGAAAGTATTGTTTTAGGGAAGAAAAATACACTACTTGCAACAGAGGTCACCTGTGGACCAGGTAATAAGGGACTCCTGCAACTGCAACCACGGCACTACCGTACGTGCCAAGCGGCGGGCAGGCACAGCCAGAGCTCTCGGTCTTGCTTGAGAAGGCACCGGCTCATGGTGCCCTCAGCTCTGCAACGGGAGCCTTGGTGTGGGTGGGGAAAAGCCTCTTCCGTCTTATGCAGTCACCATGTGCACTAAAATCCTCACTATTCAGTAGGGCTAGGTAGGATGTGCCTGAAAGCTGAAGCCAGTATGGAGGTTTTTAGGTTAGATTTGACATATGCCAATTTAAATGTAAGGTTTTATTTGAGAAAAATACTGACAAATTCTGCTTAGGGTTGTGTAGAACAGACTCCACTTAGCAAGGCCAAAATGGCTCCCAGGCCTCTCATTACTCCCCAACACTCCTTCTAAATCTTCTCATGTCTCATCTGGGAATAAGCATCTTACTCAGACAGACTGCAGGCCTTTTTATTTTAAAACTTTCCTTTCTTCTAGCAACTGCTCCGCCTCCTCAATCCCTTTCACTTTCTATTTTTAATAGCAGAGGTAATGAACTACTGAAAAATTGCATTTTCAATTTCCTTCTGGTTTAACTCTTCTGCTGTAGGAGACAGTTGCCTTTCAAGCTATACTGTGACTCTATTTGCTGTTAACATCAACAACAACTGTCAGACTGCAGTGGCCTGTAGTCAGGCCTACAGTAAAAAGTAGTGGCCTGTATTTCCAAATCATGGTAGCAAGAAACACAAATATTTTTACTTTATATATTTATGTGATCCAAGACAGGTATTTGGAATGAATGGCAAGGTGAAAAAGTCTGTTCAAAAATGCAAACAGCACTGAAGAGTACAGTTTTCAAATTATCAAATAAATTACAAAGTTTCAAAAAGTAACAATCTTTTTTTTCCCAAATTTCTCTGAAGACAGGGTACAATCACACACACTGCTTTACCAAAACGTGTGAAAAAAACTAAAGATTGCAGTGTATTCAATGTCTTGTATTTATTCATTAGCTTAACACTTGCAAAACAAAACCCCTTGCTTAACCCTTGAAACAGACTCAAAACCCATTTACTAGCACACAAGAACTCCAGTATTCCTTTATAATCTGTTGTTTTCCTGTCCTAGACAGAAGCCACAAAAAAACAAAGGAAAGTAATAACAAGATGAGATGTATAAAAGCCAAAGGAGGTCAGGGAGGAGCAGGAAGAGCAGGGCTGCTCCATGACATGAGACACTAAACATGGCACTAGTGGTACAAAGAGCCTCCGTAAACACTGTTGGTGTTTGTGGATTTTGGTGTATCTGTTTATTACTGTTGTTTGGGTTTTTCCACTGCTTGAGCTTCCCTTTGGTAATGGGAAATAATTTGAACAAGTACAAAGCTATTAATAAAAAGGAAAAGAAGGCCTGCCAACCATATCAGTAAGAAAGTGTTGTATCCTTTGAACTCCAGAAAGTACGCGGGAGCGAGCCACAGGCCTTGTCCGAGAAACCACAAGGAGAGCAGCAGCACACCGCGCTGCCAGGACATCCTGAGGTTAGGGATTATGAGGGGCAAAAGGCAGAGATACCAGACAAAATACTGGGATGTGCACACTTTGTTAAAACTCACAAAAATGGAAGTGTGGAGGAAACAACAGAAAGCAAGGTCTCTGTAAAACACTACAGATACAATCAGGAGCAGAAGCAGCTGGGGCAGGAAGACTGCGAGCCCAAGGGCAAAACTCCATTTGCTCTCTGCAGTTAAATACAACATGTAGAAATAGGGAGAGAAGTTATGACGGGTGTCCCTCCTCGTCAGGTGGTAGAGGTAGGCATGCTCCAAAAACTCCCAGCCGTAGAGGTAGTAGAAGGCGACTGTGAGGCTACCCAGCACGGACCCTGCGACCGCTCCAAAAAGCAGCACGTCACGGTTTGTCAAGAGCTGCCAGAGGAACCTGAGCAACGGGAACCCCGCTTTTCCGTGGCACCCTGTGGCCAGGGCCGCTCCGTTGCCTTGCTGCCTGCCCTGCAGGTGCAGCGCAATGGGCAGCGCGTACGTCAACGGGTAAATTTTCATGTGCACGGCGAGCCCGTAGCAGGCAGCTGCCCTGGCCACGCTGCCCCCCTCTGTGTAGTAGAGGGCGGCCAGCACCAGCAGGGCCACGAGGGCCTCAGCGTTGCCTCGTGTAGACACGGCCATGGGCAGCGGGTTGAAGAGCCAGGCGGCAGCGCAGCAGGCACAGGCCGGGCCGGCGGCCACGCCGCGCTGCAGCAGAGCCCTGTAGGCCACGGCGGCGGCCGCCAGGTCCGCGGCCACGAAGAGCAGCTTCCCGAAGGGCTCGGCCAGGCAGGCGTTGGGCGCGAGGAGCCAGGCGAGCAGCGGCGTGTAGCGGTAGGTGGCCCGCGCGTAGGGCGAGCGCCCGGCCGCCACGAGCCGCGCCGCGTCCGTGAACACGCCGTAGTCGAGGTCGGTGTAGCGCACGCGCAGCGCCGCGTCCTGCCGCGCCGCGCACAGC
>VWPW01013412.1:177443-204772 GCA_013389825.1 Crypturellus undulatus
GGGGGGGGAAAGAAAAACAAGGGTCACTTTGGGGATTTCTCGGTTGTTTGGTTTGCGGTAGCCTCACCGGCCCGCGCAGTCCCCAACGGCTGCGGGGGGGGCGGCCCCGCGCGCCCCAACGGCCGCCGCCGCGAGGGAGACGGCACCGCGCCCGCACCTGCCGCCGCTTCCGCGAGCGGGACGGGGCGGTACTGCGCAGGCGCCCCGACGCTGCTCTTGCGCGTGCGCGTTGCGGCAGCCGTTGCGGCCGTTGCCGCGAGGCGCTGGGGCGTGCAGTGGGGAGGAGCCCAGCCGCCCGCCTTCCGTGCAGGTCTCCCGGAGCGCCCCTCGCTGCCCCTCGGTTTTCCTCGCCCCGAGAGGCAGCGCTAGGCAGGGGGAGGGCGCCGCGCTGCCTACCCCCGCCCTGCGCTGCGGCCCTGCTGCCGCCCGCCTTAATGCGGTTGCGCCGCGCGGGCCAGCGGGGAGGAGAAGCGGCTCCGCCCGGCCCGGGTCGGCTCGGCTGGGCTGCTTTTCGGGGTCAGGCGTGGGGGAGGCAGCCGACGCAGCGGTGCTTAAGTAAGAAGGAACAAAGCCCCAAAAGGAACAAACAAAACCTCAAACCCCTTATTTTTTAACGTTTTTACCGTTCTGTGAATGGTCATGTTTTGTCTGGGCTTGTGAGTGCCCTCTAAAGCACTTGGGTAAGCTTCCTTCCATGTAACATTTCTCATTTGCCCACACTGGAAATATAGTACGATGAAAATTAGAGATTAGGAAGAGGAAATTGTGATAGAGAAATTAATTTCGTGGTATTTTCACTTTAACTGGAGGTCTTTCCAAGAATTGTGCTGTTCAGATTTTGGACATATATTGTATCCCAAGCTTGAATTGAAAAGTATGTACTTATTGTTTCTCAGCATTATATGTTATATGTTAGAACTGAGTGCTTTTGAGGGGAAATACAAGAAAAGGTGCATTTGCTTATTTAGCAATTATTTGTGGTCTCTGTGCAGAATAGTTTCAGTTGGAAACATTTCAGGAGTTGGAGGGTGGCTGCCTCGTGCCACTCCCAGACAGGAATCTGCTTTTGCTCTGCTTTGAGAGCACTCAGGTATTAGGAAAATGGGAGCAGATCTTGGCACGGATGGCTTGGAGAGCAGTTAAACTGGTATGCTGTTCCAGAGACAAAAGATCTTTTCTGCTTGTGTGCATACTGCAGCTCTTTTTTTCTTTCCATTAAGATTGCTTCACTTTGCATAATATTACAGTGGCTTACAGGAGGAGGTGTGCAGTTGGAGTAACGAGCTGGATAACAGCTAGATAATCAGTTTTTCTTTATCATTACAGGTCACTGTAGAGACTTGATATAAACTGGACATCTTGAACAGAAGGAAACAGAGGTTTCTCCCTTAACTTAGCACCTAACAGCATTATATCTTAAAACTGCTGTTTAAGGGATATGTGAGACGGGATATGAGGGTGCCAGTTGCCGCTCCTTTAATAATTTCGTGCTCCCTCTTGTGCTGTTCTTCTCCAAAACAGGAAAAGACTGATAGTCTGTTCCCCTTTTTACATATTCTATAGCATAATATCCAGGACACTTTCTAAGAAGGTTATATCAGCTTATCCTGTGTTGGGCCCAGAATACATTCTGGAAACATTAGGGGATGGAAAATGATAAAATCACTTGGACTGAATGAAAAGTGTTTTTTAAAAAAAAAAAAAAAAAAGCATGTATGGGGATGTTCACTTCTAAGTTTTTGTTCGGGGTGCAAGAAAGTTTTTACTTGTGAGAACCTGTAATGGTGTGCTTTCAGTTTTCCTCCCAGGGTTATTTGTGTATCTTCTGTAAATTCTTTGGGTAGAATATATTCTTCTGTCTTAGATTCTTTGGGGAAAGTGTTTATTGTCAGAACAGAATTACTTGCATTTTATTTGCTAATGAAGTGTCTAAGTTAGATTATAGTAGTTAAATAACATTAGTTAAAAAAAAAAACAGTTTGCTGGTCTATTAAATTATTTTCTTTGTCTGCGCTGACAGCCTGTTTATGGACCAATCTTTTATTCCCTTCTGAAGTCAGTAGAAGCTGCACAGCTGACCCTAGTGACTGTCTGCATTCTTAAGAAGAAAAGGTGAGTAATGTAATTCTAAAGGGTCATGAAATTAATAAAAGAGAAAAGATACCTTAGCTGTTATTATATACAGCATGACTGTATGACATTGCCTGAGCTGTAAAAGGAATTGATTTTCTATATCAATAATTTAACATCTTGAAAATAAGCTTGAAGTTCTTCAGAGAATTAAAGTTTTCTTCAAAAAATGTGTTTGGCTTCAGATTTGATAAGTAGCTTGCTTAACCTGATTTATCATGCACTATAGACTCTCATGCAGGAAGGAAAGCAGTCTTATTAAAGTTGTAAATCTGTTGTTCCTGTAAAATGCTGCTTTTATTTATACTAGCTACCAGGAGACATTTTTAGAAAATGTTAGGAGATAAAAACTAATAGAACCACTGGGATTGAAGCTGATTGAATCTGTTACACATGAAGATACAAATAGCATAAAGAAAAGTGTGGAGTCAGACATAATCATGCATAAAATGTGAATTAAATAGAAATAGGTATTTGCATATGTGCATATATATACACACATATATGTAAACACTTTTCTTCTATTCCTTGCCGTGCATTAGGTTTACAGAATCTCAAAGATAGTATAAACTGGGGTCATATATATGAGTATCTTTCATATTCATGAGGACAGGTGCTAATCCTGATCATAGAATTATAAAATCCTTAGGTTGGAAGGGGCCTCTAGAAATCATCTAGTCCAACCCCCCTGCGTAAGCAGGGACACATAGAGCACGTGACATGGAGTGGCATCCAGGCGGGTTTTGAAGATCTCTAGAGAAGGGGACTCCACAACCTCTCTGGCAACCTGTTTCAGTGCTCTGTCACCCTCGCTGTCAAGAACTTTTTTCCTTAAGTTCCCGTGGCACTTCTGGTGGTTCAGTTTGTGGCCTTTTCCTCTAGTCTTGGCCCCAACCTTCTCCCTCCCTCCTTTGAGGTATTTATATACACTGATCAGGTCCTCTCTCAGCCTTCTCTTCTCCAGGCTGAACAAGCCCAGCTCCCTCAGCCTCTCCTCATAGGGCAGATGTTCCAGGCCCCTGATCATCCTCGTGGCCCTGTGCTGGACTCTCTCCAGCAGCTCCACATCCCTCTTGTACTGTGGGGCCCAGAACTGGACACAGTGCTCCAGGTGTGGCCTCACCAGGGCTGAGTAGAGGGGCAGGATCACCTCCCTCGACCTGCTGGAGACGCTCCTCTTAATGCACCCCAGGATGCCATTGGCTTCTTGGCCACAAGGGCACACTGCTGCCTCATGGTCAACTTGTTGTCCACCATGACACCCAAGGTCGCTCTCTGCAGAGCTGCCCTCCAGAAGGTCAGTCCCCAGTCTGTACTGGAAAAAAGTTCATTGATCTCACAAAAAACCCAAACAAACAAAAAAAAAAACACCTGATCTCAAATATAACTTCACCACATCTTCATCTTCAGTAGTAGGGAGTTATTTCAGGTATCTCATTGTTACTTAACATTTGCACGGCGGTAACAATGAGAGGACAGTGAATCTAGGGACTTGCTATCTAACATGCTGTGTAGCCCAACAAATGGTCTTACCAGATGAAAACTAATAACTAAGTGCAGAACACAGCTGGGGACCGAGGCAGACAGTGGCAAGTGAAGTCTTGGTCACTCAGGAACAGTCCTGTGCTTTGCTGTCAGTGGATTACTATCCACACTATGGCAGATGATGAGTTTTTGAAGTGGGATAAGCAAACTGCTGAGGCATTGACTAAATGAAGAAGAGTACACAGTTAAAAAGTAGATCTGATGGATATAGGAGGGCTAAATGTTGGAGGGACTAATAGGTTGAGTTTGAGAAGTTGGAGGAAACAAGGGGGGAGTTGTGAAGAGGTGTGAAGGAGTGAGCAATCAACTAGATGAGGACTCTGACAGCAGTGCTTTGTAGTAAGGTAACAAAGACCTGGTGGTTGACATTGGTGCTAGCAAAGGGAGGACA
The DNA here is from genome assembly GCA_013389825.1 of Crypturellus undulatus. Classification (NCBI taxonomy): domain Eukaryota; kingdom Metazoa; phylum Chordata; class Aves; order Tinamiformes; family Tinamidae; genus Crypturellus; species Crypturellus undulatus. The sequence goes on from VWPW01013412.1 coordinate 181,510, forward strand.
AGTTTGTTTGCACAATGGTGGGAACCTTACCAAGATTCAGGTAGCCTTGAAAATTAAACAAAGTCAAATATCTGAAAATACATGGAAGATAGGGCAGTAAGAGGCACTGCCTGCAGAAAGCAGTCAGAAGACCCCTTCACATGCCACATTTGTAGCTCATCTTAAGATGAAGCACTTCTCATGCAAGTCTCTTCGGCAGTTACCTGGTCTTGACTTTTACCTATACTCTGAGATTTTTGGAGTTGGAAGATAAAATTTAATTGTAACTATTATTGATAGTTACAAATTACATATTAATATTATTAATGTTAATAATAAAATGATTATAAAAATATGCTGTGACATTAAATGCATTAAGTGTGTTAAGATGTCAGAGAAGCTGAGTTTTTAAGGTATACAGGAGAAAGACTTCAGAATATAGCTAACATGGTGTTTAAACTTCAGAATAGTAAGCGTGCTGGACTTGTAATATATTAGGACTCTTTTTGTCTGTTATTTGGTTATCTTGCTTTTTTTTTTGTTATCTTGATTTTTAGTCTAGAATGTTTCCTTACATGAGAAGTATTTCTGCTTAATATATTTATTAACAGACAATAAATTCTGGCTGGAGGTTTGCCAGAACAGGAGAACTCCCAAGAGCTCCTGCAAGTTTTGTGAGAAAGGACACAGACCCTTTTAAAAATGTTGTTGGCAGTCCCACAAGAGGAAGGACTGCACTAGGAGGAACTGCATATTACCTCACGTATCTTGCTTGTAAGTGGTGTTGTCAGGACCTACCCCTTCTTGCAGAAGATGCAAGAGGTAGAGCCGTGTTGCACAGAGCCACTAAATATCAGGATTTGCTCTTCTGTGGCTGTGTTCATGTTCTCAGTTACTTATACAGGTACAAATCTTTACCCCAAAGTCTACTTACCGCTGTAGTCTCAAAAAAAGTCTCTCAGACTTGGTTGAGACGTACATTAGGGACAGTACTCAGCCTCGCCATCAGTTATTATGCTTTTAGATATCAAATGGAACTCCCAAGTATGCTTTTTTGCTTCCAATAAATACAAAAATTCGTTCTTATACCTCTCTCTAGGTAGAGCAGTTATGCTATTTTATGTGGCACTAAAAGGTTTCTAAAATTATGTAATAAAATCAATGATGGAGCTTCCTGCTTTTGTCTTTATGGTCAAAACTAATCAATGCATCACAGAAGTTAATACCTTCATTTCTTTTATGTTGTATGACAAAAAAAAAGGTAAAAAATGAAAAGCCTGCTCCTTGTCAGCAATAAAGCATTGTTGCATTTATTTTCAATACTGGCTGTAACCATTGAAAAATAATAATAACAAAAACCCTTTAGCTTTTTACCTTTTTTCTTCTGGCTTCCTGATATTTTTTGATCTGGTCATAGTTTCGTAACACAGACAGAATGTGGGGCCAGTGGAAGTAGTTCCTTCCCATTGAATGATGTCAGCTTTCCTTGAGGAAAACACAGAGCAAGCTTGAGTTGAGGAGTCTTTACTCTCCTACCACCTACTCTTCTGAGCTGATGGAATGCCTTGGGGAGCTCTTCTCAAGAACAGAACGAAACAGTATGTTATGAGAAAGTTTTGAAGAAGTTCTCATCTGTAAACACTGCCTTGGACAATACATACTAATAAAATGAGCTGACTCTTGGAGTTTCTTGTTATTCTATGGTGCAGCCTAATTATTTCCCAGCTGTGCAGCTCATTAGAAACAGCTGACAGAAAAGGCACCCCCTAGGTGCTGGAGCTGGTTGTTCTGGAAAGGCTCTGGAACTGCCTTTTTGTGAAGAGTTGAAGCAAATAAGAAAGAATGGGTATGTTGGGATGGTAGGACTTTCCTTTGGGAGGGGTGAGGGAAGAGAAGGAATGGTTCAGTGTTATTTTGTTTTCTATTATTGGGTGGAGGTATCTAAAAGAAAGTGCAAGTGGAATTTCCTAACTCCTCCTGACCTGGAAAGAAGTAGAAGCCCGAAGGTGAGAGGTAAAAAAGGTGTTAGGGAGCCCTAGTAAGTGGAGAAAGAGGGAATCCTTTGAACTTCCCAAAACTTGCTTTGCTTTCATGTGTAGCTAATCTCTACCAGAGTAGGAAAGGTCTGGATTCAGGAATGACCCTTCTGTTGGCTTTTCTCATCAAAGAGTGTTTTGGACAGTGCTTGGCTCTATTAGCTGTATGTACAGTGTGTGAAAAGTTGTGAGTAAAAATTACCCAAGTTTCCATGCCTGGCTTAATCCTCTAAAACTTTTACAAAACCAGTTGTTCTCTGTGCATGCAGCTTCTGATCCTCCCTTGCGAAAAGACATGAAGCATTCATCCCCTGCTGTGCTTTTGGCCTTAACCAGTAAGGGGATTCCTTGCCTTATGTCAGGAGTATTTTAAAATTGCTTAAATATCTCTGGGGATTAAACCGCTATATGACTTCTCTCTTATTTCTCGTATTAGGGTTCCCCAAGTATATTATTTTCTCCTAAATATTATTGGGGAATAAAGTATCCAGTTTTCTGAACAAGTTTTAAATGCATTTTATAGCAAGACAAGCATCTGTATTTTTAATGTTTTCATTGTCCTTTTTTTTTTTTTTTACTAGTCTTATAGATCTCTTTGAAAATTTGTCCTTGAGTAACAATTACACTTTATTCCTTTTATGATATCGTATTCTGTTGTGCATAGAGGCTGAGCTGCGATTATATTTAGCTGGAGACTGCAAGAGAGTATAGAGATTTTGCTCTAGAGACTTAGCTTTAGAGGGTATGTCCTTCAATACCTCTCTGTGGAAATTCACTTTATTTAGTAATTGGAGGCGGAAAAAAAAGAAGTGTTCTCCATCTTCTAAAGGTTTCTGTAGCTACTCTTCATCAGACTCTTTCTGATAATTACCTGCCTTAGCCGCTTGTGGAAGCTCTCTGTTCTACCTTTTGACATGTTACGATCTTGCAAGTTTATGCTTCTGTGGAGTATAATTACCTGGTGGCAAAGCTGGTGCCAGGTAGATATTATTCTGTCTGTGCTTCTTACACTCCTTTGCTGTTTAGGGTGATGCTATCTCCTAACTTTATATGCATCTGTCTTAACTAAGTCATAGAATCATAGAATCATAGAATCACAGAATGCCTAAGGTTGGAAGGGACCTCTAGAGGTCATCTAGTCCAACCCTCCTGCACACGCAGGGCCACCTAGAGCACGTGGCACAGGACTGCATCCAGGCGGGTCTTGAAGATCTCCAGAGAAGGAGACTCCACAAACTCTCTGGGCAGCCTGTTCCAGTGCTCTGTCACCCTCACCGTCAAGAAGTTCTTCCTTAAGTTCCCATGGAACTTTTTATGCCTCAGTTTGTGGCCATTTCCTCTGGTTCTGTCAGTGACCACCAGTGAAAAGAGGCCTGCCCCATCCTCCTCATTGCCTCCCTTGAGGCACTTATAGACACAGATCAGGTCCCCTCTCAGCCTTCTCTTCTCCAGGCTGAACAAGCCCAGCTCCCTCAGCCTCTCCTCATAGGGCAGATGTTCCAGGCCCCTGATCATCCTCATGGCTCTGTGCTGGACTCTCCAGCAGCTCCACCTCCCTCTTGTACTGGGGGGCCCAGAACTGGACACAGTACTCCAGATGTGGCCTCACCAGGGCTGAGTAGAGGGGTAAGCTCACCTCCCTCGACCTGCTGGAGACGCTCCTCTTAATGCACCCCAGGATGCCATTGGCCTTCTTGGCCACGAGGGCACACTGCTGCCTCATGGTCAACCTGTCGTCCACCATGACGCCCAGGTCCTTCTCAGCAGAGCTGCTCTCCAGCAGGTCGGTCCCCAGCCTGTACTGGTGTCTGGGGTTATTTCTCCCCAGGTGCAGGACCATGCACTTGGCCTTGTTGAATTTCATGAGGTTTTTGACCGCCCAGTTGTCTAGTCTGTAAGTCTCCAGAGCTTTTTCATTCAGTGTTGATTCCAAGTGACATTTGTGACTTCAATCTGTTTTTCTAGTTTCCCACTTGGTGCTCAGGAGTATGTTCTCCTTTGTGTGTGTGCTCAAGCATACTGTGTGGCCCAAGGTGCTCCGCAGGGCTGCTGCACATGTATCAGAAGTTAAAGGTGAGCTTCATTCCTGTGAACACTTTCAGCACTAAAACTCCTAATATAAAAAAGTAATAATACCATTGCAGTGAATGCAGTTGTTTTTAAACTTACGACTGTGTGCTGTGTGCTATAACTGAAATAAATGATCGAACTGACAAGAGACATATTGCTTTTTCCAGTGTTGCTTGACTTAACTTCATTCTGATTATTGTTTAGTTTCAGTATTTGTCCCGGCTGGCTGTCGCATTGCTGAATTTGCAAAGTTGTTGCCAGAATTTGAGTTGATTGACATAAACTTAGTATATTTGTAGGTAGAAATTCAGTCAAATGTTATTCAACCAATTGTTATCCTGTGTGAGACAGATACTGCTTTATTTATGTACAATGGGAGATTGAGAGAGATTGCATTTTGAGAGAAAGAGGACAAATATGTCTGATTCCCATTTGATAAATCTTTCTGAGAGCTGATGGCATTAAGAGAATAAAGCACAACAACAATGTCCATAGGACAAGTTCTACATTAGATTGAAATATTGATGTGATGAAAAGTAAGTAATGCTAGCTTTCCTTATTTAGAGTGCCTAGTATTTGTACAAATTGTAAAGTAAATATTTCTATAAAAATGCCAAGTCGATCACCACTTGACACTTATTAAGGACCTATGCTATTTTAGGATGATAAAAATCTTCAGAGTTCCCTCATGACAAGACTTGAAGAATCCTGACTAGAACTGTGCAAAATTAGCAGAAAGCAAGGGAGATGAAAGAGTAAACCATCTGCTGCAAAATGGAAAGTCCAACCTGGAACTGAAAAAATTCCCCCTTCTTGAAATCTAAAGGCTTTTAAAATATATAAATTAAGCACACATCCATCCATCCATGTAGAGTGGACTGAGAATAGACTTGCTCACTAGAGTATTCCATTCCAGAGCTCTACTCTATTTTTGTCCAGTTTGATTTTTGTGGATATGAAAGATGGGCAAGGCTGGAGGTGGCAAGTCCTAAGTCCGTCTTTGATTTCAGCCTAATCCTTGTTGAGGAGGCAGCAAATGAACCTCTGTGTTCACAACAAATAGTAAAGCAGAAGTGAAGTATAATCAGTACATTTGTGAGGTGTTTACTTTGAGATAATATTTACTGATATGGTGGAGTACACTCCTCTTGCATGACTAAAGCACATCCAATAAGTCTGCTTTGAATGGTTCTTTGTTTTCTAGAAGTAAACCTTTTGTAGTATGTGGAGGAAGTGGAAAATGAATGAGTGTCTTGGAAACAAATGTGGGCAAAAATGTGAGGCAAAATGATTATTGTTATTCACAGCAGTTTCAAGTGCACTGATTTTAAGTGCTCTGTGTATGCCATAGCTTATTGTTGATTACATATTAGCATATGATGGTGATGCTAGTGTAAATCTCTGAAAGTCCAATGACCAGTTACAATGTGAATTACTCAAGTGCTTTTTATCTGAATGCATAGGCATATAAAATTGAAAGACATCAAATTAATCTTGGCAGGCAGTAACTAGTTTAGATTTTGCTCAAAGAAAGGAGTTATCAGAAAGAAGATTGAAAAAATAACAACCTTCAGTAGTATTGAAAGTCTTACATCCTTTTTTCTAAAGTTGATGTAGGAAGATTTTGGGTCAGCAATAATGATTCCATGCTAGATTCAATTTTGATCTGAGTGTCATTAAAGATAGTCTCCAACCTCTGTTTCCGAAGGGCCCAGATAAATCTATTTGAAGGTGATAATGAGTTAAAGATTAATAGAAATAGAAAAGCAAATATAGAAGGGGGATTTTTAAAGCTAATGTCTTGCTCACTTGAATTACTACCTTTAGAGGTTAATTTATAACAGAGACTTCTATGAAGCATTGAATTTCATGGACTACTTAACTCTGTTCCCATATAAACTTAAGTCTTCATTCTTTCCAACTTTGCAGAATACCTGTAGAAGTTTAAATCTATAAATCTGAAACTAGTCTTTGGTTCTTCAGCACAAAATGATTCACTACAACAATATTTTTGTTTTCTTCTTGGAACAAGATAATGCAAAATGAGTTTTGTGGGTGTGTAGACAGTCTCTAACAATATTTAAGTCAACAGTGAACACTTCTGTATAGCTGTAACTGCTGACCACCAGCTTGCTGAAAGCACTTGAGGGAACGGACTGTCCGTCTTCAGCATGTGGTTGCTTTAGGAAGGGCTAGCAGCATCCTGGGATCTTAGTACATCAAACTTGTTTAAGGTCTTTTTTTTCCCCCTCTCCTTTGAACCTTTTAAATACCATTGATTCATAAGATGAACTGCTGAAAGGAAGGAAAAAATTCTGGGGTGGATATAAAGACTAAGCAGCTCTAGTTTAGACCAGTAATCGTTGTAGAATACTGCATACTTTATCCCCTGTCTTCCAAACTCATAGAATCACAGAATGGGTGAGGTTGGAAGGGAACTCTAGAGATCTTCTAGTCCAACCCCTTGCTCAAGCAGGATCACCTAAGGCATGTTGTCCAGCATTGCGTTCAGATGGCTGTTGAATATCTGCAAGGAAAGAGGTTCTATAAACTCTCTGGGCAACCTGTTCCAGTGGTCAGACACTCTCACAGTAAAAAAGCTTTTCCCCATGTTCAGTTGGAACTTCCTCTTTTTCAGTTTGTGCCCACTGCCTCTTGTTCTGTCACTGAGCACCACTGAAAAGAGTCTGGCCTCATCCTCTCTACACCTTTCCTTCAGATACTTGCACATGTTGATAAGATCCTCCTTCAGTCTTCTCCAGGCTGAACAGGTTCAGCTCTCTCAGCCTTTCCACATAAGAGAGATGCTTCTGTCCCTTAATCATCTTAGCAGCCCTCTGCTGCACTTGCTCCAGTATCTCCGTGTGTCTCTTGTACTAAGAAGCTCAGCTCTGGACACAGGACTGCAGGTGTGGCTACAGGAGGGCTGAGCACAAGAAAAGGATCACTTCCCTTGACCTGCTGGCAATGCCCTTGCTCGTGCAGCCTTCTTGACAACAAGGGCACACTGCTGGCTCGTGGTCACTCTGTAGCCCACCAGGACTTCCACGTCCTTCTCTGAAGAGAGGATTTCCAGCAGATCAATCCCCAAATGGTGGTCAAGGGTTATTCCTCCCTAGGTTCAGGACCCTGCACTTGCCTTTGAACTTCATGAAGTTCCTGTCTGCCCATCTTGCCAGCCCATTGAGGCCCCTCTGAATGGCAGTACAGTCCTTTGGTGTATCAGATACTTCCCCCCCCCCCCCTTTTTTTTTANTTGGCGTATCAGATACTTTTTCCCCCCCCTCTTTTTTTTTGATCATAGCCAATTCTGTATGTATTTTGAAAATGTAAAGGGAATTCCTACTCAGGAAATCATTTGGTATTACATTCTAGTCAAAACTTTTGAAAAGTGAAGTCTGTCTGATATGTGATTGTTCATATGAGTTAGTCTAAGCCTTTCTGAGTCTCTGATTTAATTTTTACTTTAATGCTATATTTATTATGCTGGATGTTGGAATGGCTGATTAACTAATAAGCACCTTTCCTGGTTCAGAAAGGGAAGATAATTCCTTTGGACTTCTTTGCCTGTATTTTGCTGTTGGCTCTACCTCCTGCTCCATGAGTATCCTCTGCTGAAAGGAGGCATATCTCACTTCCCTCAGTGTTGGAGTTACGGTATTATGAGAATATGGTATTAAGGTCTGAAGCTTGAATGTTAATGTGCATAAATTGATTAACCTGTAATAGTGAATATCAAATAAAATACTAAAATGTCAAACATGGTCATTGTGCAAACTGGATTTCTCCAGTAAATACAATTCTTCAGTGCATGTCCTGGCCCTAAGTATAGGGGGACCCTTAAAATAAGAGACGCTGGATTTGTGAATATTGCAGTGTTAGAACATTCAGGGAAGGTTTACGAGATCTTTTGAAAACTGCCTACATAGCCTCTTCCTGTGTACCGGAGAAGAAGCTAAGTGTCTAGGCAATTAGGCCCATTTGACAGTTCTCCTAGAGAGTTAGCCGAACCTTTTAAATAGCTCTTCACTATTGTGTTTTCTAGGGGAAGAAGCTTTTTTATTACTATTGTGTGTGTGTGTGTGTGAACCAAATACTTTTTAATCTGAACACTGCAGTAGTGAAATTTTAAGTCTGAAATTTTAAGTTAATCTGAAATGCTAAAATGATGAAAATAGATTTGCAGAACAATACATTTGTTGTACAATACATAATTAGAGTCTTTTTGCATATGAGGCCAGCAAAGAGATATTAAAAAAAAATATATAATTCTGCTAGCACGTTCAGTTAACTATCTGCTTTTGTAGTCCCTGTCAAGCTGTGGAAGTGCTTTGCTCCCATTCTCATTTTTATTTTTTCATGTCTCCTCCATGTCATCTTTTCTGTAGCCATTTATCTATGAGCTTGTGAGCTCATCTGCCTCTTTTGCCTGTACTTCAATTTCTTTTAATGTTTCAAGTATAGAACTGTTTAGAATAAAATGTGCTGGCTTTTCAATATGTATAGGCTCATACTTTTGCTTTCTGTTGTATATTTTTGTGTTGGCTCTTAAATCTTGAACTACCTACCCCTGAATGATGATCAGGGGTAGGTATGTGTAAAGGCTACTGCAAACAAGTGAACACACTGGTCACCAAGTCCAGAATCTGAGAAGCGACCTATCAAAGGGTTCAGGGTGAGTGCATAGCCTGGCTTGCAACAACTTTTAACAAAAGTGTTGAAAATCAAACCCAGAAAGGTCTTAGCTTCCTTAATGCTTTAGTGTTTTCTTCTGTTTCTGAGAAGGAATTTGATCTCTTTAGCATATATAATTCACTGTATTTGCTTTCCTTATATAGATTTTTTTTCTCTCTCTCCCTTCCTCTCCAGCTTGTGAGCTGAGAAGCGAGGGTGGGGGAAATCTCACTGGGGAATGTGAGATCTTCATCCTTTGCCAAAGTACTCTAGAAGGGCATGTAGGATTCTCTAACAGGTTAAAGGCTTTGATTCTTAACCCAGATAGTCAAACCATGTGGAAAGTCACACTTCTGTCTTCCTTATTCTCAGATCTGACATCCTTTATCCATATGCCTAATCTTTGTACTGCTAAGAAAGGTACCTCTGTGGACAAGTGACTTTAGGATTACTCAGCAGCATAAAACAGTATCTGTCCTCCTTCAGATCCATCTGCAATCTGTTTTTCTGCCTACACATCAGTTCTTAGTCTCCTTGTAGCTTCTTTCTCTGTTCCAGTGTCTACTGTTCTGTATTCCCTGTTCGTGTCCTTCTATTAAGACCAGAGGGTTCTCATCCCACTTGCCCTTTAAACTCCCCTGTGTTTTTGGCTTGTCTTTTGCAGAAACAGAGTCCTTCTTTGTTCTTCATTGAGATCTGCTCCTCTCCATCTCTTGTGCCATCCTCATTTTAAATTGACAGCTTCCTTTTCCCAAAAAGATGACTCTTCAGAGTGTAGGATCTCAGGCCTCCAACTTGTGCGACAGTCCAAAAAAGCAAATGGAGGCAAGTGCCCAATCAGGACACTCTGCCGACAAAATTAGTAGGTAGTTCTTGCTCTAAAGCTTTTTTTTGAGGGAGTAGGCGGGAGTGGGACAGAAAGGTGTCACTTAAATCTAGTATTCACTACTATTCCTTGCTAGAGTTAAGCTATTTCGGTTAGGACTTTCGAGAAATTCAGCATGCCTTTTTCGGAAATAAACTTAGTTCAAAAGATCTTATAAAGCTCTAAGCAACTTAAGGATTTTTTTCAGAGAAGTTTTAGCCCTAACACACTAATAGGGGGCATTTCCCATCCTTTTGGATCCTGGCTTGTTAATTATAGCAGTGCATGTTTTACTTCATTGGCAAATTAATCTTTATCACCACAACCTCAGCATGCTGTATAGGTCAGGAGGTTTCCTAGTATGTTAGAATTTCACCAGAACTCAGTCTGAGTTCATGCAAAAGTGAAATTACAGAGTGAAACAGCTAATTTTTGCAGATTAGCCAATAATGACAAGACACTGAGCATGTGCACTTCTCCATGTGACTGCACTTGCTGAACAATATATAGGAAGGATAACTGCCTAAATCTTGGTATGAGAAATATGCTAAACGTTGTTCTATGTGTGTAGCTCTTGCACATATGTTTTTTGGTGCTAGATGTGTTATTTTGACAAACTCTTTCAGTTCAGCTTCTTTTTTGGCCCGCTCCCCCCCCCCCATTTTTTTTTTAAGGTGTGAAGAGGTGTCACACATCTTTAGTATGGTCTCTGAAAATAATTCTAAGAATATTCACAGTAACCACAATGAATAGAGAAGGGTATTATCTTTTACAAGCCTTGTTACTTACACGCTAGATCACAAGGCATGATATCACTGTCTTGGAGAGAGCTTGCAGAAAGTTGAGAGTACAGTCTTGTTCAAAAGACCTTGCTTCCAGAAGCACAGATTGCTTGTCCAAACAACCACGTGAAGAGATTGTATCTCTCCTTGTGCATTAATTAAATGGGGGCGGAGGGAACCGATAACCAGCGGGGTCATTAAGACTATATTGGCACTAGGAAACTCGGCAGGGCCAGGGCATGTGTTGCATGATTGTCCATATTTGCTATGTTCCCTGGCATAATTTTAACCTGTAGCAATCATCACGTTCCTCTACAATGCCTAGAGCAGGAACGAGTGCGCCAGTGGCTGTTCCTGGCAGACAGGAGGGAAGAATCACCCCTTTTTAAAGGGAGGACAAGAGAATGGGCCCTGGCCTGTTTCATTTCCTGGTCTAAAATCAGGGGAGATTGATAATATCATGAGTGTATCTGAATATTGTGGGAAATACATATAATTAACATTTGATTTCTTCCAGAGTAAGAGTTGTGAGTCAGTCATTTTTTGTCCAAAACAAACAAAAAGAACCCCAAAACTATTTGAGGTGTGAATAGACTAAGGAGTTTTTGCTGTCTACAGCTTTTGAACTCAAAGTTCAGGAAAATCGATGAAGGTTGTGTGTCTGAAGTTGCTGAAACCACTTGAAAAGCAGCTGTATATGTAAGGATTCCTTTATAAAGCGCTGATATTCAAGTGCTGATTAGTGTTTCAGAAGTACCGGAAAGTAATGTATTCCTTAGTGTTCTGACTTTTCCCTCTAAAGTGTGCTAATTACCTGCACTTGAACTGAGTCAGAGCATCAGGAGCTACCTTTCCATGTTATTAAAAGTCCAGAATTAAATAATGGAGAGAATTGTTAGATTAAAATATCAAGCATCCTTTGCTGAAACACTCTCCTGTACTGGAACAGTGCCCACTAATCCTATGATAGGGTTTGTATTGAGTAATAATTGTTTTAAAGCCAGTACTGTTTCCTGTAGAAGCAGCATTTTCCTGACAGCCTTCAGAAAATCCAGGTCTGCTTAGCTTGTGAAATATATGAAAGCCTTTACCTTACATGTAAAACATGCTAGTGGTCTTAAGAACAGCACATCAAGCTCATTTTCTTGAAAAAAATGAGCAACTCCAAAGATAAATGCTTTTCTGTGTGCCAAAGCTGTTGGCTCCAGTCATGTTTCCACCCTTTTTTTCTTTTGGAAAGAGTACTCTTTTAGGTCCTTCTTGTTCTTTTTTTTTTTTTTTTTTGATCCAACTGCACTTGCTTTACTATGGTACAGGCTACTGTTTTCTCCATTTGAATTCCTGCCTTAAATTTTGTCTCTCTAGCCCATGACCAGCTTGCTTCATAGCTGCAAATTTGAGTGTTGTTTCTTTTGGTCCCTATGCCATAGTGTCTGTCTTACTGGTATTCATCAAGTAACATATGGACACTGTGTTGCTCCTGCTTGTGACCCTGTGTTCTCCTTCTCCCCAGGTTACCTCCATATTCATGTTAAATACTGGAGTCATGTCATGTCTCAGATATAAGGTCCCCATGAAGGTGCTCCCTGAATTCTTAGGGAACTGCAGGGTTTCCAAAAGACTTGTCACCTGGAATTCCTCAGGATAAGGAGGCCAAAGTGATTTTCTTCAGTGAACTTCGGGTAACTGTGATTGCTCTGATTTACTGCAGTAAAAATCAGTTGTAGTTTTTCTGGGATAAGATTTAGGATTTTTCTACGCTTGGGGAAGATGTGTCTTGTTTAGTGCCCTGTGCTGCTGCTCTGAGTGCACCAGCCTAGCCAGGCACTTCGGAAAGTCTCCTGTACAGCAGAGCCCCATGCCCTGAGCACCATTAACGGCCCCTAGCAGCTATGGGAAACACTAGCAGTATTTGAGTGCACTTTCAGATGTTTTATCTTAAGTGAAGACAAAATATAAGACAAGAAATAATAATAGTGATTAAAACAAAAATCCAACCTTTTCATCATCCATTAAACTGTGGCAAAACTATTTTTTTTAATCATGTGAGGTCCCATTAAGAGCACTTGAGAAATATTTGTGAAATTCTTCAGTACCAACTGAGCTACTGATGCAGATGTGATGGCAGACTTGGTCATTTGTCTGTCCTAATCAAAAACCTGTTGAAACTGAATTACACTTATTGTTGGCTATTTTCTCTATATTCATTCCTACTGCTCCATGTGTCATCCCTCTCCTTCTCCCCCAGAAAATTTCTGAGCAATTCAAATTTGGTTCATCTTGCATGGGTCTCCCTAAGGAGAAAGAGATGTTTAATTTGTCCTGCTGTTTTGGATACAGTGCTAATTAACCATTGTTTACCTGCTTTTATTTCTGCATCCCATTGCCTTAATGAACACAGTTCTATCTTAAATAGTAAAACCAGATTGCTGGAGTTTTATTTTTTGTTGTTGTCATGGTTTGTTTGTTTTCCCTCCTAGGAATATTAGCATGGTCTCTATATTTACACATAGCTGTGTAATCTTGAGCAACCTGGCAGTATAGCAATGACTCTTATGAATAATCAGTGAATATAATAAATATGAAAGTACAGCGAGCTCTTGGAGAAAAGAGGGAGCTTTATTTTGTGAAACAAATAGGTCAATACAAGTTAAGAATGCTAACACTTCTCAAATCTAACTTTGATTCCTATTTTTCAAAACCAATTTAGTTGTCTGTGGAGATTAACTAAAAACAAGCAAAATGATCTCTGTGTGTTTGGTTTTTTTTAAGAGTTTTTTTTTTCTTTTAAATAAGGTTGCAAAGAAAGATGCTATTTATCAAGTTTTCTTCCTCGCAGCCTGCAAAGGTCACTGAAAACATACTGGTTAGGCGTGCTGTGCATTGTTTATGGTGTGGGACCCAGGAGAAATTAAAAAAAAAAAAAAAGATGCCATATTGCCATGGAAGTAAATGTCTTAATTTCCTCCCTCTTGTTTCTCTGCCCAGCCTCTCCCTTTCTCTCCCAATTCTCTTCTCCCAATAAGCTGTAGTATTAAAGGACAGAAAAACACGTTGTGAAGAGATGCGATGTTCTGTTAGATGTCTTTCTTTGTAATGTTTCTCTTTCACTTAGCTCACCAGGCATTTATGTAAAATCCAAAAAAAGTGCAGGATGGAGAGAAAGGAAGCTAGACAGTGAAGGGAAGGGATTGTTGCTATCCTGGTGCTCGAACACTCTGTAGCTGAAAGGTAAAATTCAGGCCCCAGTGAGCAAGTTGGACTTTGAAATCACTGCACAAGAAGAGTTTTTTCCAGGTCAGTTAATGTCTCACTTTCTGTGGCCAATATGTTCCTAATGAGGGAGAACAACACAAGAAAGGAAGAGGGTAGTTTCTCAGCAACCCAGAACTGACTCATGCTGCCAGAACCGTAACTAGGAGTTAGAGCACGCTCACTAATGGAGGTGTTTCTCTGGTAATTGTGATTGCGTCATGATCTTTCCCTCATTTCTTAGAGAAATAAGTCAGATAAGGCTATCTGCTTGTCCCAGATCTGGCTTAGCTGAAGAACAGCAAGGCGTGGGAAAAGAAATTCCATCTCGTCTTTCTTAAGGAGACTTCATGGCAGTAGCCTGGTAATTCCAGAAAGTGAATCCTTTGTTTCAAAAAAAGAACAAGAAAACACAAGCACCCTGTCCCCCCCGCCCCGCCCCAAATCTTGCACACAAACCCTAGTCCTACATAGGACTGGTACAAACAGTAGGAACCAGATAAGATGACTTACACCTAAGGGAGGATGTAGTATTGATGTATTTGCTTAAAAAGTCAATTAATGAGATATTTGATTTTTTGTCTTCCAAAAGTAATTTAATTCACATAGGTGAAACATGAAAATATTGTGGTTAAAAACGTGTATAATTGTAAAATACAGAGCCCTTGGTGATTGCAGCAACAATAACCCTGCCATCCTGCATACTTTTTTTCTCATATTTAGTTGTAATGTTTTAGATGCTGTTTCAAGAAAATCTGCAAAGATACTTTAAGTCAACATTAAGTGAAGCCAGCTGGACATGCATCAGGTTCCATGGTTGGTAGGGATGCTTTATTGGTATGGGCTCTAGGGTTCCTGACTTGTCACCTTTAAAATGGCCCTTGGAAATTTGGAAGATCATACTTGATATATTTTTATTTATTTATTTTTGACTTTTTACATTTTGGTTTGCTTGGAAATGGTTTCTGTTTTACAGATGTTGCAGAGCTACCTGACTTCCCCTATGACTGTAAATAAATAATAGCTCTTTGTCCAGAGAGGTGGACAAAGAAAGATCTTCACAGAAAAGGAGAGTATGTTAAAATAGCAGAACTCATCACTTACTTTTGCTGATGGATGAAACTACTGAATTTGGCGTCATCGAATCGCAAGGAAAGCATAGGATATGGATTCTTAGGATATGGACCGAGGTGGTCTGAGGAGGAAAAAAGGGGCTGTGAGGTGACCTCTCTGTGGCCGCACATCATACTTGGTATCTCTGGAGTTGTAGGACTTGCTCTTAGAGGACCTTCATCCCAGCATGAAGATTGCAGAGTAAGTTTGGTTGCTTGGCATGTGAATCGTCAGATCAGACCAATTTCCTCTTGGCATCTATGAATTCCACTACTGAATTCTTTATTTTTCTGTAAATTGATGAAAGGAGGAAATATGACCTCCATCTAGTTCACTTCCCTCTGAACAGCTGGTGTGAAAAGGTTATGCAGGTAGCATTGCCCAAGTGCTGGGAAGTGAAATGGAGAGGCCCCACTGAAGAGAAATATTGTGGATATAGCAGAGGTATCCTTATTCTTTATTTATAGTAAAGAAACAGATGACACTGGCTAATTTTAAAGACAGGTTGTCCTTGCCCAGTAAGAGATGGCACTTTACTGTGTTTGGTTGAAATGAGGAACCAAGTGCATTATTTTCCTATAAAGTTCTGCTTTTATTTTTTTTCCCTGTCTATCCTTGGGATATTTTTTGGGATAGTTTTCTTCTATTTTTATTCTGGTAACCTAACCAGTTTGCACAGAAAATATGATCAATCCTTCCTCCTTGCTTTCTGAATCATCCTTTTGCTCCCTGTCTCTCATCCTAGACGATTTTTTTTATCTTTGACAACTGTACAGTTTTCAGTTGGCATATGAGATCACTGAGATCACTTCAGTCTCCTTCCTTATTAAATAAGTAGTAGTCTCCTCCCTCACTGTGAAACCATTTTTCAGTCTGGAAATACTCACACTACCTTCCTGCCTTCACGGTTGTGACCTCTTTATTCACTTGGCACCCACTTTCTTTTGCTTCAGTTATCCAAAGACGTAAAAAATAACTTTCTTTCTTCCCTACAAAATAAGTTCTTATTTTCTAAAAAATTCTTGCTTTGATATCTGATTCTCTTGCATAAAATTTTAGCTCTATCTAGGCACAGCAGAGCTCTGCTATCTTTAGCCACTTCTTTACTGTTCGTTGAAGCTGTATCCTTTCTCTTGCCAAAAATAAGGTTCGAACCACAGCATAATTAGGGGGATGTATTTTAGATTAGGCATTTTGTCTGTCAGATACCTTATCAGATTTTGCTGCCCACCTCTAGCACAAAGTGGAATATAGTAACAAAGCTAACTGTGCATGCTTAGCAGGTTGTTAAATTAAGTAAAGAAGGGTACTGTATGTAAAGAAGGGTAATGAAGATCAGACTTGCTCACATTTTGGAAACAATATCAGATTTATTTTTCTATGTCTTGCATTTTAAAAATTCCTTTTAACTTCATAATCTGTCTGATGCAGACTTGCTTTTCCTTTCCAGTAAAACTGCCTTGGTATTATAATATAGTTTAACTGAAGAACTGGATTTTTTTTTCCCACTGACCTATAAATACTGGATGCTGGGCCATGTTTTAGAATATCAGTCTTCCTAAGACTTTTCTTGACTGTCCAGACTGCTGTAGCTAGATTTTTTTTCTTTTATTCTCTAGACTTACTGTTTTTCTGAACTCTTCTTCCTAACCTTTTTAATTGTGGTTTTGGAAAGAATACAATGAAGTTGTTTTCACAAACATAATCTTATTTGCCAGACGATTAGCCAGACCTATGGAAAGTTCTTGGAGCTGCTCTTTGAGGTCCTAAGGAGATTTCCTGTAGGATTTGAGGAACCGTCTAAAAGTTGAAGATCTGCTAATAACCTGTTAATTGAGGGAAAAGTGTTTGTGAAATGGGATGAATTCTGAGAGGGACTTTGGTTTATACTATGCTTTTAAAAATAAAATTTAGCTCACATCCCTTAATGAACAGGCAGTCTTCACTGGATGTAGATACCTGCTTACTTGTTTTTTCCTGTGCTTGTTTAGTTAGGTGAGCCTCTTTTAAGCACCCTAGCTTTCCTTTAAATATGAATGCTATGTAGAATTTTAAAGGAGTGAAAACTCCATGGATTTCTGTGAGGTAATAACTGTATTTATTGTGTGTACTTGGATATGAATGGACACACATGGTTCAGTTTGTCACACACAACCTAGGAGGCAATTTTGGCTGATTTAAACCTTTAGTAAAGGTTGATTAGATTATCTGGGCCTGTGAGGCACAGAATGATAGTAGGAACTTCAAAAAGAAAGGCAAAGGAAGGAAGGAAAGGTGCTGAACAAAGCCTGTTTAGCTGCTCAGTGCTATTTGTTCCGGTGCATTCAGCCCAGCGGATTAATTAGTTTGTATCACCCCAGTCTTGATTGCTGGAAATATTTGACAGAGCAGGGAATTTCAGTAGTAGCTGCTGTAGCTGTATTTGGAGCTGGCAGGGTGCTTCTGACAGCAGGGCACTGCCAAGGGAAACCCTTTCCTAACTTGATATCGACCACAGGTTTCAGTGTTTGTGTAGTATATAGGAACTTAACTTACAGTTGCAGAGTGATGTTAGAGAAATGCATACATATGTGTATATATATACGTACGTATTACATATTTAATAAGAGAAACCACTTGTGACATCTGAGAGAGTTCTGTAAGATTTAGTGGGTAGTCTGGTATTCCTGGCCTGTACCTGTTGTCAAGAGCTTCTAGAAACTGTCCCCTTGCGTAAGCGGGGAGCTGAATCAGATGGGCTGAGAAACACTGTTACCTTTTGAAATTTCTCAATTTCTCCCTTGTGTCTCCTTGTGATGTTCTTAAATGCATCTGCCACATCCTCAAAAGCCATTTCAACTGCTTACACTTTTACCTTCATAGGCAAGGACCTCCCCACACTGTGACCAAGTCTCATTTTGTGCTTTCTGCCATCTTTTCTGATCCTCTTTTCCTTCCTTGCTTACTTCTGATAGTTTATTTTTATTTCTTAGGGCAATTCTTTGCCACACAAATTACTCCTTTAGCTATTTCTCAGCATCTCCTGTTAATTCTGTTATGATGTCTTTCCACAATTAATTTGTTCTGTTTTGTAACCATGGCATTCTCATATACGGTGCACTCTTTCCTGCCTTTTTAGTGCTTACGAGTCCTCCTTTCTCTAGTACTCGTAGGATTTAGACTCTCATGCCAGAGCAGTCTAAATCACTGACTTGCTCCTAATCGGCCCTTAATTGGTGACTTATTCTATTTTGATCTGAGTAAATGCAGTCCCATGGGTCAGGCCTGAGAGATTTGTTTTGTTTTAGGAGGCAAGTGAAGGCACTAGTTATCTGGTTTGATTGTGTTTTTTTTTTTTTTATGGTTTTAGTCATAAAGAAATGAACAAAAGGCTGCTTGCTTTTAACATGAAACTAATGCAACACTGAATTAATAACATACCCTGGGATAAAATAATTATTTATAAAGCCACAGTCACTATACTTTCTTTCCCTACCTCATACATAGTTGTTCAATAGTTAAGATGCTCCTATGAGAGGTACTGTATCTTCTAAGATAGGAATATAAATCTCTCATCAGTGCCTACCAGGAGAGTATTATAAACAGCAAGCACTAGGAGAAGCTGAAAGCAGTGCACCCATATTTAAAATGTTTTGTCTGGAACATGTCCCATTCCTGGTGCTGGAATGAACTCCAGGTTCATTCTTTGTCAAAAACGCTTTTATACGAAATTGAAAAGCCTCTTAAAGAACAGTTTGGGGATTTGGGAGATGAATATTCAAAATATTGCTTTAGTTGAAGAGGATACTGGTGTGAACACATCCAAACTAGACTCAAAAATCCATTTTTTCTTTTCTGGAGATCAGTTTTGTTTTCACATGCTTACTAGATTTCATAACAGTAAGTAATTTACACATAAGATCAGAAAAAAAATAATCTTCAGCCTTTCAGGCAGTTTTTAAGGAAGGTAGTATAATATTTCTCTTTCAGTGAGCACTCTCATGTTTTGACTAACTGGAGATGTATGGCTGATTGTGATGTTTATTTCTTTGGAAAATATTAATACTGATTGATGTTTCTTGTGTACTGAGATCTAATCTAACCTCTTTCCCTAGGACTGAGAAAGGCTGCCCTCTTTTGGATGCAATAAGATTTGGTTGATAGTCAAGACTGAAAAGCAGAAGTACTTGAGGTTGCTCTCTCTGGTCCCTAGCACCTGCTGTTGAGTCCATGGGTGGCCCTGGTAGGCAGTGCATTGATACTAACTTTGAAGTAGCTGTGGACACTCCAGGGCAGTAATTGACATCTCCAGTAGGATATGAAGTTAGTTTTGTGTATACATATAAATCATTCTATATATCATACATTTTGTATGTGCGTTCATATCATTTATGTGATACTTTAGAAAAGGATTGTGGAAAATAAAAGGATTGTCCTGTTCAATTTATTCATCAATGACCTGGATGAAGGCACAGAGTGCTCCCTCAGCAAGTTTGCAGATGATACGAAGCTGGGAGGAGTAGCGGATACTCCAGAGGGCTGTGCTGCCATCCAGAGGGACCTGGACAGACTGGACAACTGGGCAGTCAAAAACCTCACGAAATTCAACAAGGCCAAGTGCACGGTCCTGCACCTGGGGAGAAATAACCCCAGACACCAGTACAGCCTGGGGACCGACCTGCTGGAGAGCAGCTCTGCAGAGAAGGACCTGGGCGTCATGGTGGACGACAGGTTGACCATGAGGCAGCAGTGTGCCCTCGTGGCCAAGAAGGCCAATGGCATCCTGGGGTGCATTAAGAGGAGCATCTCCAGCAGGTCGAGGGAGGTGATCCTGCCCCTCTACTCAGCCCTGGTGAGGCCACATCTGGAGTACTGTGTCCAGTTCTGGGCCCCCCAGTACAAGAGGGATGTGGAGCTGCTGGAGAGAGTCCAGCGCAGGGCCACGAGGATGATCAGGGGCCTGGAACATCTGCCCTATGAGGAGAGGCTGAGGGAGCTGGGCCTGTTCAGCCTGGAGAAGAGAAGGTTGAGAGGGGACCTGATCTGTGTCTATAAGTACCTCAGGGGAGGCAGTGAGGAGGATGGGGCTGGCCCCTTTTCACTGGTGGTCACTGACAGAACTAGAGGCAATAGCCACAAACTAAAGCATCAAAAGTTCTACAGGAACTTAAGGAAAAATTTTCTGATGGTGAGGGTGACGGAGCACTGGAACAGGCTGCCCAGAGAGGTTGTGGAGTCTCCTTCTCTGGAGATCTTCAAGACCCGCTTGGATGCAGTCCTGTGTGACGTGCTCTAGGTGGCCCTGTGTGTGCAGGGGGGGTTGGACTAGATGACCTCTAGAGGTCCCTTCCAACCTTAGGCTTTCTGTGATTCTATGATTCTATGAAATGTGGGTTGCCCTTATTTCTAATACTTTGCAGTTTCTGTGAAATCATGTCTCTCTAGGGATTTTTTTTTTCTGTTTTATCTTTTTCTACATCAGTGGCTATTTAATTACCTCTTTTTTTAATCTCTACTTTTTGTTATTTTGACCTTTTGCCCTAAAAAACAGACTACCAATAGCTTTGATCTTCAACATCGCAAATGGAAAGAGGTAATTAAAATTTCCATGTATCTGAGTGCCAGAAAGGAATAATTGAAATTTGTAACTGAGTCCTGGATTCAATTATAGCAAATATACTGGAAACGATAACTTGTAATCTTTTAAATGTCACGTGAACCTATATTAAATGGATTGATTGCAGTTCAATTCTGTGCTGAAAATCTGTGTTCAAAAAGGTGTTCAAATCTCATCAGAAAGGCAATGATTGGGCCCAGAATTTTAGCTACCAATTGGTGTTTGGCCTTGAAATACTTGCTGTATCACAAATACGTTTGATTAAAGTAGAAAGACTGATCCTGTGCTTAATAGCCTGGGGGCAAAAAATCTTGGTTTTGTACTTGAAGGCAGCCCAATATTAATTCATGTCAGTGTCTGGAGCTTCATTAACCTGCATGTCTGGGTTATGTCAATAAATATAAATATGATCTGTTTATAATTCTGTAATACTTTAAAGGTGTGCTCGTGGACTAGGACCATGGTGTGCTAAGAGCTTGCAGAGTGTGTCTTGACTCCAGAGAAGTCTTGGCTCAGTTTAGGCATAAGACAAGAGGAGATGGATGCCTATAGGTAGCATAAGAACAAAATATAGTATTGCTGGTTACTAGGACACTTTTCAAGACTAAAAACTTACCCCTCTCGCTTTCAGATGGATTATTATATACATTCTGAAACAGTATTTTGACTTAGAGCGGCATGCCTGTGTGTTATGTATACCACACGCTGATGATATTATTGGAATACTTTAGTTGTATTGACTATGCAAACTAAATGCAGAAAATGTAGTCATCAGTTTGCTAAATCATGTGTACTTTATGGCCTTGTTAGATAAAACTGCCCCTTGGCAGCCTTTACTACCTTCTTTGTTTTATTAATGAGTAGTTTTGCTTTGCATTTTGAAACAGGACAGCCTCTTTTGGCAGGCCATGCTTTCCGGGGAAGCTACTACTGGCTATGTATGAGATAAGTGATGATTCTCAACATGGGAAATATATGAAATAACTTATATTTTATAGGTTCTTGTGCAGATTCTTCTAACCATCATAATAAGTTTATCCTGTCATATATACATGCAAATTTTAAAAGAAATGATGAGTTTTCTTTTCACTTACATTGATGGAAGTGGCCCAGTCTAGACTTTGTTTTATCAAAACATGGTGGCAGAATCTGTTGGGTGGTTTCTGCTGGTGGTGTTTTTCTTTTCTCTCTTCTTTTTAAATTTTTTTTTTTTATTTTTTCCCGTGTGACTCTTGAAGAGATTAGAGCTGCTGCTTCACCTTAATATAGGACACACTGGCGAAAGAGAAGGTTTGTGCAGTGTGCTTAGGCATGGGAACTCTGTAGTTATGGGATGCTCTTGGCTCTTTAAGTCTCTGGTCCAATATGGATTGAATACAGTGTGAGCAGTACAGTTCCCTTTGATGTTGGTGGAAAAGCATCCATAGGTCCATAGCTTCCATAGGTCCAGCTTGTTACTCTGTGTACTTCACTGAATTTACTTTAGAATTTTATTTGTGATGATTAATAGCGGAATAGTTTATTTTCAAAAAATATAAACTTTGCCTGCCTAATGTGATATTTTGTATTTTACTTGTTCTTTGAAAATAATCATAATGTTTAAAACAAGAAAGCAATATAAGCTTAGAAGCTAGATAGTTAAAATTTTTACTCTGATACCCCTGCCTTTAGTTTTGAACAGATTCTCAGAAAATAAAAAACTTGGGAATGTTGTTGCTTAAATTAGTTAGACTTGCTGGGGAATTTTTTCAAATGCACTTAACCCCTGTTAAGATCTACTTGATTTGTAATTATAGTAAATAGCTAGAATGAATGCATCTTATAAAAACAGAAGCTACTACAGAAGAACTGCTATACAAAAGACTTTCCTTTTCTCTAGTTTTCTGACTTGGATTTGTAGTAAGATGGTGTAAAGTAAGAAAGCAAACTTAGGACTATATTGGAAATTTGCTAACATTTGATTTTTTTAATGCATACCTTGTTATCTGTTTGGTTGTTTCACCTTTCACTTCTGCCCTCCCTTGAGACTGTCCTTCCCTATCCACATGCCAGTGCTCCCTGTGGGGCCTTTAATTCAACCCCTGCCTTTCTCCGCTCCCCAGGAAGGCTGATCCTTCTGTCCCCTTATTCTACATTGACCTCTGTGATTCACCACCATCAGCTATCTAATTTATCGCTTCCTCTGGTAAAGGACCTGGAGGCCTCTGCCAAATTTGGAAGAGAGCAATTTAACAGGAGGTAACACATAGCAAGACAGAGTAGATGTGAGTTTTTTTGGGATGTGGGGAAGGCAAAAGAGTGACTGTGGGGCTGGCAGCGTGGGGCACCTCCGGCACTTCCTGGGGCAGCCTGCGGGGAGCAGGGCAGGGAGGACGTGTCATCACCCTGAGGCACTTCCCTTGCAACACCATCCACACTTTTAATGAGCCATTTTTATAAGTAATTATTAATAAGCTATTACAAGATGCTTTTAGTAAGTTATCCTTATATTAATGTTTAATAATATATTATATTCCAGAAGACCCCTTCAAAGGGGAATGTCCAAAACTTTGCCACTTAAATACCTCCTGTTCTTGTGGATGTTGGGTTCAAAACATTTCAGCACTTCTGGAAAATTCTTGTCCCTGTGTGCTGAGGAGGTCTGACCTTCACACCTAATTTTTAATTTTGCCACCGTGAGCTCTAGGCCTTGGCAGCTGCTTGGGAGGCGGCCAAACGGCCCCAAGGGCATCCCAAGCGCTCCTTCCTGCGGGCCTGACGCGGAGCGGCTCCCAGGTGTCTCGGGCGCTCCGCACAGGAGGGCCGGGCTGGGGCAGGGGCACGCGCGGCGCCCTGCTGCGCTGCCGAGCGGCCGCGGAGACGCTCCCGCGCGCGGCTCTGGCCGCAGCCCGCGCCC
>VWPW01013412.1:205244-425361 GCA_013389825.1 Crypturellus undulatus
AGTGATCCCCGCGCCGCCGCCGCCGGGAGGGCGCGCGGGAGCCAGGGCTGGCGGCGGCGCCGGCTGTTGGCGGCGGGCTGGAGGGAGAGCGGGTGAGAGCGGCCGGGAGGCTGTTCCGGCTTGTGCCGCCGCTGCCTCCCGCCGCCTGCCCCTCTGCGTGCGCGGGCGGGTGCGCGCGGGCCGGTAACGCGGCGAGAAGTTCAGAGCAGTCGCCTGGCCCTGGCTGGCCGGGGCCCCGCGGGCACGGGCCGGATCGGCCGTATGAGCCCGTTCGCGCTGCCCCCCTGCAGCCTTTGCCTGGGAGGAGGAGCAGGAGCAGGAGGAGAGCGCTGTGAGCCGGTGCTCGCATGATACCGCGGTGAGAGGCGTGTCAGGGAGCTGCTCCGGATGGCAGTTCATTAAAGCCCACGTTAGGTTAATGTATCGCATGCAGTCACTGTTTGCATGTGGAAGAGAGTAATGGCAGTGAGCAGCGAACAAGCCGCTTTGCCCCCGTGTAAATCCATGTTGGAGGAAGCGTGCACCGCCTGCGGCAACGTGCTGGTGGAGAGCGGCAGTGCGGGAAGGGGAGCCGAGGAGGTGACTGATAGAGGCCACTTGTACCTTTCACAGCGCAGCATTTGGAAGCGGATCCAAACTGTGGGACATGGCGCAAGGAAATAATTATGGGCAAAGCAGCAACGGGGTGGCTGATGAGTCCCCAAACATGCTGGTATACAGAAAGGTAAGCCCTCGTGTCCCGTGAAAACTGCGGGAGGTGCTTAAGAAAACGGTCAAGTTCTGTCTCTCTTGCCTCGCCAGTGAGGCCGTTAGTTGTGCTGTTTCTCTGCACTTCCCTGAGTGGGTGCTGCTGCTGCTGCTCTGCTTTACCATGACAGTAGCAACATGACTTCAGAGCAGGGTCATCTGATACTAACTGGGAATGTTTTGTATCTGTTGGCATGTTTGCTACTAATGCAGTTTAAGTGGCATGTAAAAAGTCCATCTATATCTGAGTTATTTTATAGCATTTTTTTTTTAAAGAAATGATTGTGTGTGTTATCCTGAATGTTAAAATACACATGCATGTGTCAACTTAGTATCACGTTCAGGAGCAGTTGCTTTAAAATTTGTTTAAAACTTATGTTATCTGAACTGTCTAAGATAATTCCCTTTTTTGTAATTATTATATATATATTGATATATTTCACTTTCTACATATCGCACACATATAAGTTGCAGTATTCTATTTTTTATTTATTTATTTATTTTTACCAGTGCTCCCTGGTAACATCTATAAAATGAATTCAAATATTTTAAAGCTAAGTAGTAGCTACATAGTACAATATTTGCATTTCTTTCCCTGGGACAGAGAGTCTCAGAGTGTAGGGAAGTCAGCACCATTAACTTATTTCCTATGAGGGGGGATAACAGATTAAAGGTATTATTTATCTGCAATCATCAGAACTTAAGAAAAAACATACACTCCAGGGATTCTCTTTGCAAAAGGATTTCTAATGTACTTATTTTAATAACATCAATATATGAATTTCCAGACATTGAATTCCAGTAATGGGGTGTATTTAGCCACTGTCCTTTTATCTGAGTGACAGTAAAAGCTTGGGGAGTTTAAGATGGGTTGATATGTTTTTTCACTTGGCAGTTTTGTGTGTTTTGATAAAAAGCTTAATTACATTTATCAAAAAAAATTCTAATAGTAATGGAGAAAGTTAACTTTACACTCACAAATTGAATTACGTTATCATGTAACTACTTGCTTGTTCCTTGAGTTCTGTGCTTTTAACTTGTTTGTGGTTGCTTTTATCAGATGCAAAAATAATGCTTTTGTGTTTTTTGGAATCATTGACTTTTGTTTTTGCAAGTGAGCTGTAACATAAAACATCTAATATGTGCTCTGTGCAGTCTTCCTACAATTTTGATAGTAAGACAAACTGGTATGAGGTGAACTGAGGTGCTGTCATTAATTTTGGTAAGTCTTATTTTCCCCTGAAAGTATAAAATTATTTCCAATTGAAGTCTGATATATGCATTTTTTTAGTCCATATATTTAAATATAGTGATGACTTTACTGAGTTAATGGTGTTTTCTATTTTGAAAAATCAGACCGTTTTTGCAGAACTGTTTAAAAATGAGTTTACCGACTTAACTTGGGTATCCACATGTATAGGAATGCAGATCTGCAGTAATACAGCATCATTTTGCCATTGACATCTCAAGTGTGTTTCAAAATGAATGAATTTTGTGCATAAATGTATATGTCAAGATATGTTGCAAATGTATATGTCAAGATATGTTGCATATATTTAACACAGCATGCCAGAACTTATGTTGTGCTCTTATAGGCTTTTGATCTGTCAAAAGAGTTTCCCTATTTGTCATTCTTCTTACTCAGAGAGAAGCCTCATCTCTACTTATTTCAACGTTATCCCTAAGCAGCCTCCACATTCAGAGGAAGCTTGTGGTATGTGGCACGAACCCTGCCAAATCAGGGGCATTTTGAAATTGGGGTTGAGGGCAAGATGCACCCCCAGTCATCTGCTCAGCAGCATCGGAGCCTCAAACACTCCTCACTTGTTTGTTGTCACCGATACAGGGATGGCACCTGTTTGTGTCCTTCAGTGTATAGCAAGAGTCCTCATGTTGTTGTCATCATTTTTAAAGCGCAAATGACTTCCTGAGTCCTAAATTCATGAAAAAAACCTGATCTTTTACAGTTTTACTGGTCGTGTTTTTGTAGATCTCAACTTATTTCTGTAGCATGGAGAGATTCTGTAGGATATTATGTAGACAGGTGCTAGGTTACTGGAAGAAAACTTTGAATCTTCTTTCCTTCAGCACAATTTGAGGAATAGGTTATAAAATAATAGATAATATGTTTAAAAGTAACTTGGTACTACTGTAATCAAATGTATTATAGCTTCTGTGTCTAGAGCAAAGAAAAGGTTAATTAGGTAGAAATCATTTCAATTTGGAATATGTTATCTCTGAATATAATCCTGTAATAGCAACAACTAAATCACAGGCTTTTTTTTTTGTGTAATACGTTTGAAAACACAATACTTGTCTGTCTGTCATTGTATTAGGAATGAAAGCACCGTGCTGAGTGAACAAAGAACAAGATCTGCCAGTTTTCTTTTACAAATTTTAAAAAAATTAATAGCTATTAGAAAAAAATATGTAAATGTGGTATGAGTTAGCTTCAGAAGGGAAAAAAAAAAAGAGAAATTTCTTCTTTTGGGTATTATTGCTCAAATGTGCAGATGCGGAAATACTTTCTCCCAGTGGATTATGCAATGTAGGATAGCACACGTTTTGTGGTGTGACTGCAATGGATGGGATGGGACAGGTCTTGGACAGCAAAGAATTAGAATTTGTGTTGAATAGAGGCAGCTATTTTACCTTATAGTTACTTAAAACTTAATTTTGTAGTGGGTTAATTGTGACACTCTCTGTAACCTTAAGTCTCAACTGAGCATGTTCTAAGCTCTGCGGAATTAGAACCCTGATTCTGTGAGGACCAGTTTATGTAAGAGGAAAACCAAAAACATACAGAGCTGGGGAAATGTGCCCAATTCAGAATGTTTGAAGTCTGAATTGGTGTTACAATACAAAGATCTAGTGTTCACAAATTCAATAGTTAAAGCTATATCATAGAGTCATTATTGCACTTAGACGGAAAACTCTTCATGTGAAAAGCTGGTTTTCTTTCTTTTCTTTCTCTTTTTCTCTCTCTATTTTCCCCCCTTACATGTGGTTGGCTGCTGGTTAGTTTTTCATTTTGGGAGTTGAAGAAAGATTGTTTATCTGGGAGGAAAAAAAAAAGGACAGAGAAGAAAGCCTTGTAATATAAGGTCGTAAAATATAGATTTTTTTTTTCTCTTAGTAGTGTCTATTCATAGAGAAGGACAAATTCAAAGGTTTCGTTGCGTTTTGCTTTCAGATCTGAAATATTTTTAAAAATTCAGCATAAAATATTATGATTAAATATTCAGTACATATACAACTTTTTCTTTTTTTTTTTTAATTTATTTCTTGATGGTTATCCATATAGTAGTATGGGTAAGTAGTTCCTTATATAATTTTTCAATTGCCTCTTAAGATGCATGCATGTCAGTGTTATGCTTTGTGGAATACTTTTTATTTGAATAGACTGTCAGTTACATTGTTCTTTTTTTTGGTTATCAGCATAATTATTAAATAATGAAATGTTACACGTAGTTGATGCTGACATACCTTAGAACAAGTCCTGCATTTTTTTAGTTTGTATCTTGAAGCAAACATAAAAATGTTAAAAAAAAAAACCTGAGACACCTCATGAAATTCAACAAGGCCAAGTGCATGGTCCTGCACCTGGGCAGAAATAACCCCAGACACCAGTACAGGCTGGGGACCGACCTGCTGGAGAGCAGCTCTGCTGAGAAGGACCTGGGCGTCATGGTGGACGACAGGTTGACCATGAGGCAGCAGTGTGCCCTTGTGGCCAAGAAGGCCAATGGCATCCTGAGATGCATTAAGAGGAGCGTCTCCAGCAGGTCGAGGGAGGGGATCCTGCCCCTCTACTCAGCCCTGGTGAGGCCACATCTGGAGTACTGTGTCCAGTTCTGGGCCCCACAGTACAAGAGGGATGTGGAGCTGCTGGAGAGAGTCCAGCGCAGGGCCACGAGGATGATCGTGAGCCCTCTCCTCATAGGGCAGGGCCTGGAACATCTGCCCTATGAGAAGAGGCTGAGGGAGCTGGGACTGTTCAGCCTGGAGAAGAGAAGGCTGAGAGGGGATCTGATCTGTGTCTATAAGTACCTCAAGGGAGGCAATGAGGAAGATGGGGCTGGCCTCTTTTCACTGGTGGTCACTGACAGAACCAGAGGAAATGGCCATAAATTGAAGCATAAAAAGTTCCACGGGAACTTAAGGAAGAACTTCTTGATGGTGAGGGTGACAGAGCACTGGAACAGGCTGCCCAGAGAGGTTGTGGAGTCTCCTTCTCTGGAGATCTTCAAGACCCGCTTGGATGCAGTCCTGTGTGACGTGCTCTAGGTGGCCCTGTGTGTGCAGAGGGGTTGGACTAGATGACCTCGAGGCCCCTTCCAACCTTCTATGATTCTATGAAAACAAACAAACAAACAAAAAAACCCCTCCTCTTACTTCCACTCCAACAGAGTCCGTTTCAGTCAGCCTTTAAAAGATATGGCAGCACACTAGAATCCTTCGTATTCGAGCATCACAAGTTGCTCAGATAAATACCTCATTTTTCAGCCACATTAACTTGGTTGCTGGAAGCTAGATCTTAAAAAAGCTCCAGTTGTACCGTTGGGCCTGTGAAGTTTTCCCAAGTTGCAGAACCTGACCTGTCTTTGGTTTGTCTTGTGCACAAATAATTTAAAAGAATGAGTTATCTTCTGAGGAAAGTTTCCCTGCTTCTCCTGCTGGCCATTTGTTTATCACTTTGGTTTGCTCTTTGCTTGCATTTTTAGCCAAGCATTTGCTGCAAGGATTAGTACTTCTAATTTGCAAGTTAAATGTTTATTGTATGGCTACCTGAGTTACTTCAGTTGGGAGATGATAGCCAATTTTTTTGTAGTACTAGTAGTAGTAGTAGGAGGAGGAGGAGGATTAGCCTGATCTGAATTCTTGTGATTGAGATATTGATTCTCCACTTTCCGTGCTGCCCTGAATATTGAAATAGCTTTTGCCAGAGCTGATTAGGATTCCTGAAGTTGGGGCTTTTGCTGCTGTAATGAAGATAATGAGGTGTTTGCTCTGTTCTTGTGTCAACTGTGAAGGTCAGATATGCCAGTCCCCATGTATGGCAAAGGCAGATCTGTAATCTCGAGCTACTTCTTAATTTAGCATGATCTCATATTCTTCATAGAAGCAGTGTCTCTAAAGTGGGGTACTTAAAAAATGCTGTGGCAAAGGATCAACAGCGGTGCAATGACAGTGTTTGAGGAACTGGGGACAGCCATCCTCTAAAAGCCATTCTTCTCTCCCCTGCCTCTATCAAACGTGGCTTTCGGTGTAGAATATGGATAAAAGTGTGTTCTTGTGTGTCTTTTATCAAGTTTTCACTTATAAAAATCCCACTTATGCCCTTCCTTGATCTCACAAGCTCTAAGGAATACAGTTACGTGTTATAACATTTTCTTCCAATCATCTTTTTTTAAGTGCTTCCACTCCCTCTCATAGAGAAGAATTAGCCTGATACCATGCATGTCTGAACATATAATTGCAAACTCTGATGGCTTCTTCCTCTCGGTGTACATTACTGAACTTGTTATTACAACGTAAATGCAAATGTTGATGCAAACTAGGGTGTGAGAGTTATGTTTTTTGAAACTTAACTAGAGCAACTCTACATTATGCCCTTTTCTCACCTGAGAAGAGTGGTGCTGCTGCAGTTTGTGCAGGGCTTGGATTCACATCCAGGTTTTATTATGACTCTTACAGATAAAAAAACTGACTGAGATAGGTCCATGTTTGTGGACCTCAAGAGTTCCACCTATAGATAGAAAAGAATTTACCCCCTTATCTAGTAGGAAAGTTATGGGGATTTGTCATAATTCCAGAGTAGTTGGTTGATATAAGAGTAGGTTGTTAACACAGGTAATAACTTATTTAGGAATTGGGAATTGAATACTGAAAGATAAAACAGTACTGGAGAGTGTGCAGTGCCCTTTTTGTGGTATATTTCTTGTATTTCTTCCTTTCTAATTCTCCTCTTCCTTCCAGTGGGTGTAGAAATGTGTGAGGTGAGTTTGCAGGGTGACATCTACTGCTTCTGACCGTTCTGAACTTGATGTGCCGGGATCGCTGGTGTTGCTCTCAAATACAAAACCCCACAGAATTCCAGGCCACCACGTTGCTTCCTTTCTCCGTCTCACATGTGCTGTCTGCAACCGTGCCAGATTTGATTGTGCATTGTCATTTTTAGTTTCTCTCTTTTTCCTTGGAAGCAGTCTACATTTGTAACCATGGAAACAATGATGCCATCGATAGTGACGTGCAACACAGAGTCAGAAATTATTTGTTTTGGAGTTTGGGTTTTGTTTTCTTCTCTTTCAGGCTTGCGATGCTCTGTGGAGTGCAGGAGTTCTTGTGATCACCAATATCGTATGATGACATTTGAAAAATTCCCACTAAAGCTGAGATGAACTATAATGAGACTGCATTTAAACACTCACGTATAGTGAGTGAGTATATACCTTGTTAAGATGTGGCTACCTTTCCAATTCAGCAGTCAGTAACCAAATGTTTAGCAGCAGAGTAGATAGGACTATTTGAGGCATGTGGGGAAAAAAATCAAAGGAAAGTTTCAGCTGTGCCTGTCTGTGAACACGAGACTAATGGTCCAGTGAAGTAAAAGAACAAAACAACATGTATGATTTGATTGTACGGAAAGGATCACTTGAGATTTTGATTTTGATCTTTGTTGCCAGAAGCTATAAAAGAGCCAGGAGATAGAAAAGTTGGGCTGCTTACAAAAGTAGGACGTTTGTAAAAGTGATTGGAATAGATAGTCAGGCATAAAGTTGCCCAGGAAGCTGCTTGAAGCTGGTCTGTCTGAGAGCTGAATTTGGAACCGGTGCTTCACATAGAGAGTGAGAAGTGCCTAGGGTTTCTCTGAGAGCAGCTGACCAAGGAACAGGATTGTGAGCGCCATGTAGCAGGAACAGGCTGCTGTTTCTGGCTGTGAAACTTCTACTGGAAAGCATACACACTTCCTACCTGTAAAAAAAAAAAAAAAAAAGGGGGGGGGTGGGGAGGAAGAACCCCAAATTAATTCCAAAAATTCCAAATTTAAACATCACTATATCACAGTCTGTGAAATTCTGTGAAATTTCTGTTGGAAATAAATTGTTGCAAATAAAATGTATGTTCAAATTCCAAAGACTTAAGCTGTGGGAGTGCAGAACTAACTGTACTTTTTCCTTGCTTATAAGGTAGTTTTTTTTTTTCCCTTTCAGCTTGCCAGTGAGTTTCTCAAAATAAGAAGCTGATCTGAACATGAGCGTTGAGTTACTCTAGGAATAGTTCCATGAGAGACCTTTTTTTTTGAGGGGAGAATCCTACTCCCGTGTTACAGTGCCTTGCTGTGGGAACTAGTTCATAATCTCTGGATTATTTATCCTCCTGATATATGGAGGCTATTTGACTTGTGCCTGTATGCTGCAATGTGTTGCTCAACTTGTTTGTAATGCTCTGCGTGTCTCTGAGAAGACAGCTCTATGGGCTGAGTGTCAGAGAAGCTGTTTTTGTTTTTCTGTGGAGGTGAACAGGGCTTTGAAAGCTGTGGAGAAGTCGCTCTGCCTTTCTTTTCTCTTGCTGTCACCTGCTCCTCCTTCAAAGATACTTTTAGCAAAACGTTTAAAACTGATAAGCAGGAACTGGAAAAATGACACTGTAATGTATATATATATGTATATGTATACATATAAATACCTTTTTCTGTAGGTATATAACTCAGTTGCCTGTTTTTCAAGAATTTTTTGATAGTGGTGCTATTTCTGCCCAACTAAGGATATCCGCAATAATTGCTGGATGGCACTTGAAATATATTAGATCCACAGTATCATTCGAATGAAAAATAATGCAATGGGACTTTTAGGACAGTCTATAAGGATTAGTCATGTTTTTCTCACACTGAAGAGGTGTGGTTTTGTTCTCAAAAACCTTAACCAGGAATTGAATAGACTGCATGAACCAGCCAAACAGAAATGTACCCAGGGCAGTGAAGTCATCCTTCTGTCATTCTTGTACTGATTTGTGGAAAGTTGCTTTTGAGTGGTGTACTTCAGGTGAGTGGTGAGGATTTTTAAGCTGTATTAACTTTTCTGTATCACTTTTGCTGCAGTTCATGTGTGTTCACTTAGCATAATATGAAATTCTACAGGATAAGAATGTGCCTCAGAGGAAGAGGTATCCAGCAAAGAGGACCTCATCCCAATGCAATTCAGATATACAAGAATTATGTAGCCAAAAGTGAAAATTGCTCCCTGAAACGCTGGAGGAATTTTTTTTCTCCTTTCTGTTCCATTTATTTTTGATGAAGTAGATGCCTGCATAATGTACACATATTTGCATATGTGCATACTCACAGTATTTTAGTGGTCTGATCGAGCAAGCAGATAAGCACTAGGAAATATCCTCGCATGTCCTCAGTGCCTTAGCAAATGTGGCAGGGGTGTGGGGCAGCTTTCTCCCTGTGAGATCTGCAGTCTGTGGCATGAGGAACGTTATTGGTGTGTTTCTTTGGTGGTCGTTGTGCTTCTGTTTAAATTCTCTCCTTTGTTGATTAAATAACAAGGTCACAGTAAAAAAAAAAGAAAACAGCCTGAATGGAATTTATTTTGGAAAGAAAATAAAAGGAAGGAAGGTTTGGCCAGCCAAACCAACTTGTACTGTAACCTGTTTATTGATCCAGACTTTATCATTGTATGCATAAATATGAATAGAAAGCTTCTTTTAATGGGCATTTGAGTATATAACAGTCTCTGAAAATAACTGCTAGAATACGGTATGACACTATTGTATTAGGTCTTCCACATTGCAGAAGTGAATTGCAGGTATTTCTGTCTAGGATTCATTCCTTTCTGTATGCAGAGCAGCTAAAATAAATCTATATCTCTTTGTTCTTTGAGATTCTGCTTTCAGGAATGAAGTATTTTGAATAGCTGTTATTTAAAAGTGCCCTAAATTTTGGAGATTTTTTTTTTCTGAACTACTTTTCTATCAGATTGAATAAGCAGTTTACTGTATGCCTTTTTAAAGAAATGCATAATATTGCTTCTCAACACCTACACTTCCCAGAACTACCGTTTTTAAGATGTATTAATGCTCTGTGAGCTGGACTGTCCTCGGATGCAGATTCACAGCATCTCTTGATACCAACGGGAATCATGCAAGTACATTTGAAATAAAATTTGCATTAAAAAAAGGAATGGAAAAAAATAAATAATCTAAATGAGACTGATGAGTTAGGTGGTTTAAAATAAATATGCTCTGTCTTTATACCTCTTTTGCCTGTTGAGAGCATAAACCAACATTTTATGTCTGTATCACAAAATTGTGAATGCTAGCATGTTTAGTTTGCTGGCACAAGTATTACATTAAATACTAAAGTCTTGTGATTGTAGAAATTGAGTTTTAACCAAGTAGAATGCTCTAAACAACAAGTGCTATACCCATCTGCTTCCAGTATTACTAGATTTCAAAAGTCTAACTTTTATTTCCAGAGTTACTTAGCAACTCATAAATCTCATTCAATTCACTAGGAACTAAAGGTTTTTATTGCCTTTTCACAAATCATGTCTATTACTCAGTGTAATCATCACACTTCTCTACCTGAATGAAATATTTATATCCTGGTTCCTGTTGTCTGGAGGCAACACCAGTGTACATCAGAAGAAAAGAGCTGCGCTATTTCCCTGTAGGACTAATGCATTGGTTTGGTTTCCAGAGGACAGGAAAAATATCTTTGGTACATACAAAACAGAAAGAAATGTTGAATTATTTTATCTGCAATCATGTCTTCAAGTGATGTTCATTTCCTAGAGAACTGTAGTATGTGAGTGAGATCCCTGCTATAAGAAAGTCTTTTCAAAGTTTACTCAGCTGTTCCATTTGACAGACACTTGTGACCTGACGCATTCAGGGTCATTTATTGTGGAAAATATTACTTCTGATCTGGTCTTCTCTTTACCATTAACTCCAGTTCTTTAGAATTAATTTTGGATGTTTAGATGTTTGTCTATCTGCAAAACACACAATGTGTAATTCTCATATCAAGATAGTATTTGTGTCTTATTTTGGTATATATTCAGGAGATCAGCACCAGCTATTTATATATAGCTGTAGTACAGTTAAAATATATATTTATTATATTAAATATAACATTTTGATATGTTATATTTATATATAGCTTTATTTGTATTTATTTATACCAATGTATTGGTAACTGTCACTACCTTAACCATTTAACAGAAACTCTGGTACGTAATTGGTCAAGCAAGCCATTGCCAGTGCTGTCTTCTGTAAAAACTCTTCTGTTTATGTTGTTTTTCATTTCTTTCTCTTCTTTCTAGAAATTGAGAAATAGCTTTGGTTCTCTAACACTGGATTTGGTCATTGTTTCTAGTGCTGTGTAGGAGGTCTCATTTTAACTTACACAAAATGTGACCTATTATGTAGGTGTAAATTTACAGCTTTGCATTGCTGCTGAAGTTCTTAGCTTTTCCTTCCAAGACACTGATGTTTGTTGATCTAAATGAAGTCAAGCACAGATGGTGAGATGGCAGTTTATGTTGAGTGGAAAGGTATTAGTGCAATACTGTATGTCCATTCCTGCTCCCATCCCAGCTTTGGCTTGCTATTTGTCTCATCCCTCCTTGAACAGGAATCCTAGCTGTTATGTTTTTCCTAACTGCATCATTTTGTGGGGCTTGTTCTTGGTAATATTAAAGGAGATTCGGTGTCTTGTCTTTGAACAAACTCAATATCAGGTGCTGAAAAAATATCTATTTAACATTATGTTGCTTTGTCATTTGCAATATGTGTGTGTTTTGGTCATACCATCATCGCCTTGTCTAGCAAATATCCTCAGATGAGCAGGGTTGAGCCGGGTTGAATGGGCCCCAGGTGGGTGTGCAGGTGCTGCTGGCAGGACTGGAGGTTTGCCAGGTGGTGCTTCTCTCCTTGAGCTCCCATGGTGCTGCCAAGGGGGACTCTGAGACCAAGTGAATGAGGGTCTCTTAAGTATTGCCTTCCATGCTAAGTGTTGATGATGGTGTCCTGGTCAAATTGTTGCTCGAGTCTTTTATGCTGTTTGTATTCCTTCTGGAGCTCCCACGGTGCAAACCTTCTTCCTGTTCCCGTGTGTTCTGCAGCCTGGCTGGACATGGCTGTTGGCTGCACTCTGATCACACTTAGTGGCCTGTTTGGCCTCACATTCTACAGGCAGAACAACAAAAATCATTTTTGTGCAGCTGTGCAATGCCTAAAACTCTGCAGTCTGTCTGTAGAACAGGAGATGGCAGTGACCTGGCTAGAACCAGAAGGGGCTGAGACTAAGCATTTTTTTAATTATTTTTTAGCTCAAAAAATTCCAAAGCATGGAATGATCATTACATAACCTTAAGAATATGGAAGTGGAGCTTGCATAAAAATTTGCAGTCATTCATGTGATTTGGTCAAAACGTCAATTTGCTCTTTGTTATCTTGGAAGGCCTTGGCAAGAGGAAACAGATTTCTGTGTGTTTTTACCTTTTCTACCTTCTCTCATTTTTTTTGTCCTTTGTTATAATCTGTGTAGACATGGTAAAAGGATTTTAGCTGAATAGTCTGCAGTTGACCTGAATATCTTTATTAGATTATTTTTGTCGGAGGCATGCTGTTGACT
This sequence comes from Crypturellus undulatus, assembly GCA_013389825.1. Classification (NCBI taxonomy): domain Eukaryota; kingdom Metazoa; phylum Chordata; class Aves; order Tinamiformes; family Tinamidae; genus Crypturellus; species Crypturellus undulatus. The sequence continues at coordinate 217,636 of VWPW01013412.1, forward strand.
GCCTATTTTCGTTCCATTCCTTCTGCATTTTATGTTGAACAGAGTTTATAAGATAGACCATTTGAGTGCCTAGGTATTAGCTAGCTGGAGTTGGGTACTACCACAGTCAGTGTGCAAGGCTGTTGTCTTATTAGCTATCCTTCTGACAGGTGCTTTCTCAAACACATGAAACATAACACAACATATTTTTCATTTCCCTTCAAAGCAAGTAAATATCATGACGACTTTTGAAATGAATTCGTGTTCTATGAACTGAAGGAGTTTTCACAATGACCTAGAATAATAACATTAACTGTTGATGTAGTGATTTTTTTGTGGCAAGTGAGGCTAAGTGAGATAATAATCGTTAGCCCATGTAGCACCCTTTCTCCTGCATGAAGAAATGGCTGAAGTCTCGGGGAGATGATTTGCATTAGAATATATTGGAAAAGTCTTGTCAGATTGTTGCCCTGATGGCACTAGTACCCCTGCTTTCTGCTAATGGTAACGTGATTTGTGGTGAATTTTCTGTTGCACTACTCTTGTGCTTTTACACAGCTCAGCTCATTGCCTCTTCTTAAATTCGGCATGATCGTGGATGGGAAAGTTAAGTATAGGAGAAACAGTTCAACCCGAGGCTGTGCTGCTGGATGATTTTGGACAAGTCATTTTGTACCAAGTGAAACAAAAGCCTTGCAGGTATTCTGTGTTTAACTCCTCAGGAACTAGATAAGTAAGAGGCAATATTTTTAATAGTAAGTGAAACAACATTTATCTTAAAAGTAAACAATCTTTCTCCCCATCCATATACACTATTTTTGATTAGGGAATTGGAAAAAGCAAGGATGCTTCCTCTGAATTCTGAAAACAGTGAATCCTTCATGACTGGGCAATTCTTGTGAAATTGCCATCAAGAAGTTTGTGTAAGAGCAAGGAGAGTATCTAAAAGCAAGTAATGTGCTCAAAAAAGGGGACAGGGGTGGCATGGATATGATTCATACCTTTGCTGTGCCACTTGAAAACTGATAGTAACTTTGTGTCTCTGTTCTTGTCTGTAATTTGGAAATGATTCTGTTGGACTTTAAAGAGTCATTGAAGATAAAAGTTTTATTTTTGTCATATGGATAGTATGGTGATAGTTAGCAGTACTGCAATAGCCCTGCCATATTTTTTTTTTTCTTCTGACATAGCTTTTTTCCATTTGGGTTTCACAGTTTCACTGTGATGTGATTCATTAGAGATTTGAACTTTTAACTTTCAAAATAATAGATTCTGCATCCTCTCTGAGTGAAATTTTGTCAGCCTGGAGATGTTTTTTCACTCCTATTAATGTTAAGTGGCTTCATGTCCACGTGGTGTGGGATTTCCTTCAGTTTCCTTACCTGCTTTGAATTCTTTTATGAATAATGACAGAAATAAAAGATATACATGGCCTACAGTGCAGGCCCATCTGTGAATACCAGATGGCATCTCTAACCGTTTTTCCAATGATTTTGGTTATTTCCCCTTTTGTTTCCTGTAGATGGTCTAGGAGAAATGGGTACTGAAACAAGCCAGGATGCTGGAAGTGCTGCCCCTCGTTGATGGAATGGCATCTTGTTTCTCCTCACCAGCACAGCTTAATCTCACTTCTCTAACATCTATAAATGCTGCGTTTAAATTAACATGAAACTCTTAGCAGTATCCGTTTTTAGGGTGTTCTTGTGCTGCTAAAGGAATAGACGAAATGTGTAACTAAAGCAATACGTGGGAGCCCTGTTTGTGAGATTTTGCTTTCTGACAGCTTAAATATAATCAGAATACTGAATAAGTATTTTGGCAAGTGTAAGCAAAGGACTCTGAAGTCACATTATATTTTCCTTAATTTTTTACTTCTTTCTTTTTAGATAATGCAATTGTATCTCGCAGAAATATACTGTAGCATTCACTACGTCAGTAGACTAGTCTTTCAGTCCTTATTTCTATGCAAAGCCTGAGCTAGTATGACCAATGATGATTCAAATGAGCCTATGCAGTTTCATACACAGTGATCCTATGAAATATCAGTAAAGCTGAAAAACAGCTAGTTTATTTCTTTTCCTTAGCACTCATTGCTTTTTTGCACTTAAGTTGATGATATTGACACCTGCCTTATCACTCATGGGGGTTTAACTCCCCAAACTGTGTCTGCATTTTGTACCTTTGTATGCAGCTGGTATTTACCTCTCACGGGGTCTTTCCACACAGCTTTAATAATTCCATGTTCTATTGGTGTGGTCCTCTTTTAAATATTAAATCCATGTATAAAAGTGCTTAGCCTTTGAGCACAGGAAAGGAATTATGTAGAGGAAAGGCTGTGCTATCGCAAGTGCATGTTCTCCCTGAACTGCAGCAGCAGATTTGGGTGTTTAATAAGCAGTATTATTTCACTGTATGTTATCTATATGATATTTGCTTGAAGAGATTATAATCTGTTCAAGCTTTTGGGTAGTACTTCTGCATAGTGAGTCCTTCCTTCAACTGCAGATATAAGTGTCTCTTCATCTGCCTCAAAACTGTGTGCTCTGAAATGACTAGCTTTCCAGATGATATAAAATACTTTTCCCTTGCTTTGGAGTAGTGTCCGTTTCTCATAAACTTTTATCAAATGACAGCATAGGCCCCTTAGTGAGTCACTTCTAAAATCCATAGTACTAGAATATTTGCTATAGACATTGTTAGCTCTCAAAAACTGTGATCTTTTTTAGTTATAAGTAACATCTCTGGAGTCATAACACTAGAATCAATATCACTTTAATAAAATAAAATTGTTTTGTTAGAATCTTGCCTGATGCTAATAAAGCTGAGTCATGATCCTAGACAGTGCAGGAATTTAGTCTCATCATGTATTGGGTTTTGTGTTGCTTCTGGTTGTGTCCAAGCAAGGTGTGTGGCAAACTGTGGTTTGAGGCTGGTTAAGCTTTTCCTTCTGCTGCTTCTTGTGAGCCGTTGTACATTTGTTTTTACTTTTTCAGTTTGTCTTTCACTGCTTCACTGTTATTAGAGCAATTTGTATGACACCAACACATACAAGTCTAATTAGACAATTATTGCTAATAGAGTAAAAACTAATATACATGAGCTCTCTACTATCTACCTCTTTTTCTAGCCTCTTAGACCTACTTCTCCTTGCTCCTCAGGGTGCTAGTTTTCTCCTAGAAGGGGGTGAAAGTTTACAACCAGTTATCTCTGACGTTCTTCAAGGAGTATTATGTTGGTATTGAGAGTTTCTTGTTGCTTGGTCTTGTCACTGCTTGGCTTTTTCTGTGTGTATTTGCTAACGCAGTCCCGATACTTGTTCTTTCTTTGTTCCCAAATTTTATTTTCTTTTTGAGGGTTTTCCCAACAACCAGAGTTGCCTTTCTTTACCGCACATTTGACCATTCATGATTTGTGTTTGCAGCGTTTGAGTCCCATTATCGTCCTGTACTTCAGTTGTTGAGACCTCTATATTTCTCTACTGCTTGGACTTTTGGGGGCTTCTGTTACAAACTCATGTTCAATAACCTTCAATAAGTCTCAAACCTCTTCATAACATAACTCCTAGGTTATTAGCACAACCTACTCGCATCCTTATCTTAGGGTAACTGAATGTTCACTCTACAAAAACAATGATACCTTAGAAGGTTTGTGTACCTATGGATGCATACGATATAATGTGTTGGAATTACTTGTTAATATCTGTTAGTTACAACAGTATCACTAGTATGTTACCAGAATTCTTCATAGTAAAAGTTGAATGATGTGAAATCAAGTGGTCCAGAAGAATTTGCCTTGTAAATCCAACATAGGCTGAGATCTGTGGACTATAATATACCAGTACAGCAGATCTGACTGGTTATATTTGTCTCTGTTTAGAAATAAATTGTGTCCATGGCTGTTATCCAAAAATAGTCACTTGTTGGTGAGTGTAGTCCAAGTGGCCCCATTAAGAACTGTGACCTTTAGCAAACAAGTGATTAGTACTTCTGTCTTCTTCTCAGTCTTACGACTGAAGTCTGACTGCAGTAGCATTAATTTTGTAGTTGACCTAAAGGAATACAGGCAAAAGCCCTTTTTAAATAAATAAACAAAAATATATATAAATAAAAACAGAATCAGAATGAATCTGGGCATAATTTTGAACACTCTTCCAAATTAATGACATTTTCAGTGCTCAGAAGAGACCCTAAGAATCTCAGGTTTGATGCTCTGAATAGTTGAAGCATTTCAGCTGACTCTGTTAATGCTACTGAACTGTGGTGCACATGAAAGGCAGATTATTTGCATGTACCACTTCTTACATTTCCAAATGCGTCTCATCACTGACTTAAAAGGCGAAGTATTCCGTTGTGAGAATGCAAATATATATATATATATACATATATATATATATATACACATATATATATATACATTTTTGAGGATAACCAGCTAGTATGACTAAGAAAGCTGCAACACAGCAAATCAGGTAACAACAGCAAGTCGCATTCACAGAAGCTCTTTTGGAACCAGATGTCCTCTTAATCATTGTGGGTGAGTAATCTACAAGGACCTAGGTCTCTTTCATTTTTGCCTGTTCAGATTTTTTTCTATCATCTGTTATCTCGCAGTGCTCACCAGACTTTGTAGTACAGATGAACAGTCTTTGATTGTCTGCGTGTCACTAAGAAGGCCAGAGAAAGTGCTCTTCATCTCATGGTCTGACAAATTGATTTTTTTTCTGCAGAGTACTACTGCATCTTAAAGCTTGACAGTGGTGTGTTAATGTCACAGATTTATTTCCATTCTCTGTTCCTGAAGTAGAATTTGCAGTTTCTGAATTTTGTCTTTTAATTGGAGTCTTTTGAGAGAAAGGAACTTGCTTTACAATGGTAAGGGGAATGTTGTATATGCTTTTTAATGATTAATCTCACTTTGACTTTTCCATAGGAACTGTTTGTATTATTTTCTTTCATTTTTGAAATAGCTTGAATTCCTGTTTTCTAATCAATTTGCAACATCAAATTAAGTTTTTAAATTGTTGCCTTTAGTATATTCTTTTGATGCTTTGTTTTACTAGAGAAGCTGTTTAGATGATGGAAAAGTAAGCTGTACACCCTTGATTTTGCTTTGACAAGCATGTTCAAAAGTAGCGCCTATTGGTACAGAAGTATTTAAGCAATTCAAATAATTTTTGAAAACATTAATCTGGTGAATGAATTAATGGATTTCCATGTACAGTTTAGGTCTTTCCAAACAACATAAAAGAACTTCATTCGTCAAGCTAAGACAAATATCTAATTACTGTATTATTATGTTATGTCAAATTATCTTGTTGGACAGGACATATTTAGGAGAATATATTACCAAAAGAGTTTTGGCTGTTGTATACAAATTTGCAAGAACAAATATGTGAACTGTTTGTTATCCTTATTTATGGTTGTTATAGAAATCTTTACTGTTCTTTTTGAGAGGCTCTTAAGTTTTGAAATTATGTTGACAGAATCACATATGAGACTGTATAACCATTTGTATTGCCCATTTCAATTTTTGCTCATCATAAGCTTTGAATTTGTGCAAACATGATCCTTTTGGACTGGTCAGGACCAGTATTTCTGTAACTCTGTGACTAACTGATTCATATAAATATCTGGGCCAGTGTATGCTTGATGTTACCACTGCTTCAGGATCTTGTGCTTACGAGCTGCTGCTAAGTCCTAAACCTGCTAGAAAATATGTTGGTGCTTTTCTGTGTACACAATGTGCTTAACTCTGGATAGGAGTGAGTACAAAGTTGATTTGACTGTATGACCTTGACTGCTCGGGCATCTCAAGTTTGATATGAGTAGCCACGTTGTATTGGTCCGAGGAAGTTGTCTGAAGGTTGTTACAAGGCAAGTTCCGCACTTCCTAGCAGGAGTCAAACCTTCAGTGCCTCTGTGAGGCCAAGGCGGCGGGGCTGTCCTCTCCACTTGCAGCATTTTCCTGCACTTCAGTGAATGTGGTGAAACTGATGCACCAGAGGCAGAAATTCCTTGTGCTTTTCATTTTTACCTCAGTCTGTCTGTGATATTTACTAAAAAGGTTTTAAGCAAGAATTCATTTTTCTTCTTTTTTCTTTTTTTAAAAACTCTGGAGGCACCATCATGCAACTGCCTAACACTAGAATCAACAATCACCTCTTTTTCCCCAACTGTTTCATTGTTTTTTGTATTTTTCATTTTTTTCATTATTTTCATTGTGTTTTGTAAACTGACATATAAATTTTGTGTCCCCTCCTCCCCTGCAAATTGTCTTTTTAATGGAATTGGACATTGTTTATTGGGTATAAAATCTATTTTATTGATGATAATTTTCATGGATATCTCTATTTTGCATATGGTAGCATTTGCTATTTGATGACTTTCTTGCAGGTGTACTCATTGACATTTTAAATTAGTGGTTGATGCCATTTTAATTTATCAGTGTGGTGATCTTGGGTCATGCTGCATTTAAATTTAACTACTTGCTTTGCCACTGATAAGTTTCTATTGGCTCCACTGCTTACCTGCGCATTAATCTATTGATCTCTCTGGCTATCTTGTATCTTGTACTCTTGTATTTGAGTCAATTTATTCCAAGGACACAGAGTACTTTGCAAATCATTTAAACACACAACAGGAAGATTATGTAGCTGATAGTTTTATCATCGATTTTTTATAGATGTTTTGAGGTACGCGACTAAAATCTAGATCCTCGTAAACGGATGCATTTGAAGAGATGAGCTTTATATTCTGAGTGGCAATAAACAGTTTTTTTACTCAGTTTCTGAAAACCTATTGGAATAGAAATGACTCTGAGCATAATACTTTCAGTGCTGCCTTTGAGATCTAGAATGTTGAAATTTTCTATGTTTTGGGGTTCTCAACATCTAGTCTGTTTTGTTGTATGTCAACCGGAGATCTAAAAACCAGGTCTTTCTAAAATAATGAGTTGCTCTCAGAGCTATGGTGCCTTTCCTTTTCGTTTAGGTTTCATAGGAGTTGCGTGGGAGCTACCCTCAGGCTTCTGTTTGCTGTATAGTTGTTCTGCTTTATATTCAGTGTTGGGCAATGCCATCCACTTGCTCATAAGGTTTCTTCAGAAGTTTAGTTTTTTTTTTTTTTTTTTTTCAGAGTAACTTGCCAAATTGATCTACACCTTGTTCAGTTATCTAGACGTGATTCTACATTGCAAAGTGGAATGATCTCCTAAAAAGCACATGCATTTGGAAATGGAGAGCTTATAATATCTGTGTGAAGTAGGGGACAGGTTACTGGAGGGTTGATAGGAATATTTTGAAAAGTTGGAATTGTGCATTGTGGCAGGAGGAAAGAGAAGGGAAAGATGATTTAATTTGCAGGCCCAGACATAATTACTTCTCCATTTTTTTTGTGATGCAACTGAAAATGTTCTGTAAGAAGTAAAGCTACTGCTAAGTTTCAGGGAAGGTTTTGTCTTCTAATTGCTTCCTGTGAGGCCTTAAAAAATCTCTCTAAAAATCTAGTGTCTTTTGGTTTCATATCATCCAAAGCATACTACTTTGGCTGCTGCCTTATCCTTCCTCTCATCTTGCTGTTTCTTGCCATGCTTCCAATATGTAAGCTCTGCTGATTGAAGAAGCTGGATGTCTAAATTTCTCAATATGTGTCTGAGGTTCTTGTAAATCAACTGGTAAATAATAGTGTATTCTGAGCTTTTAGAATATATTTTTCTTCAGGAGAATGTGCTCTCCTTGCATGCTTAGGCAGACCTGGGAATAAATCACCCTCTTAAAATGTAAAAATGCCTGTAGCAATGAAGTGACATGATGGGAATGTCATGAGAGTATAGGATGCACAGGTGTTTGGCTGCAACCCTTTCACCTGAGATGTGCCATTTGAGATCAGTGCACCTGTACAGGAATGGGAAATGATAAAATTAACCATTTTTCCCACCCATTTCCTATGCTGTTGTATTCTTTGGAAACATGTATTTTGAAGAGGAGAGATGAGAGGAGAGGCACTAAAAATAGAGAAAATAATACATTGGAAAAGTCCACTTGTCTTGAGATTACAGTCTGGAAATGCCAAAAATTATTGGAAATAACAAAAATTCCTGTATGTATAGAAAAAGCCAATGTGACTTTTTCAGTATTTTTGCAAAATAGTTGACCTAAATTTTCTGGGTAAAGGAAAAGGTATGGCTTGCAGCAATGTTAATGCTGGCAGTCCATGGCATCCTCATTCTGACAGATCAAGAATTGCTTTTAGTGATGTTCGGTGGGACGTTTAATGACTCTGAAAACAATAGAACAACTACGTAAAGAACTAAAGCTTGGCTGAATGTCTTAATCTTGCTTAATGAGACTTGAGATTTCCAACACATTTTGTAACCAGATTAAAATTGTATGCAGTTTTCTAAAAGTTTCACGCCTCACAGTTCAGTACTGCTTATAGTCACAAGATCATGGAAATGCTGGTTGAAAGAAACATCTGGAGATGATCTAGTGCAATATCCAACTGGAGATGATCTAGTGCAATATCCAGCTGAAAGCAAGACTACTGCGAATGTTGGGTCCATTCAGCTGTATCTGCCACCTGATGTTCTTCACAAGCAGTGATCAGCAAGGGAGAATCACAGAAAAGCCAAAAATAGAAATAGAAAAGCAAGACAAATGTTATGAATTTGTATGAGTTTTCTTTGTTGGACTGTTTGGGTTGATGACAAAATCTGAGGCATCTTTTTAGTATAAGAAATTTCAGAATCACTTTTCTTTGCAATATTGAACATTTAGATGCTTCAGCAGAAAATGCTGTTTATTCATTGCTGTTGAAATTTTCTTTAGAGTTAAAAGCAATAATGTTAACTTGCAGTGAATGAAATGAACATTATCAGTTTATTTCATATAGAAATATTTGTGTGTTAGTACCTTTATTACTGGCAAGTTATTCTAAGAAGAGTGACTGTAGTATAGGGGTGTGTGTGTGTGTGTGTGTAGCCTGAACTGTGAGGGCATTTTCTGCAGGGCCTTTTATTTTTAACCTTAAGAATATTTTTTAATCTCTCTGTGTCTTAGGTTCCCACCTGTAAAATGGAAATAACATCAGTTTTTTTTTTTTTTAAACCTAAACTGTACAATATTTGAAAACTACTGTGTTGGAATAGCTTAGATATATTATCTGATTGTTTATATATATATATGTATCTGTTTTAAAATTTATATGCCCTGAAAAATTGAAGGAAAATCTGCTACCAATTTCTCAGTAGGATTATTAATAGTAGGATATTAATAGATATAGATTCCCTTGTGCTATATACAGTAGTCCTTTTCAAATCAGGATGGCGAATTCAGGTTTAAATCTATCTTGAAAAGCCTAATTCTAGTTTTTATTGAAGAGTGTGTGTATGTGTATGTCTCCACATAACTTGTGAATTGTAATAGTAGTTGCAACTGTGGATTATTATTATTAGTACAGTTTGAATTACTCTTTCCTGATTAACTTTGCTTGAAATAATCTGAAACTTGTGCTATTAAATAGCTTCTGTCCTCTGATCAAACAGGAGAGTGAAGTGATTGATTAAGTATTAGTGCTTTGCAAATCTTTTGTCCTAGAATCTGTGAGAACGCGTGCAACAGATAGTCATGTCTGCCTAGTGAAGTGAGAAGCTCCAGCCTGGCTACCACAGCCTAACACTTAGCTGGAACTAGGAGTCATGTCTGCATGAACCAGCTGAAGATGAATAGCAGCTATTTTACTAGCTCTGCTATCCGCTTCCTGAGCGACAGAAGAAAGGAGTCTCCCAGGCCTGGAGCTCCACAATAGCTGTGTGTCCGTTGTCAATAAACCTGCCTCTTCTGCCACCACCTAAGATGGGGTCAGGAAGTGTGAAAGCATAGACATATAGCATAGCTCTCTCTCCAGGTTTAGGCTGCATCCACGTGCTGAAATGAAAGGAAGAAACATGGAGAGTTACTTGCCTGTAAGACAAACTTACTATGAGAACAACTCTTCTGAAACTTCAGTGTCCTTTTAAGGGAGGCAAATATTGATTTATAGTGTGTTTGATTAGTTAACATCTTATTATGTTCTCTGTGGGACCAGTTCACCTCTGTTCCAGCTGATAGAACTGTTCCTGATATACCTCTTGTAGAATATACTTTGAAGGGTGCTGCTGCACAGCTCATAGATTAACCATGTACTTCATTTTTTTGGCACATTCTCTTCTTTGTACTAAAATGGTGACAAATCTTAGCTTTTACCCCTAGTGCTTTACTCTAGCTCAAGGACCTTTGGGGAAACTAATGCAATGCCAAATATTTCATAGCTTAAAAGCTCACAGCTCTATTCCCTGGCTTGCACAAAGATGTAAGAGACTGCTCTGCTCTCAAGGTGCTTTTAATGAGTTAGCTGCCAGCACCCCTGATGGGAGCTATCTGTGGAAGGCAGGATCCAGGTATGCCAGCCTCTCTTTAATCAACACTCTGCTTGGGGAGGCTGCAGGGATGGGATGATAAAGCACTCCTTTGGCAACACCACCTCTGCTTCCTCTTTATCCAGCGATGGGGTTATCTTTTTTCATAACGTCCCGTAATAGACACTTTCTAAATCAAAACTGTGTGTGTGGTGAAACTTTTGCTTTTGTTGTTCTCACATCACCATAGTCTCTTCACCTTGAAGGAGCTATCAGAGTTCTAAGTTTATTATCATCTCTCTGATAAGGTAGAAGTTGATGTTGTGAATTCATAGAGGTACACCTTGGAGCCCTATTACCAAGGTATACCTTGGAGCCCTATAGTTTAAAGAAATGCATTTCATAAACAGCTGTGAAATTTAATCTGTTGGCCAAGTCATATGCAGTATACTGAATACTTATTAAGGATAAGCTGTTTCTACTTTTAGCACAAAACATTAAATGGCAGATGCCCACAATTCTAATACCAGATGCCACTGATGAAAAGGATTTGTGACCTAAATACTTCTAAAGAATTTCTCCCTTAAATGTAAACTCACAGTAGCAAATGGCTTAACTGATCTAGGTAACTGCAGTGGTCTTTTTTTTTTTTTTTTTTTTTTTATCTCTTAGCTCATGCGAGGACAGGTATGCTGACCTGTTGTTGGTTTGCATGAATTATCAAATGCTTTGCTCCTTTGAGAGAAATCTAATAAATACAGGGCCACTCTGTCTAGTGAAATCAGTTAAAACTCTCATTGATTTCAGTGTGACCTCCTATAAGCCAGTGCTTTAACTAGGATTTGAAAGTGCTATGTGAAGTACATTGTTTTTCTTCCCCAAAGAAGGAATTCTTCTCAGGTTTCTTGGGTAACTTCCTATTGCATGGTGCTAATATCTCCAGTGAAAGAGGTTGTATCGCTACAAATGTGTGCAGAGGGATTAGATTTTTGGGGCGAGGGAGAGGGATGTGGAGAGGGTTCCTTCCAAAACAAGTACGAGTCCTAAGCTTGCTGCAGCATTAGAGGAAGCTGTTTGTGCTAGGTTGTGCATAATGTCCGATTAGACTCTCTTGATCTCTTGACACTTTCTGTTTAAGCATGCAAACAAAAATGCACCCTCCTTGGCAATTCTAGGCCCTAGGATACCCCAGGTAGAAGACATTGCCTTTGTTTCTGAATGACTTGTCCGCTTTGCTAGTGCATCTTCTGTTTTAATTCTAGTACTTTTTCCCTTTAACAGACAGCAATATTTTCTAACACTCCATATGGTCGTGTATATGCCTTCAAGGAGCATTTGAGGAAGGGAGCAAGATGTCTGTAACTGTGGTGTATTACAGTCACTCATGCTGGTGAGGTGACTGTATGCTTGTCACCTGGCCATAGCCTCCTAAATTTTTGGGAAGGTATTTCTGCTTACTCTCCCACTTTTGGTGTCCCTTGGGTTCTTTAAGTCAACCAAAGCTGGCTGAACAAGTAACTCCAGCCTGGTAAAGTTCAATATCTATCCATTCCTGCCCACTCATTCAAACCCTAGCTAGCAGGGCAAGCTTCCTGTAGTTCTGTAGTCTGCTCTGGGCTGGGTGGGGAAATGATTGATTGTCCTTTGTACAAATGTGGTGTTTTTTTTTGTTGGGTTGGTGGTTGAATAACTTGTGACAGATATTGTCCCTCTCAAAATTCAGCTTTAGATCTTCTTTTTTCCAGCTATATCATGTTTGTATCTTAAAAGCAAACAAAAAAGAAAGTGATGCCTTACTACATACTTGAATCTGTTTGTTCTATTGATACTAACAGGCAATTCACTGATGACGAGTAGTAAATGCTTTACTGGAAATGCTCAGATTTTGCAGATGGTCTAATCTAGAAATTCCAAACTCTGATGTCTTAGTTCAGGCTTATTTACAGTGCATTTAGACAGATTAAGTGAAAGTCTAATCTATAATTATAGCAAACCATATCCCTTATTTTTAGTTATTAGTCAGAAGTTCATACAGAAAATTGACTGTAATAGGAAGTATATTATTGATACAGTGAATATTGAATCTGAATTTTAATTGAACAGAGTTGTAAGGGAAGTTCAAAACACAAGTAGAATTCTTTTTTAAAGAATATCAATTGCAGGAGATAATGTTCTTGAAGTAGCCATGCTATCACTAGAACATATTCTGTATTCTTAAATTAGATGGTATTTGAACTTTCCTATCACACAGAGAGATAGTTTTGGGTTACAGATAGAAAAGTAGAGGAACGCTACTTGGTGGAATTGGAGTGGAAACCTGCGCATTTGTTTCTTGTCAGCAAAGCTAGATTATTTTCTGTAAGTCTTTTGAACATAAGAGAGGTACACAAACATGGCTGAAGCAAAATCATTTGAAAATGTATGTTCATTTATGGAAAGTGTTTTGTTCTTTTTGCCTTGCATGTTCCAAACAAAATGAAGGCAGTTTGTCAAAGTCAGCTACCCCCTACAGTAGGGAAAAAAGAAAGTACATGAAAATGTCATCAACAAATAAAACACAATATTCTGGTCTATTAATGGGTTAAATATACGTTTCCTTGTCTCTGTGGCTTCTAATGGTACAAATAGAAAGGGAACAATAATTTAAAGCTGTAGTAAACAGTAGAAATGATCGGAACTTTTACTGTGGGCAGTGGTCAATAAAGTAACTTTTGTTGTCTAATGAAATCACAAAGTTCAGTAGGAACTTGGTTTAATTGTCTCAGAAGTTCATGATGCATTACGATGTCAAGAAAAAGTTCCTTTGATGCCTATATGTAGTAGCAAGACAGCACCTCTTGTAAAATATTCTATTTATTAGGAGTGCATTAGGAGTGTCTATTTAAATAGACAGGATAAAAATTCTTTTAAGTGATGGCAGAGATGCACAGGGATTGTTTTAGACTATTAGGAGAAGTTAAAATTCACTTATCCTCAGTGCATGTTTTGGTAGGGCCAGGATCCTGTGGCAATGAGATTTTTGGAGAGAGTAAATCTCTGGAAACTTCAAATCTAGATGAAAAATAAGGGCTAGAGATGTTCCTCTCTTGAATATCATCAGTGCAAGAAGTTTCCAATATGTTTACTAATGTTTACTTCTTAGTGGGGAAGAGTCATGTTTTTTTCTTAATGTATCCTCTAAAGCATTGCATTGTGGCTTTCAGTTTAGAGATTATTTAGAAAGAGATCTTTCTGACGCCTGTAAACATAATATTTGGGCAAAGCCAGGGGAAAAATTATTGGAAACTCATCTGCATGATTTTGCATGTGAACAGCACATGTCTGTGAAAGGAAAATACCCTGTTACACAGGGTGTAATATTGTGTTCAGTTGCCTGCCCTGGTCTTGGAAAATCTCTGTATTAGGAATTAACTTTTCACACCCTTAGGCATATTTTATATAGGAAAATAGATAAGTAACCATAAATAAAAGTCAATAACGCATACATCCTATGCTTTCCTTTCTTTTTACGTATGCAGTCCTTTGTATGATNGCTTGGTGGAATTGGAGTGTTATAGATACTTAAGTGGTACGCTAAGCATTTTAAGTAATAGAATTTTTTACTGAAACTTACTGATACTTTTCCTAANGTTACACAGGGTGTAATATTGTGTTCAGTTGCCTGCCCTGGTCTTGGAAAATCTCTGTATTAGGAATTAACTTTTCACACCCTTAGGCATATTTTATATAGGAAAATAGATAAGTAACCATAAATAAAAGTCAATAACGCATACATCCTATGCTTTCCTTTCTTTTTACGTATGCAGTCCTTTGTATGATAGAATTGATACAAATAGTTTACACTTATTTATAGATACTTAAGTGGTACTCTAAGCTTTTTAAGTAATAGAATTTTATACTGAAACTTACTGATACTTTTCCTAACACATTTTTTTTTCCAAAAGTGATTTTATCCAGTTGATTACTTGTACCAACTCTTGTAACAGCTCTTGAAAGTGGGATAGCTGAGAATAGGAGAAATATAGCCAGTTCTCACTCCATTTCCATCTAATCCAAGAGAGCACTGTCAAGGCTACTGTAGGCAACGTCCTAGTGTAATAGGACGTTTTTCAATAGTGTCAGTTTGGACAAGTGCTGCAGCAGGTGAACAAACACTGATAGGACTGTTTTTGCAGTTGTGTCTGTACATACAGTTACACAAGCACCTCTACTTAAAATAAATATGAAAGATTAAGTGATGTAATAGGAGATTTGAAGACAGCTTTTTGTGCTATTACTGCAAACATTCATGCCTTGAAAGAAAGGAAGAATATCTTTGCCAAAGAATATAGTGGTAAACACAGTAGTCAGATGAGTGTCTCTATTGATTTATGGGCACATGGTTCCCATTACCAGTGTCTAAGTGCATGATTTACTGCTTACTCATGTAAAGTACAAGACACGATAGAATAAGAGCAATGAAGGCTCTTACTCAGTTCATCTCAGTGCAGCAAATACATTTAAAAAATAAAATTATGGTGTGATATATTGGCTGCCTTCGTGGGGAACTTAAAACTTCTTTATGTAACTTTTCTGTTAATAAGAACCCCCTTCTTTGCTCCTTTCTATAAATCTATTTTCCATTAAGAATAAAGTGTGGTTTTATATGTTTGAGAAAAGCCTCTCCATGCTGGAAGCTTTGCTGTGAAACTTAGTCAAGATATGAACTTAATGCTTCTGATGAGACTTGTTTCTGTCCTGTGCAGCCTACCTGAGCTGCATGGGGTTTGCAGCTTGTGGAAAAGAGCTCACTTTTTCATACATAGAAAATGTGTGAAATCTTAGATCTCCTGAAGTGGCCACAATACTTGGCTTGTATCACTACCTCAAGTATGATATGGTTTGTCTTCAAAGCCAATAAACGCAGAAACTGTCCCAGTGACAGGTCATAGGAATGTATATATTGTACAGAAATTCTGTTTATATACATAGGATGTAATTTGGCTTTTCTTTTTTTCATGTTGAGTTGGAAATTTCTGAACAAGTTCTTTGACTCCAATATTCATACCTTCTGTAGAAATGTATTTTGTTTTGTTCTCTTGCTATTAGTTATCAAGCTAGAAAGGTGGAGCAGGAAAAAGAGTTAAATAATTCTCCCCTCTTGCCTTGCTGTAGAAGCCTGTGTCTGTGCATTTGCACATAGCAATGAATGAGCAGCTCAACAGTTGGTCTTCCATAGGTCTTGTATGCACCTCCCCTTATGGAAGAATAAACATAGGGAAGTTAATAATAGCTCTAGGTTATATGGAACTTAGCTGGGTTTCTAAGTTGTCCGTACTACATCTGTTTCCATGGACTGATACCAAAAACATCCAAACCAATTTGAATTCTGAAATAGTTTTTAAAAAGAAATTATTTTCATTCAGCTCTGAACCCTCAAGCAGGTGATAAAAATAGAAAATTAGTGAGTCCTATAGAGATGTCTTTTTTTGTGGTTGTGCCTATTCCTTAAGCTTAAGAAATTGACTGCCTGGGTTGAGATTTTATGAATTGTGTCAAATTTTCAGAAGTGCAAGGTTCATTTGTCAGTATATCCAGGCCTCAGAGAGGGTTACTTTACTGATTGAGACAGCTGCAGACTCTAGAGCACCTTTCTGGCTTGATTGACCGGACATTCCTCTTTGGAAGTCGGAATAAGCTTCCTCTAAGGAAGGGCATCTTGCCATTTCAGTCCGTGTACTGCAAAGCACGCTGGCAGCTGGGTCTTTCATTAAACTAAGCAATTAGGAAATTTGTAGGCCATTTTAAAATCTATTATGTTCCAGATGCAACAGCGTGCAGTGGTTAAAAAGTGTCCTAGCTGTAACTTGTTTGTGAGCATTGATAATTTTATCATGCAGAAAATAGAGTAAAAGTACAAAAGCGTGTTTCAAAGGTAAATATGGATTGATAGAGACCTCGTAAGCGTATGGGAAGCAGAAAAACTAATTTGTCGAAATAAAAAGTCTGAAATGTTTTCACCTCCCCCTCCCTGCCCTTGTGCCAACTCTGCCTTCTTTCATGAGACGGGTTGTGCTGTGATACTCGCTTTAAATCATTTCCTAAATAACTCTGTTGCCATGGCAGCAGCTGCTGCTGCTGATGGCATTTACATGCAAAGCACTACAGTGAGGAGATTTACAGAAAAGTCATTGAAAATGGTCAAGTTTGTCAGCATTTTCATAGCTCACCCACAAAGTCGTTCATTACGCAGTGCACTCTACTCGAAACCAGGGGATCTGTTACAACTAGCGCAGCTTGAGATGTAACAGAGGACAGGGAAAGGCCCAGTCTGTTTAGCGCAGGGTCTTGGCTCTTTTCTTTAACCCTTGCAAGATCTCATTTCCTCCCTGACAGCAGCAAGACCTTCTCAGTTTGGTGCTTCTCCCAATCAATAGTTTCGTGCCGTGCTGTTTTGTGATTCTGCTTACAGAGCAGAGCTGAGCTCTTTCGAAGCATAGCTCCTCCTTTAAAATGTGAAGACCATCCTAGTGCACTAATTAAAAAAAGAATATTTTAACTTTGCTTTTAAAAACACTACAGGGCTTGTAATCTCATACCCTGAGACCCACGAGCTGGAGAGAAGCCCAAACATTGCTACATTAGCTTGACTCCTACCAGTGTTTTCACATACGGACTGAGGGGGCTATGAGTAGCCAAAAGGGTGGTCGAAGTTTCCCTCTTTCATCGAAACATTGTGATGAGATTGTATTTTTTTCCTTACCTATAACAGTGAATTTTGTAAGTCTGGAGATAATTTCAGTCTCTGGAAAACCAAACTCTTGTATGTCAGCCATTGAATGACCATGATGAAATGGAGGAAAACGTAGAATGGATTTGAAGAGCCATACAAATTAAGGGCTCATGCTGTCCTTAATAATTGACATTTAATTGCCTTCTCTGAAACATTCTTTAGTTCTCTCTTTAAGACATACAGTGAGTAAATGATTTAGCCTTGCAGCATGCTTGTGAAGTAGGTATCTATCCTCATGCTGTGGGCAAGAAGCAGTGGAGGTATATCTTTTAAAAGACTTCTCTGCGCTCTACACCAGAGCAGAGAAGGCTGAGGTGTTTCTGTCTTCTCCCAGTAACTAGAAGCTCCTCTCATTCTCCCTTCCTATTGAGGCAGGGTTGTTCATTGTGATTGCTTGAGTCATATGGGGCAGGTTGCAGATCAGCAAGCATATCCCTCCTTTCTATAGTTTCTGTAAAAGCTTAATCCAAAAGGATGGGGTCCAAAAGTGCAGAAGCCATGTAACACAGACTAAGAAGTGTTCATACTGTGATGTTGCTTGAGCTACCAAACAAACAAACAAAAAGAGCAGCTGATAAAGATTCCAGAGTGTATTAATTAAATTCTCAACAAAGAGCTACAAAACCCATATGCTTTAATCATTAATCATTCCTCATTGTAGTTGCTAACGCACAAGTTGCAGGAGATGCTCCATTTTCTGTGGTTTTGTGGCTTGTGTAAGTCCTTTTTCTGTGGATGTTCATAAAAGTAATGGTTATTATAGACATTCTTCAGCAGGGAAGCAAATGTTCCTTTATCTTTTGCCATGATACAAGACTAGAGAGAATAAAGCATAGATCATATCTATCTGTGTTAAGTTTCTCTTAATCACTGTTTTCTGGAAACAAAGGAAGATTTTAACTGTTCTACAAGCCATGGAATAAAAATCAAATTTAAAAGCCAGGTAACTTTTTAAATTTTAAGTGTGGTTATTCCACTATGGTGATTTGAAATTCAGTTTTGATTTTAAACTGAAACCCAGCAAGGGATATATGAACTTCTCTTTTGGTTTTGTTGGATTCTTAAAAATCACAACATCCAAAAAGCTTTGAATTCAGAAAATCAGATTGCATGTAGTCAAGTTCCTGTAATGGTTCTGGTATTTTTACTGTGTTCATCGCTAAAGATCTGAGATTTTATCTTTCTTTTTCCTCATTACTTATCCACCCTTGTTTCCTGTTTACCATAATATATATAGTCACATTTTCAAGAGAAAGATAGAAAGTAATTTGAGATATCTCAAATGTACAGTGTGTTTCTGTATTTGTTTAAAAGCTCTGTGACAGAAAGTGTGGTTAACTTTGCAGAGCAGGGAGTAACACACAGCATACTTTGAAGAACAGGATTAAGTTGTTACCTTTTTTTTTTATATATAATCCCGGAGACAAATGTGACCAATGTTAACATTGCTTGCATACTATCCAGAAAGAATAGCTAGTAATGAAAACTTATTCTCAGAAGCCAAGTCTTTGTTCACCTTGATGCCCCCCAAAATCAATCATTATATAGCTTTGTGCTGAAGCAAATGCTGATTGTATTCTTAGATCTATATTATTATATATATATGTATGTATATTTATATATACATATAACACAGAAGAGAACTAAAATACAAAAGGAGTATGTGCAGCTTTACCTGGAGACTCTGAAGTAGGATTAGAATCTTAAAAGCGTATTTCCCCATGGAACTGTTTGTCACAAACAGCAGCGTATCAGTGGGACTGAGTGGAAGGAGAAGGTGAAAAAATTAGTGCCTACATAAACATGTCTTTTATTTTCCACTGCTAATATGGAAAGGCCATACGCACAAGCCACTTCCTTAGAGAGAGGTGGAACGTGCTCTGGGAGCCCTGAAAAGTTTCACTGCTTGTTTTCCACTATGCAACTTCTTGATACAATGAGCTGTGATACCATAAAATAGCACAGCAAGCTTAGAGTTTCACTAATGTTTCTCTGCTTTTGTTATGGATGTGTGGATATCTCCAACTACTTTTCTGTGAAGGCTGTCAGTATACTGCACTTAAAAGCTGCGTCCTGAAGAGTTTTGGTAGGAAATTTGTATTTGGAAGCTACTGTAATAACTGTTTTTGGCTGGGAGTAGGAGAGCAGATAAGGAGATAAGGCAGTGTTATGCTAAAGAGGTCACATTCTTGGTCATCAGGCCATGGCAGAGACCTATTTATAGTCCTGGGCAGACTTTTTCTAGCTTATGTAATTGAATTAGAGTTTCATATGAAAACAGGCACACTGTTAGAAAGGCAACAGGGGAAAAAAATGAGAAAATGCAGCAAACAAATAATTGTTTCTATAAACTTACAGACTCCAGAAACTGTTGCATTTTGGGATCTGCCTGCTCTATTTTTAAGTATTGCTGATTCAGTTGGCTTGCTTATGGGAAGTGTGTTCAAAATTCCGTACCACCATCATTGATTCTCCTGGAGGCAATGCTTGATTAAGATAAAAATTCATGTCCAGATTGGCATCCAGGATTGGCACTGTTCTGGGGAGAATTATGGTATAATCTGACAAATCTGTAGGGGCAGTATGAAAGTGGGAAGACAAGTGGGAAGAAGGAAGGGCTTGAAATCTGTAGGTGTCTCTCCAGTGAAAACAGACCAGTTGGGCTAGAACCTCAGTTCCTGCTAAATTGCTGCAACTGGGAGCTCTTGGAAGTTGATTTATCCTAGTATTTGATGTGCCAGGTTTTATGTCAATAATGGCAGTCCAGATTGACTTTAGAGGAACCTATCTTTTTCTCCTGATGGAAGGAATTTAGGGAGCCTGCAAAATGGCTTGACATAAGTGCCTCAGTTATTGCTTTGTGGGTGCATTTCTCATATCTCCTCCTTTCTAGGATAAACCAACATTCTCTCTTGCCCTCCAGAAATTTCCCCTTAACTCTTTTCAAACTAATTATCTTGTCAGACTGCTTCTTTTTAAGTATAATTATGCCAATTTAGGTAACTCTTTATTGGGTTCCTCTCTTCAGTCTCTGCTGGATTCTCTCTATTCATTTAATTGAAAACAAATTATTACTTTTTCTTTTCTAAGGCCTCTTGAAGGGAGATCACTAACAGGCCATAGAGATTAAAAAGCGAGATATGGTACAGTTCTCAGTATATCTGAAAAATCTGATTAGCAGAATTCACCAGCTTGAAAATCTTGACCCAAAGCATCAATTGGCCTTTTAAAGACCCTTACATGAGCTATTTCTTACAAGGAAATATTCTAATATACAGTCTCTAATGATCTTTAAAAACAATTTAAAACACCATTCTCTGAAAGAGTCATGCATAGTTTACAACAATTACTCTGTTAGGTAAGTGAGATCTCTACAGAGTTGGCAATTGTAGAAAGTGCTGCAGATTATGTAGTTAAAATAAGTGTATTTCTGGGAATGTTGTTTTCCTTTGGGCAGGGTGCAGTTAGCATTCCTTTAATGTAATTGAATAATCTTGCAAATTCCAAACAGTTATGAAGTTCCCCATTATACCTTACTGATAACATACCCAAGGTGTAGTTAGTAAATATTGGGTGAATGTATTTGTCAGTGGCAGCTTACCAAGCAATATTTTCACTTTTATATAATTCAAGTCATATATATACATATGTTAATATATAGTGTAGTTCAAGTCACTGGTTGCCCTTGAAAAATGATCTTTGTTGAAATAAACTTGCATTTTTAATGCTGAAAAAGAAAAGACCTCATGCATTCAAAATTGGCAATTTGCATCACTGTTCTCAAAAAAAAAAATTTGCTAAATTTGCCTGACTTCAAAGACAGCCATTTCTGTTCATATTTGAGAATTGTGTGGCCTTATATGTTGTAGGTCAGAGCACCTTTCTGAGACAGAAGTTTGGAGCAAAGCCATGGCGCACCAGTGCAAATAGGCTAAATACTAAATATTTTACTGAATAATTTCAATTCTGTTCTGTATTTTTGACCTGAGACATGTATTTCTTCTCCCTCCTTAATCTGTTAGGTTAGTGGACGTAGATGGCTTCTATATGTTTAGACTTTTGGACACATGTCATTCTTAGTTTACCTTTAGAATAAGCTTGTGATGTACAAACCTGGCATTGTCCAGGAGTTCTGCATTACACTTCTATGCTTGTTTTGAGTCTTTGTAATAGTACAAAGTAAATTTGGCCTGAGAGTACAAACAGCAATCTATGTAGCAAATCACTGAATTTAAAAAAAGGCATCTGACCTTGTCCAATACATGTAATTTTGTGAAAGCTCGCATCACACTGCTAATGTCTGTGAAGCCTTTTTTACACATTAAGTAGAGACACTAGAGAAAAGAAGAAAAGAGTGATTTGTAACTTCAGTAGTACTTTTTTTTTTTTGAAATGGAAGAAGGGAAAGAAGGGAGGAGACTGTCTCAGGTACTTACATGACAGGAGCAATGAGTTTCTTTTTTGAAAATTGAATTTTCTCACTTATCAAGTGTAATGATATGGTGAGAGCAAGACAAATGGCAGAGCTTGATACCAGAAAAGGCTAAAGATAATACGGAATCCATTCCATACTTTTTATCCTAAAAAGCAGAGAAGCTGTGATTAAACTCTTGCCTAAGCTATGGATGACCCAGTTAAAGCTTGCTTCATAACAGAAACTGTAACTTTAATCAAACCTGGCTATAAAATCTAATTATAATTCAATGTGTATGTAAGAATGAAAATGTATTTGGACTTAGCTGGGAACAGCAAGTTGCAAGTTCCTATACACAGTCATATTTGTATTTTAGTAGCAGTATAATCACACAGTTCCTTGTCCTCTTTGTACTATATTTGATTAAAAGAGAAAAAAAATACATAAGTCATCTTCTGTTTTACCTTGTCATAAAACTGCTGTTAGCATCTTCCTCTATGTAAAGAACTGATTTTCTTCAAGATGTGCAACCTAGTGTTTCCTGAAGTGTATTTTAGCTTCGCAAGCAAGGATTTCCAATTATTAAAATAAATTGGAGCGGAATGAATTGGAGGTCTGAGTAATTTACCAGTTTTCTCAGTGCAGAACGGAATAAAGTAGTAGTGGTTATCTGAAGTTAGCTAACAATTTTGAAAGAAGCTTTTTTTTTTTTTAAATAAAATAATATTGAAAAAGAGTGAATATAATGTTGTCCTGGAGTAAGTGGTAGAATGGAAATGGAATTTTCATGTCTCATATTGGAAAAATTAAAGTAGGTCGCTTAAATGATTAGAGTTCTAGGTTCTGATCTTACTCCTTTCCCCACTGGCTTTGCTGGCTTCCTGGAGCACTATTAGCTATGCCTTGCATTTGCTGTTCACTGAAAGAAACTGATGTTAGCTCTCAGTGTAGCTTAAAAGTAATAGTTGTAGCAACCATCCTTTTGTTGCAGGTAATGTTACTGTTAGATTACTGTTAGAAACTGTTAGATTCAGCAGGGAGCCAAACAAAACACAGAAAATACCCTCAAAAAATCCCACCAGAAGTGTGTGGATTTTTTTCTTGAAAATTTTGTCAGTCAATGAAAAAGTCAAAGAGAAGATTGAGACGTCATGGAGAGTGGGGTCAATGGGGTGGGTGCACAGATATAAATGATAGTGTTTGAGCTGAGAATTCAAGGAAAGGTAACTATTTTCTAGGTATTTTTGTTTTGCTTTGCTTTTTGGTCTTCCTGCTTTCAGAGGAATCGAATTCTTTCCAACCAGGACTCCATCTATTATTTGCAGGTCCATTTTTTTCACGTCAGCAACAATATGGATGATTCCAAATGGTAGCCAGCTAATCAGTAAAAAAAATAGTGGACTTGTCCCTGTGAGCAAGTGCTCAAAGTGATTAAAGATACTTTGTAAACATATTCCCTTGATTATTTTGTGTAAAAGCTAAGTTGTCTGGATGTTTTCTTGGTGAGGAAGATCTTTGTCATAAATGAAGCTATGCTTCGTGCATATAATCCATATGGAGGACATGACTAGAAGAGGGATGGATCACTGTGATTGTCATTGTGTGATTGCTACGTTAGGTCTCACTTGCGGCGTGTGCGTTGTGACTGGGAGATTGAAGAGGATCCATAAGTCTGAAATTCAGAAGGGTCTGAGTTGTCCTGTGATAGATCTAGTGTCATTCCAGTTTTTGTCATCTGTAGAGACCTGAACCAAGAATACAATCTTAAATGTCACTGTTACTGCATGTTACCACCTGGTTCAGACTGGCGCACTGCACAATGAGGAAGAGAGTTGTACTAATCG
Organism: Crypturellus undulatus; assembly: GCA_013389825.1. NCBI lineage: Eukaryota > Metazoa > Chordata > Aves > Tinamiformes > Tinamidae > Crypturellus > Crypturellus undulatus. Next base: position 241,037 of record VWPW01013412.1, read on the forward strand.
TGGCAACAGCCTTTAAATTTGTTGTTACACTTTTATAAGTGCTTCCTTTCTTCTGTGGTGGTGAATCTGAAGTATCTCCAAAGCAAGAGAGAAAAAAATGAAACTGATTTAATGTCAGTGGTCCTAGCTCCTAGATAGGTCTGTGGTCCTAAAATCCTTAGAAGTCATTCTCCTTATAGTGAGAGCTTATGTTCTTTAGTTTATATATATGTATACATATGTACATATATATATATATAATATTTATACAGACATAAACTTAACAGATATATTCTCTTTAGAATCTAAGAAATATATTTAGTAAATTCAGCCATTAGTATAGCTGAATCGGTAGATTGTACACTTGCATCTGAAGGCATCAGTATCATTTCACTTATTTGAAAAAATACAGCTGTTCAAAGAAGAAAAAGGCTCTTCCTATCTCATTCTGCAGTGCTTTACTTGATTGGGAAGTTGCCTCTGTTAGCTTAGTGTAATTAGGAACTTACTTTTTTTTGTAATTTTCTAAAAAATAAATTGGCAGAAATAACAGATATTATACAAGAATATTTGGTAGGTGACTTGCTATACCACTCAACACATGACAGCACTCAATAGAGCAGCTTACAAATCAGTAAGATCAAACAATCTGGAAAAGCTTTGTACTCTGAGTTTGCAATTTGGATTTTTTAGTAATGCCTAAAAGGCAAGTATCAAAGTTAAGACCAAGAGCTTGCTGCTACTACAGCATTTCAGCATACTGATTTGAAAAAAATAAACACAGATATGATGAGCAAAAGATGCTCATTTAATAGTGTTCGCTATTTCTGTACTTATTTCTTGTTCATATCAGCATACAGATAGGAAAGAGGTTAAAGGATTTACATCCTTATTCAAACAGAAAGCTTTTCAGTGTCTCTGTGGTGTGAATATTTGATGGGCAATCTTAATAAGCAATGCTCTGACCTTATCCTCTGATAGGCAGGTTTTATTCTTGAACACTGTCCACTGTTGGAGTAGTATCTTCCCCTGTGACTGAATAAAGTTTTGTGGTAAATGACTATTCCTTTATACCTATAGAGGTGGTCTGTGTATCTCCAGACCTGTGAAAAGGTAGACAAACACTCTAGGCAAACCATAATGCTAAACTGTCCTCATGACTCCCTCCAGGGTCTCCTCCTTCGCCATCTTCCTTATGTGACACAATTCTATTACTATTCATATCAATATGAACGGGATAGTGCATTATTAAAAAAGATGAAAGTCACCAAGATGACATCATGGTTTTCTATTTCGTTGTTAATTAGGGAGAGTTTTTCAGAACATCTTGACCTGCTTCGGGCTTCTAGTGCCATTTATGGATTTTCATTGTAATGACACTTGAAGGTAGAGTATATTGAATAATAACCAAGAATATCAAGAATAATAATGTGCTAACAGTTAAGGTTCTTTATTTGGCCATTTTCTATCAAGTAATGTTTGAAAATGCTGATAACCCAATTCTCCTGGTTGCCCCAAATTTGTTACTTTACCATGTTTCATTTGGTTAAACGTTATCATGTCTTAGGAACAGGGTTTCTACCACAATACATAAATGAATGATATGGGCCTGAACCTGCTCCATTTCTGAAGTGAAATATTTGGCTTCACTCAGAAAAGTTCATCTCAAAGACATGAAAGTTCTGTTTGTCCCTAGTTTGATACTACTACAACAAATTCATTTTATTATAAAAAGCTGAGAACTCAGGTTTATGTTCAATAAATCAAATCTTAGACCCCTTATATGTTCACTTTAGATCATTAGATGATACAAAGTCTTACTCTGCAGAGTGCAGCCTCAGAGTGGAAGCCTGAGTGGAAGAATCAGTAGGACTACTTCAGGCGCTTGTCTGGCTCTAGGCTTCCATGACCTGTGATATAAACTTCATGTTTTGTCCAACTCAGTTGTTAGTTTTGTCTGTAGATTTTCTGATATCTACAAGTGGTTGACTTTTGTTAGCAACTGCTAAAAAAATCCTTCTTTGAAGAAAGGATGTTCATATAGTCTGTATATTTAAAGAGACCTCTAGTCTTTAGACTTGTCAAAATCATTAAGGATTCTACCTAAATCCTACTTTTTTCATTCTAATTCTTTTTTCCAGGGTAACTCTTCTTCAGATTTCAGAGACTTTGCACCCATAAGTTATGTAAAATTTGGCCCTAAATTCATTGAATGTTTAGGAGAAGACAAACTGGCATGTCTTTTCTTTTCATACAGTTCTTGTTGGCATGTGATCCAGAGACTGAGGGCTTTTTTTGCCTTACGTTTATTCTCTGTACCGAGAGCCAAGTAAATAGAGAGGTATGAATGTTCTTGTTAATGATGGATTTAATTTAAAGCATATGTTCTGCTTTCTGGATATGTGTAATTCTTTTTAGGAATTACTTTACTTTCTGGCACCACAGAGACATTTTAGCAAAAATGGTGTATGTCTATCTTGAGAGTCTTGGCCAATTATGGCAAGATCACTTTAAACTGTAACTCAACATCAGGTTTATATTTGTTTGAAGACTATATTCACTGAAGTGATTCATAGGAAGTTCATAATAAATGTCCAGTTCCTGCCAAATTTGCTGCAATTCTCCAATCCTCTCTAACACCAACTCCAGGGCACCTGCTGCAGACGATAAAGAGTCAAAATTATATTTGTGCTGCAGTCAAGCTGACTAATGTTACAACGGGTATATAAGGCTCCTGTGAATTTGGCCTACTGCTGTAAGAGGCTGCCGGCATCAGTTTGCCAGGGATTATGGCATGTTTTTGTAATTGTTGTGAAGATTTTGAGCTGCAGTTGGGAAACAAGAAGCTTTTCTAAGATGATACTTATCTGAAAGAGTATACGTTGTGACTACATGCTGTTTTGAATACTGAGAACCGAGTCTTGTGTATTCCCTGAAAAATGGTCTAAAGTTTTGCAGCAGGACCTATTTTCATTGGTGTCAGATTAAAACAGAAATTGAGGTCTGCACTGGAAGCTTCAATTATGGAAGTGAATAATGTTGTATCATGTCTGTCTTGGTGATTAAGTCCTTGTCTTGCAAATAAACTTTTATTTGAAATGTGATTGCCTAAACTGGGCTTGATAAGGCAAATCAGTATAATAGCATAAAGTTAGAAATAGCTGAGGCTTCTTTGGTGCGAGCAGATGAGGGGTATGGATTGGTTTGTCTCAAATGTGTGTTTAATTGACCATGAAATAGTCAGTGCTGATGCCGAAATGAAACTTTGGAATTTCCATTTCACGGCTCTTGTGGAAGCCTTTCTGCAAATATAGGCAGACATAACTTAAACAGCTTCATTGCAGTTTTCTCTTTCACAGCCTTATTTCATTCCAGAAAGCCATACTGAAATAATATTTTTTTATGTTGCAGAATCTTGATTTTTGGACGGAGGTGGTCTGCAAACCCTACAGCTGCAGAATTTGAAAATCTATGAGTTTTAGTATGGTTTGCTCTATAATTTGGTAGTGTACAAATTAGACCTGTACTTTTCCATATAAATTTTGGAATATGCTTTCCAGGTGAGCATGCCTATTTTGCCATTTTTTGGCAGGTAACAAACTCTCCTTTTTTCTTAGTGATTTTTATACAATTTTTTTTTCCTAAGTCCAGTTGTACAGAATGAATTTGACCTCTCAAGGTCTACCTCAGGTAATGTTTGTAAGTCTTTTAAGAATTTCATTAATTCAGGTAAGTGAAGTACTCATAGAGCATGACAGATATTTGGGGATCCTAGCACAATTACAGTATAACTTTAGCTGTGTCAAACTATATTTATGCCTTTGAATAGATGACATGGCTTATTTGCAAGAATGGATACGTGGCTATAAGCAGGGAGAAAGCTTTGAAATGAGTGAGTCTGTTCCTTAGAGTAGTTTGCTCCATGATTTGGCTCCAAGAGCCGCAAGCTGAAAACACCCCATTCTTTTCGCTTCACCTTATGTGGTGTTCATACAGGCACTGGCAAATCGTCTAAAATAAAGACACAAATTCAAGTTTGGTAATGGAATAGGTCTTCATGGCCTGTAAAGTATACTCATTTTTAATTGAGACATAACAAGCATTACCAACATCTGCTCACAAATCTCTACCAGCTGCAAAGAAACATCTAGAATTGAGCTGTAAGACATAGACTTTGTAAGCTAAACAAATCTTAAAAAAAAAAAAGAAAATTGTGAGTGGAAAGTATAAATAAAAAATACATATATATATATATATACATACACACACACACATATATATTTTGGATGAAGTGGTCTCTGAAACAAGGATAGAGATGGGCATTTACTTCTGACACAGAGCACTCCAGCAGATCAACAGCATCCTGCTGACCAGCAGGTAATGCCTCCTAGAAAATGTTACTTGGCCTAGGTCCTTGTGTTGTGCGTTACTTAACGCATAGCAGGATTTGCTACATCGCATTAGGAGGCTTAACTGAGCCTCGCCAGGTTTGCATCGCCAGGAGTATTTGGTTTTGGTTTCAAAACATCTTTTAATTTTTGCTGATGTTGAATAGACACGATGACCAGGAGTTACCACTGGTCCTGCCCCTCTTCACAGAAAGTAATGATGTGGTAGGTATCTGGCTCAGGCATCTCATGGAACAGTTCTTTCCACACCAGAAAACATATCCCAGCCCTTCATAATAAACTGCATATGGTGCCAGATGGCAAAAATGCGAAGCTTCTTCAAATACATATTTTAAAATGTATGTTCTTTTCTCCTTCACTTTTCTCCAACACTCAGGTTCTTCCTCACTTCTTTCCCACACCTTCCCCCATACTTTTGTGACTTCCCTTACCAGCACTGATTCTTCCTTTCCCACCCCTTCACCCAGCTGCTTCCATCCATTCTCCAGTGCTTTAATTCCATTCTCTGATTCTTTCTTCTTCTCTCTTTGTCATTGTCCTATTTTTAAAGCTGTAAATGCTTTCCGACGTTTTTAATCTCACGTTTATTCTTTTTTTTTCCCATTTTGTCTTCATAATCTTCCATCTGTTTAGAAAAAAAAGAGGGGTACAGTTAATAACACTTGTCACCTTTCTCAGCTTTATTTTTTCTCAGTGACACTAAGATTTTCACAGAAATTCATCAGTTATTAATCCCTGATGTGTAAGACCATATAACATTTCTATTGCTAAAATTATAACAATTACCTTAATATGTATAGTGATGCAGTGTCCAGCAACATATTTCAAAGCCTGAGAGGTCTCATAACCCCAGACACCAGTACAGGCTGGGGACCGACCTGCTGGAGAGCAGCTCTGCTGAGAAGGACCTGGGCGTCATGGTGGACGACAGGTTGACCATGAGGCAGCAGTGTGCCCTCGTGGCCAAGAAGGCCAATGGCATCCTGGGGTGCATTAAGAGGAGCGTCTCCAGCAGGTCGAGGGAGGTGATCCTGCCCCTCCACTCAGCCCTGGTGAGGCCACATCTGGAGCACTGTGTCCAGTTCTGGGCCCCACAGTACAAGAGGGATGTGGAGCTGCTGGAGAGAGTCCAGCGCAGGGCCACGAGGATGATCAGGGGCCTGGAACATCTGCCCTATGAGGAGAGGCTGAGGGAGCTGGGCCTGTTCAGCCTGGAGAAGAGAAGGCTGAGAGGGGACCTGATCAGTGTCTATAAGTACCTCAAGGGAGGCAGTGAGGAGGATGGGGCTGGCCTCTTTTCACTGGTGGCTACTGACAGAACTAGAGGAAATGGCCACAAACTGAAGCATCACAGGAACTTAAGGAAAAATTTCCTGACAGTGAGGGTGACAGAGCACTGGAACAGGCTGCCCAGAGAAGGAGACTCCACAACCTCTCTGGAGATCTTCAAGACCCGCTTGGATGCAGTCCTGTGCCACGTGCTCTAGGTGGCCCTGCGTGTGCAGGGGGGTTGGACTAGATGACCTCTAGAGGTCCCTTCCAACCTTAGGCATTCTATGATTCTATGATTCTGTGAATAGATTAAATACTCATTTTGCAGCTGAATTCAATAAAATAGTAATATTCTTTAATATTAAATATCTTCTTGCAAAACTTACATCAGTGTCATAATTATATTAGCACAGCTTAACTTCTTTACTTCCTTGCCAACTAAAATCTATTCTAACAGACAACCTTAGCATATTAATTTAATAAAACTATTTTTTATTAATCTCTATTTGGGGAACGAAGTCATTAGAGTTTTTCTTGGTGGCAGGATAGCTTCCAAATACAATTTGAATTTTGAGATTGGAAATTAATTTGTTTTTGTTTTGAATAATTTTTAAAACTATTTTCCCGAATTGTATTTTATTGTTCTTTATTTTTGCAAAATCAAGAAGCTTCATTTGGATTTTCAGTTTTGTCATCTTTCCACCTTGATTCTTTTGTTTTTAATTATCTGTTGTGAAAAGTGCACACTTTTGCCAGCATCTGTTGCACCTCTTGTAGTGTTAGACTTGCAGATTTCAGGGCATGGGGAATGGGTGATATAGTTTTAAGAGGTGAGCATTGGGAAACACAGGGGCAAAAGTAATTTAGTTTGTTAGGGAACACATCCAGTGTTTTGCTGGGGGGGAAGGAGGAGTAAAGAGGCATGGACAGTGAGGGATAACGGGCATTGAACACAGTCTTTCTCCTTGTTCTACTACTCTGTAATGCAGCCACTGGCTCTTGTGAATGCTTGTTTTTAATTCTCCATAAACTGGCATTTATCCATTGATCACAGATTTTTTATTATTATTTTTTGCCACTTTAGAGCACAGTTTTGTTCAGCATTTCTATACTGTCATCTTCAGTTCCACAAATGAAGGACCAAGTAACTCTGCTGATAGCAGCTCTCATGGAAAGAAGCAGATGACAATGAGTAGGAGTAGGGATCTCTTTCTGTATTTACTAATTGCAAGATGATGAGTGCAGGCATCTGCCAGACAAAGCAGTAGATTTTGCAGTTGAAATTTAAAGTAGCTTTGAATGCATTACTGTGCTTTGGAGTAAGATGGACATGTTCTAAGATTCATTTTTCTATGAAATGCTTAATCATCAAGCTCATCAACTATGAAATGTAATATTGTTTCATTTCAGGTTATTCAGATAGTTCTACATTGTAAACTATCCCAGCTAGTTTGTAATGTTTTGTTTGAGGAATATCCAAATGAAAACCAAAATATTTTTGACTTTTAGTAAAATGCTTTTAGTTTTATGCATAACAAAAAATGCTTCATCTCAAATACATTTCAGTCCCCAAAAGGGAAATCTTGTTTCTTTCTTCATGAGATAAGTCTGTTAGCTCCAATAGCAGCTGGATTTTCTTATTACATGTGTAAGAGCTGTGCTTTGTGTGTGAGCTTGCATAGGAGTTGAGGTCTTTTAATGTGGATGAGTAGTAGTCATGTGACACTCCTTATTTCTGTGTTCATGTCTGGTGTCCCATCTCCCTTAGCCAAACCACGGATCTGTGAAGCCCTGATGCAAGCAAGATGCTCTTTAGAGCACACTGCATGTTGCAGAAGTATATGTTTATGCTACTGCACTTTTACTTGAGAAAGACCTGACAGATATGCAGCTGGATTTGCTGTAGAGTGCACATGACCAGACTAATTTCCTGTGTATCACCATGCTAAGGAGCTCCATCACCTCAGCTGCTGTCAGAGACCAGAACTGCTCAGGGCTAGAATGCTATAGAGAAGGGCTCTTTTTGAAGAAGACTCTTTTTGAGTTACTACAGCTGTGAGGTTCTTCTAATCCCCTCAGATCCTCTTTACAGTCACTGAGAATCAGCAGATGTTTTGTGGGATTTGATTTTTCCAGCCAAGTGTAGATGTCCACTTCAGAATGGGAAAATCATATCCCAGATGAGATTGTTTTACTAAAGAGAGCTCAGAAGGACCACCTCAGAGGCAGATGTTTATGGAAAGTCCAATGAATTCTATTTAGCTGTCAGGAAGTTCCAGCTGAATGTACTTTCTCAAGCAGAAAATTTGAAGGTAATGGAGGAGAAGAAAGAAATACTTTATTAATTTATTTTTGTTCTGTATGATCTGACAAGAAGAGCCATTCATCTTCAGCACCTGAACAGCAATCCTATTCTTTTGCCATGTGACAGTTAACCTCATTGCAAGGTCTGCTTGACAGCTTGATATATTCTTCACTGTCTTGTGATATATTCTGCGTATTGATTTGAAATGACTATATCGGTGCATGGACTTGCCTCATTTTTATTAGCTGCTTTATACAGATAAGATAGCAATATATCTGCAATGTCTTTTGAAGTCTGTTCATTTGCTTATGCTATCCATTTTGATTTCCTGTAGAAAATGATGCAACGCTGCTATAAAAATGAGAGAAAAATCATTTGAGTTAATGATCATTTCCTCCAGAACCATGAGACCACTTGAACTGCTCAGTGTGATTACTCAGTCCTTCTATTTTTTTCAGAATTTTTCACCATATAATTTCTTTATGTGCCTAAATTGATATATTCTGGAATTATTCCACTTGTGTGTCATGGTCACTTTTTGTGAGAAGCTCAACTATCTATGTTATGAGTATTAAGAATTTTTGAAAAATTCATCAGAGAACCAGAGTACATGTTATATGTGTTACTTTTTTAGGAGGGGAAGAAAAAAAGTGAGGTGAGACAGTAAAGTAGCAGAGATGGCCAGATATTTTTCAACAATTGCTGAGGCTGTGTGCAGTTGGACTGTTGAGAAATCACAGGGCAGCTCTTTGTGTACAGACAAGTTTCCTAAAGAACAAGAAGGACAATAGTTGGAAGGACTTACCTCAGCTAGTCAAATCAATCCCACTTTCCAGCTCTGATTTGAAGTTCAAGATGCTACTTCTTGAAATATTGTTGAGCCTGGAAGTATAAGATAACACTCACGTAAGCTTGCTGTCTTGAGAGATTTCTTGAAATCAGTTTTGCTACTGATGTCTTAGAGGTGAGGGTTTTATAGCTGACTAGGGAGCTACTTAACCTTTTAGGACCTAGGAGTTAGACTCTTTTTTTTCCTCCTTAGGGCAAAATATCTGAAAAATACAGATATTAGAAATTACGTGTCTAGAACTGGAATGTCAGTCTGCAGGCTCAGTCTCACTCTTTAAATGACCTGAGAGTTTATGTGGAGAAAAGGTTGTTGGCATTTCTTCAGTAGGAATGGAGCAATCCAGGAGCAGTGCTGCCACTTATGCAACAAGAGGTCTGTTTTTTTTTTTTTTCTTTTTTAAATGACTAGATAGAGCAAATTCCATCTTGTGTCTTTGCCTTGTTTCACCCCCCTCTACTGCTAAATTATTTACATACAGCCTCCGCACCCAGGATGCCTCTCTGAGCTCTGTCTCTCTGCAAGGTGAAACTTTGAAGCAGCTTTTACAGCTATTCATGGAGTAGATGGAAAATGATGGTCTGGGAAGCTTTTGTTTGTGTTCTTCATGTTTTTTTTTGATTTGGGTTTTTGGATTTGTTTTCTGTAATAGATTTCTCTTACCCTCAAATATATCATGTTTGAAAAAAATGAAAAAGACAAAACCACTGTTGTTAAGACAGGGTGTACAATGGAGAGCTGATGTTCTTTTTCTTTGCTTCTATACTTTAACTTCTGCCAGTTATTGATCTTTCTTCATAGAATTCTCTCTTAGATGTCTAAAAATGTTTCTTCTGCCTAAAACTAACTTGTATTACCTTAAATTGTGCTGATATCATTGGAATAAAAAGGTGGTTCTGCTGTCATATAAGATATACCACAAGAAAGCAGTGTTACTTTTGATGTGTTGTATCAGGGTAATGCATTTTCTGGTAGGAAATGGAACTTGTTAATGGGGAAGGGATCAAATAAGGCTACCAAAAGCACTTCAGTTAGAGCTCTGTCTTCACTACAAAAATAGCATTGCGTATTTTAGGAAAGTTTGGAAGGAACTTTTAGATGATATTTAAAATGTGTAGTTAGCACATGTTCTCTGTGAACACATGCCCATCTTAATGGACTGCAAAATTGATTGTAACTATTTTCAGTATTGTGGCTACCTTTTGGAGGAGAATGGAAAGGAAATGGGTCTTTTGGTTTATTTCTTACAATATAAGAAAGAGTATCTAATCTAGTGAATTGTTATCAAACACAGGACAAGAACTTCTACAGCTACTAAATCTCTTACTGAAAGTTTAAGGGGGACATGACAGGCTTTCTGAGCTTCTGCATTGAAATGAGGAGGGTGATAGAAAGGACCACCTACAGCAGTGTGTGCCTTATGGGGTTTTCTAAAAATTTTGGATCATATATGTTGTTAATGATTTCTTTTGTCCATATTCCTTAGATTGGTACATAAAATTTAGGCTTTTTCATTTGCCACAATATTTCTACTGCTTAGCAAGCGCATCTCAAAATATTTAGCTTACAGACTTTCTGGACCCAATCTGCATCTAAGACCAGTAGTTTCAGATATTTGAAGGGTTTACTTTGAGACGTATGGGAAGATGGGGGTCTCTAGAAATCTTGTTCTTGGATATGAGGGATGAGTACAACTGTCAAAACTATAGAGTTCCTCAATCAAAAGGAAATCTGTTTTTGTTTACTTTCATCTAGCTTTGGCCTTAATTACCCCAATGCTATTTTTAATTACTGTTTAATAAGAAATTTTACTTTTCTCTTTCCTGGAAACACTGAAATGTAGTGTTTTTAAAATTCAGTATTCTCCTGGCATGTGACAGCTGCTCAGTGACATTATCATGACGGCAGTCAGGGGTTCCTAGGGTTCTGAGTCACAGTTCTGCTCTAGGGTGCCAAAATCTTAACTAGAATTCCTGGCATGGCTAATCCAAAGCTGAGGTTCCTGAGACTTGCAGACTGCCAGCTCTGTGACACAAATTCTGGCACAACTTTAGATCCAGTAGCTGCTAATCCTAGGGTCCATTAGACATACCTGACATGCTCCACTATGACCCACACATTTTGAGTACTGCATGGCATGAATGCTCTGTCTGGAATATCTGTTCTACATCTACAGACTCTCTGAATTTCACCAGACTCTTTTGTATCTGATGAGAATTTTTTAGACCCCGGGAAGTCTTTTGGCAGGAGGATTCTGTCATCTTTCTGTTCTTTAGGAGACCGGAAGATTTTAGAAAGTACTCCACTAAATAAAATGTGTCTTTCAGGATGCCAGACACTTTTTGAATGACCTAGTAAAAGCATAAAACAGTATTTATGGAATTGTACAAGATTTTTTTCACAGAAATATCCTAACAAATTGGAAATGACAAATGGATTTTCAGAAACAAAAAACGGAATTAAGTGCTCCTGAAAATCAATTTCAGTTTCATGTCCAACTGTCTTTTGCCTTTGAAAATCTCCCCCTAAATAGAATGTTACTCGATTTTTATGTGTTATTAAATTGTCAAATCCTAGGAAGCAAACTCATATACCTGGAGGAACTCAGAAATCTGAATAATAAATATTTAGTAGGAATAAATGGGCAAATTTAGGAAAAAAAAGTGTTAAAGACGTTCAATTTTTGATTTTTTTTTAGTCTTTGGTACTACATATTTAATGTGGTTCTGATATGTTAACAGTTACAGTTTCATGGTGTACAACCAAATTTACTGAGAGTCCTCAATGCGTGTGTTAAAGATAGTAAATGTTTTAGCATAATGAAGATGTATTTCAAAACAACAGTTGCAGTTGTAGTATTTAGGAAGTAGGAAAGTGGCTTTCATAATCAAGAATTGATGAAACATGGTCATTTGGTCATTAAGTCCAAACTGAGACATTTGGACATTTGGACTTAATTCTTTAGTTAATTTACTTACAGAGCCAATCAGATCTGGCATCTGTCCTTGAAATTTTTTTGTCCATGCATAACACTGGTCAGAATGTATGTGCATGTCTGCATGTATTTATGGGCCAAGAAAGGCCAACAAAGTCTTTGAAGATACATTTGCAGTTTATTTTTTGCTACTGTTATGTACATGGCCAAAATAATATTGTACTACTGGGAACCTTAAACACAAAAATGAGTTAGTTTTAATTAACATTTTTTGTTTATTTTCCCATGCACACTTGTTGGAGTCAGGAGGGGTGTGTTTTATAATCCACTACCAAAAATTAGTAGAAAAGTGTCTAGGACTGCTGATTCCTAGATGTTTGGATATTTGGAAACTATGTATTTTCTATTTAAATAAGCAAAGTGTGAACTTGTGCATTTCTGTAAATTAGTTGACCTTATTACTATTTTTTTTAATTCTAAAAAGATCTAGTTCTCTATTAATGAGTTCTTTCATGGAGTGTTAAAGTGGGGTGTCTGGCATCACAAAGCTGGTGATATCAAAAGCCAAGCAATAACAGTACAATGCAGCAAGTGAATTTGTTTCATTCAGTTTATTGAACTCTAATCTGAAATTCTGTTGGATTGTTGCACCATTATAGATACATGGGATAGGACGTGTCTTCAAATATGTCTGGATAGCACATGATACCATGTTTTAGAAAGAACTTGATATCAAATATAAAGAACTTCAAGACTGAACTCCTCTATTTATACAGTCTAAGATAGTAGAAACTGCTTTAGATTAGTCTTGGTGGACAAATGGGTGGATGTACTCATCAGCATGACGTTGTGAAAGGAAATTTTGCCTAACTGTACAAGGTATGTTGTGGATGCCACTGTAGGCTCTAGGGATGACTGGACCCAGATCATGGAAGAGAAAGGTTTCATGACAGGAAACTACCTCAGGTTCGGGAAGTTTCGGTGCTGAGAAGATGGAGCTACTAGGGGGAAAGCTGCCAACAGACTTGTCTTGTTCTTTCTTTTCAGTATTCAGTTACTGCTTTACCCTGTTAGAAAAGGGAGGTGGACTAGGTGGACCTTTGTTCTAACTCAGAGTCGCCACTTTTATGTTCTTAGGCATACTACTGGAACACAAGTTGTTCATTATGATGTTACATAATATGTTATAGCATTTTTTTTTTTTCTTAGTTTGACTTGTAAGAGATATTTGATCTGGACACTTCTTCTGGAATGGAGAATCTTCTTACAAGATTCTGTATCTTCAGTCTAGGTGAAATTGCACAAAAATGTGCTTATTGGTTGGAACTCAGCCCACATATCAAACATTTATATATATATATATATATAGACAGAGGCAAGTCGGACTGGGCCTGTATATTTTTGGTAGTACTGTGGTAGTCAGTGACATAGACCTAGTTATTGGCAATTGCAGTGACAAAGTAGACATGTAAAGCCAGGATGTGAAATAGAAATTGTGAGGAAAGTAGATGTTTATGTTTTTGAGGAGAACATGAGCCTCTGCTTTCACTGTCCTGTCACATCTTCATTTCCTCCAAACTGGTCAGCAGATAAGGCCACATTGAGCTAGAAAGACATGCCTCCTAAACCAAGTGACTATTAAAGGACATTATTTTACTTAAGTACCTTGCAGAAAAAGTGATCTGAACCTAAGATTTTCTAATCTGTATGTTACATGTTACTTTGATGCAGTGAAACACAAGTTGTGGCAATTATCGGCGTAAAACTTACTAATGAAAATATATCAGTACTTCCTGTTTTCATTTTTATAGTCTATTGGCATAGTTTTTATAATGACTCCTTTTCACACAGATGTTAGTGCATTCAGTATATATCATAATTAATAATATGATTTTGTGTATGAGTCTTTAAATTTACCTCATCAATGTCAAATAAAATTGACTCCTATTGAGCCTTTAATGTTCTGTCTGTAAAACCTGCAATTCATTGCTTTAGCAAATATATCAGTTTTACTGTGTTTCTGAAAATTTAGCAATTTGAACTTCATTTAGAGTCAGTTGTGAATAGTTATCCTGAAATGACAAATTAAAAACATCTAATTTGTGTATAGACCTGCTTCAGTTTGAACTGTAGCTTTTCTTTTTGGTTTAGAAAATATTTCCATAACATTTAAAACAGCTGAACTATTGATAAGAAGGGCAAATTTTGGCTCTATTGACATGGCATCTTTTTCAGTTGTTATTAATAAATCAGCCTCAGTTAATGTGTGCAAAATTAATTGTAAAACTGATATTTAACTAGCTGTTATTTTTTGTTGCTTTGAAAACTGGCATCATTGTCACAAATTGAACTAACATACCTAAGGGGGCTATGGCATTTAGTAGGAAAAGCTCATTTCTCTATCTGCATCTAAAATTTCTTGAACAAAACAGACCGGTGTGTCCTGCAACTGTCTCATAATAGATACACGTAAATTGGTGAACATAGATTTTAACTTTCTTGCTTATATAACGAAAAATGTTTTCCAGGATTTTGCTGTCCTCTGTCATATTTTACTTTTTGCATTCCTTCTCCAATCAACTTTCAGCCTGTTCTTGTAGCACCATAATGAAGCATTCAGAGATGCATTTTTTGAAATAATGTTGGTGACTTTATGGTTGATCTGGATGACAGGTATGTGTGTGTTAGTAATAATTGAATATATTGCCTACGTAATGTTTGAATTCTCCACAAAGTCAACTTTTTTTTGTTACTGTTGCAATTCTTTCTTACCTTTACTTTTGGGGAAATATCAAAGGAGGTTTATCCAACATCTTAAATTCTCTCAGTGGATATTAAATTCAAAGTGCGTACGTTAAAACAATCAATTTTGTTTTTTTCAGTTCTTTGAGCTTTGAATTATATGCATTTTAAAACATGGTGGAACTTAGCAAAATTCATCACAGTCGGTGGTCACACCTGCTTACAACTTTAGTGTTATTTTTTTACTCAGAGCTCTTGCATAATGCCTGTGTTGTTCCTGTGTTTGAGCATGAGGGAAGAAACAGAAGTTGTATATCTGACCTGTAACTACAGTGCATTCTGCTGTATTATCTTAGTGTCTGTAGAAATTGGCATGGAATGAGAAACATTCCATGTTTCTCATGGAGTGGACATGCGCCTTGCAGCTTCATTTAGCCACATGCTTAGACTGCAGTTTTAGCCTAGTTGAAGATAGTGGGACTAGTGCTAAGATTAACAATGATCACATATGTGCTAAAATTTGTTTTTTTAAAAAAAAAGCATTTAGGAACATGTTTACACACATCACTGGGTTAATGCCCAAAGCTTTGGTTTATGAAAGAAAATACTCTGTTTCATATGTTCCTTAATAAGTAATACAATTAGAAAGTCGTGGATTATAGATTATATTTTAGCGTTATGTTTACTTACAGTTTTTAGTTAGGCCCAAGAAGGTGTAATATATTAGTTTATTTGTACCCATGTTCTTGGTGTGACATCTTTTGAGACTGATCCCTTTCTTCTCTCTCATCCCCTTTCCCATTAACCCAGACACAGTTCCCTATGGTAAGGAACCATTAATTAATTCCTTCATTAACTGTTGAGGTTAACAGGGCTGTCTTGAGTGAACTTAAGTTCTTTTCCCTCAGACATCGCCAGTTTCCTTGGGTATTTAAGTTATTGAAGACTTGTGCATACTAGGATATGGATTGAAATAACCTGCCTCTATACCATTTTATAAGAACCCTTTTTATAGAATTACTATAGACTGTATGTCTCAAAAATTATTCTAAAGACAAAAATATAATTTTTTTTTATATTTTTATATAAAAAATAAGATTTTCTCTTCAATGAGTTTTCAGACATTTATATGACATACCGTTTTTATAAAAACTCTTTTCCTTGTGGTTAAAAACAGGCTTAAATGTACAGTCCTAATGATATGCATAATTAATACCATTATGTTGCTAACATAATGATGATGCAGTGTTAATATGCAACAATTTAATATTACAATAATAAATGCTACCCTTCAATTCATTTACTGATTAATTATCTGCATTGACCATTACTTAGTGTCTTAAACACAGCCCAATAACAGTTCAACATGCTATTACTTACATGCCCCCCAAAATGATATAGCTATGTCTGGCAACTTTTAAATATTCTCTGAGAGATTACCTTGAATGCTTCTTTATAGTTTCAGTGTGTTCTAACTGAAAGTTATATTTAGTACTTTAGTATCTTCTGTGTCATTTTTAATGTTAATAAATTTGGAAACTGTGCCATTTGCATCACAGGAATTGCCGAATTAACAGTTCAGTTGAGGAATCCAAGTATACTGTATTCTGTGACTATCAAAGTTAGTGATAGGAAGCCTGGAAAGAGGAAACTTCAGTTAGTAAATGAGAGGAATTATGACATGGCAGTGGTAAAAGTAAGTGACTTTTAAAAAGTAACTGTCCTTTAAAAAGGAACTGCGTAGTTCCAAAGTTTGGTTTCATTCAAATAATAAACAGTTACCTGCCAAAGATGGCACCAGACTTCTTTTACTTCCTAGATTCTTTTGCCTCAGGCCAATGGCATCTGAGGACTGCAGTGGCAAGAATGACAAATCTTTTGTTTGAGAGTTTCTTATGAAACTGTGCGCAATTATTTGTTTCAGTTTGTTGCCAGGAAAGCTGGAAGTATATGTATTTTTTTGTTATTATATTTATACATATTTTTTACAAAGCATTTGTCTTATGCTTTTTTATTTACATGCTTTGAAGTTTTTATTTTCCTTTGCAAATCACATTGCTTATCTTTGCTTTTGTCATTGTACAATTCCATGTGATTGATTTTAGAATTTTTTTTCCAAATGATCTTGAAACACTGTACTCTTAATCTGTTCTTTGAAGGCCTTGCTCTGAGTCGCATAGCATCTGCAAATGTGAAAATGTTATGTCTGTGTTTTCTCTCTCATCCTTTGAGTATCAGAAGTTTTATTAGCTGAAACAGTACAGTTTCTTGCAGGGACAGACTTACCCAAACGGATTTACAGCTTGGCCAGAATTACTTTTCCTTGAATGTTTAGCATACCTACATACCATTTCTCAGTGACTTAATCCTGATCTGATTTCCTTAGGTGTTGGTGAGATCATAGGGCATTTTAGAAACAGAAATGTGAAAAAACTTCAAGAGATCATCTAGTCCCAATGTGGAGGCAAGAATCAGAATAATCCTCATAGAAATCTGTTACACTGTTGTATTGCTAAAACTTTCTTCTCAGAGAGACTTTACATACTCTCTTGACAACCTGTTCCATTGCTAAACTCTTCTTTCCTAGATGTGATTACTGGTCCTAATTAATTCCTAAGCTATTATTTTCTGAGTGTCTAAGAACAGTTGCATGAGCAGCATAAGAACTTCACTAACACTGGTGATTCCTGTTATTCTCCCTTCCTCATTAGTAGCCATATCATTAAAAAAGTGAAGATATCTAAATTGTTTTGATTTTTTTGTTTATTTGTTATTGTTCTGTTTTACTTCTCACAAAACTCCTACTGAATATCATCTTATCTTCTAGATATCTTTAAGTTGTTCGATACTGTCTGTTGTCTTCCTGAGTGCTGGAATTTGGTTGTCTATCCTGTGAGTCTATAGGCTGCTCTCTCTGACTTTTAAAGTGAAGTATTATGTTTGCCTTTTACAAATCCTTAGGGGTATCATCAGTCTTCCTTGAACTATCAAAGCAATTGCTTTAGCTGGCTCTTAAAATACTTTAGAAGAATTAATCAGGCCTGCTGACTGGAATGTATTTAACTTTTCTAAGTATATTTAGCTTGTTATTTCCTCTTTCTGACCTGTGTCCCTACAGAGAGTAGTTCCCATCCCAACCATGTGGAACTGAGAGCATCCCGAGTTAAGGGGAGGTCAGGTACAGAGTCAAAACAGCAAAATGCTTCCCCTGGTGCCCATAGCTCGTGGAGGACTGGTTTGACTGAGGTTCTTCACCCAAACTGAAGTTGAGATTTGACATCTTTTCATACAGGTTTGTGGGATGGGGCAAATTGTTTCAGAGTTGTGTAGGTGTCTGTTACAATTGGAGTTTAGCAGTTTGTTTTGATTAGCTATGGAATGGTTTAAGTCTCTGTCAAATCCAGCATGTACGTTTCACTGAAAATAAGAATAATAAGAATAAATAATAGGACAAATTTTAATCCCAACAGATTTTTGTTAATCGTAGTTTCTAACTATTCCTATATAATTATAACACTGTAGTAACCATACTATTAAGCTCAAGATAAAGAATTATTCATGAGGGCTCCTACTCAGTTTTTGTCCTGAACTCTAGTGCATATTCAGTCCCAGAGCATTTCATACTCCTCAGGACTTGGACCTGTGTTAAAAGCAAAGCCTGAAGCAATTTAAACAGTTGCAAATTTAGGAAAATAAATGTAAATATAATTCTTGAGTGTACAGTTGGTTTTCTTTCAGGATGATCCTTTTGTTAGTATATAATCTAGAAACTTCAGTTTATATTTTTGCTAACATAAATTCTGTAGTTGTTCAGCTTCATAACCCAGAAAGACATCCTAAAACTGAGACCAGGAAGGGTGGTGCAGACTCTGTATTTCTGTCTGTTCAAGTGTCATCTACTGTGATCCACATCATTGTGCTGCATGGTTCATCTGCATCATGAATATCCTCTGCAGTTCTCTTGTCTCAGGATATATTTAGAACTGGAAAAGGTTCAGAGAAAGGTGGCAAGAATACTTGAAAGCAGGGAATGAATTACTTGCTATCAGCCCATTGTTAAATTCTACCAAAGCAGTTTTCCACTTTGTCTTTGTAATGATGTCGGTTTGTGCTCATGAATTACACAATAGTGAGCTTATGGGTTATGGCGTGTACAGATCAAATGCCAGCATTTTGTTTAACCTTGCCCAGTCTGTGCTATCCAAGTGTACACGATGCTCTTACGTACTTTAATGAACTGTGACTTATCTCGAGGCCCCAGTTAAGAAATACCAGCTTGTTCATTTCTTTGGACTGTTTAATATGGAATCAAAATTAATTATAAAAATAAGTTAAAGCCTAACTTCTAGAGTGCTGGTGTTGAGATTAATCTACTGTGCTCATCTTCCTAAAATGTAGCTCTCCATACTCTAGAATAAGAAAACCAGTCTGGACTATGCTGTCATCAACTTGAGTATCTGCTCTTAAAACCTCATTTTCTTTTCACATGCTGACCAGAATCCTGAAAAACAAAGTGTCTTGTATTTAATCGGTAATCTGAACTCATTAGGTCTTGGTCTCCCTTCTCTGGAAAGAAAAATCCTGTAGATGTTTAGAGGTTGGATTCTGTTTTTTTATTCATTGCTTTGCTCAATGATCAAAGTAAAGTATTATAGGTTATAGTATGTTATGTATTATTTTAACACTTCATAAGTGGCAACAGAATGAAAAGTATAACTCATGGGAAAAAGAGAGCAAGTGAAATAATTTCATAGGCAAGATTTAGAAATTGAAGCTCTGTGTATTTTAATGTAGGAAATACAAAGATCCACTGGTATTGACATGGTTCATGAGGCATTTCATGTAGCAGAAAAACCATATTCGTAGAACTGAGAAAAGATTGAAAATGCCTTAGGCTATGTTTATACTGGAGAAGATGCTTTTGGTAGAAAATCAGTGCATGTTTGATCATGTATTAAAATTCCACTATGCTTTGTACATTACATCACAATGACAAAATATTATTTGAATGCAAAGCTGAACTCAGGCCTCGTCCTTAGGTGAGCTTTGGGGGTTGCTAAGCAAGCCTTTAACGTAAGGCACATGTATGTCCATGAACAGCATAGACGGGATGAGCTTATGAAGTCTGTCCTTGTCCACTACCACATGTTTCATCTGGCCCGTGCCAACTACAGCCACCTCCCTTGTCCTTTCTAGGTACAGCCGTTTATCTGTGTTTACATAGATGCTTCAGTCTGCTGTATGACTCCAAGGAGAACTTCAATGTGTTCTGAGTCAGTGTGTAAGAAGGTCAGGTTGGATGAAATAGCTATTCTTAAACTTGTACTGGAGTCTTGGCACTGCTCACCATGCTACATGGATATAGTTATGGAAATTATGAGCAGGAGTTGGTTTGTTCTCATTACGATTAAATGTAAATGAACTCATGGTGACCAAGAAACCAAAGAACTTTGTGTCCTCTGGACATCTTGAAGTGCCTACTAGTCCTCTATCTCTGTTTCACCAGTGGTTTCTGAGGACCAAACCATGTAACATGGAGTAGAAAGGAAAATCTACTTTAGATAATTAGGTGAGGGAAGTCTACTCCACTTGTTCAATGTGACCGGAGAAGATGATGGAACATG
The DNA here is from genome assembly GCA_013389825.1 of Crypturellus undulatus. Taxonomy (NCBI): domain Eukaryota; kingdom Metazoa; phylum Chordata; class Aves; order Tinamiformes; family Tinamidae; genus Crypturellus; species Crypturellus undulatus. The sequence goes on from VWPW01013412.1 coordinate 261,150, forward strand.
ACAGCTGTGGAAATGTTTTCCCCCTTTCTTAATGGAAGCAGTATTGCTTTACTGGGCTTGCTGTGATTCTGCCGGGGTACTTAGAAAATTGCTGTCAGTGCTGCAGAGCTGCCTGTTGTGTAGGGCTACGTCATGGGCTGCCGCCCGGCTCTGATGAGTGCAGCTGAAAAATGGCAGGCAGGCAGCAAGAATTGCACATCAGGTCTCTGAGGATGCAGCTTGCAACGCTGAAGTTCTTGCAGGAGATTTATCAAGGGTGAACTAAGAGGTGGAAATAATACACAACACAGAAAGTATTATTTCCTGTCACCCAACGTAGAAAGTGACAGGGTACAGGACAGGGAGATGAATGTTGAATGCTGGAAAGATCTAGCAAGTTCTAAGGTTGAAATTCATTTTTGAAATGATATTTGTACAATGAACCAGTAAATGCTTTATGGTAATTTATGAATAGAAAACAGATTTAAATTAGATAACATGTGAAGCTTTAAGAATTAGGTAAGATTTACTGATTTTAATGTGGAAAACAAAAATAAACTGTTAAAGACAGTTGTAGAGAAAGTGTGAAAAACTTCAGTAGAGTTTTTATTAACAGTCACATGTATTGTCAGAGCTGTAAAACTGCTTTTGAGGTAAATGTTATAAAGGAGGTGACCTGATTGATAAATTGAGCTTACCTGTTCTTTATTACCTCCTATGTAATTTATCTAGTAATATAATCTCTAGAAAATTGTGTTTTAAAGGAAATGCAATTTGCATATGAAGGCTAAACTTTCCTAACAGATGTTTAGTGGAGGAAAAAAAGATGCTAATTGTGTGAGAGAATAATCTGTACAATACTAATTAGAGAGTTGATTTTGCCAGACAGGCAAAAAGATGATCAGAAAATGTGTAGAAAGTTAGATGTAAGGGACAGCTGTATTCATATGTTAGGAGCATCTTCACAGATGTGAATTTATGAAACCTAGCTTTATGGCAGCAAACCAAAGATACTCTGACTCATAGAAACCGAAATCTGCTCTACTTAGTCATTGCTTTAGCAACTTTTTTTTGCATGCATGTTTGCAAAAACCTGGACCATTTTTGATTGCAGTGAGTTACTGCAGCTTTTCCTGACAAAACTTGCTTGTTTTGCCAAGGAAATGCAATAGGTAAATGGTCACGTTTGCCTAATAAGAGTTAAGTAAATTTTTGAAAAAATCTGTAAATTTAAGAAATATATTTGTATGGTTACTTTACATAATGTATTTCTAAAAATTTCTACTTTACAAGCCACAATTTACTCAGACTGTCTGTCAGAATATTCAGATGATTAAAGATCATATAACGGGTGAAAAAAACAATCTTACCCCCAAACTCTGATAAATTCTGTTATGGTTTATGTATTTCTTTATTCATGTTTTTAATTACCTTAAAACCTGTAAATGCTGTTTGATGGTAAGAGTTCCATTTACAGGAACTCTACTAGACTGTCTAAGCATCCACGTAAATTTGAGGATGTTTTACTCTCAAATTCTTTTTTCTGTTCATTCACATAGTCGATTCAGTAGGAGAGCTGGGCGTGCTATTGCTATTGGGAATCTATGATAATGCTTCTTATAATTTTGATAAGAAAGGCATTGAGCATGGAATAAATACATCCCAGAAATTTCTACGAAGTGCAATACTGAATCAGCTACTGATATCTACAGAGACTTTGTGACATTTTTATAATTTTTTTTTGATTGCTTTTGTATGTCTTGACTTTTTACAGATTTTTCTTTAATTCTTTGACTATATTTTTCCTGTTTCATCTTGTTTATAATATATACATATATTGTCTGTGTAAAAGTCTATTCAGGACTTTCAGTTCTTATATAGATTATATTCGGGTTTTACCTTTCAGAAGAAGAACCATTATTTAGGTGAATACTTTCACCAATGTCAGTGGTTAAGATACCTGGAAATACAAGTAAGCTAAAGATGTAAAACTATCATATTTATGTTTTGCTGTTATAAAATAACTGTTTTAGTAGAACCCAAAAGGTGTAGTCTATGTTTCAATGATGAGGGAACAGAAATAAATTAGACGAAAGGTGTCTTGTTTATTAAGACAGCTGATTAAACTTAGAATGAATTTTTAGTAAATGCTTCTAATCAAATGTATATTTACTTGAGCTCCTGCTGTGACTTAAGATAAGGATATGAGTACAAAATAGGAGGTAAGAACATGATTAGAGCTATCCAAAAACAAAGTTCAAGTTTCAGATAGTTGTTGAAATTAATTTAAAATATGTTCTGTTCCAAGTTTGAAGTTTTTCCTCTTTGCTTCCTTTAAAAGCAGTTTGGAAACAGCCTGAATCACAGTCTAAGACAATGGTGGACTTCTCTGAAAAATGGAATTTAAAGTTTTTTTTCTCTCCGTTTTTGCTATATCTTTTACATTGCAGCTTGTAGCAAGCTCACAAAGGTACATTTTTATTATGCAAGAGAATTCCTTCATTATCCTTTTATTATGTAAGAGAATTCCATCATTATTCCTTCCGTTATGTAGGAGAATTCCTTCACCAGTATTAGGAAAAAATGAGTGACTTAAACATCTTGACCATCTCGTCTTAACTTACAAGCTTAAATATATAAATGGGATATCCACTTCCTCTATCACGTGAACAAATTATTATTACTTTTTCAAATCCCTTTTAAATGAAAAGATCTGATTGTTCCTCCTCCATCTCTTGAGTTTTGCGTTGACTTTTCACATCTGTTCTAGACAGTTCATGAGGGTTCTTTGGATGCCCAGCTGCTCTCTTTTTGAGGTCAGTCAGACGTTTTGCACATCTACAGTGATGCCTAACACATCAACTTGAAGAAATGTTCAGCCACCCACATGGTCTTGAGAGCAGTCCTGCTTTTAGAAAACATGTTCTGAGGTCTCTATCTATTACCTAAAATTTTAGTTTTGCCCCAATTTGTCACTTCTTATGAAGAATGGTATTGGATAACAGTTAAGTGGTAATTTTTCCCCAGCTGAAAGAACTGTGGTCAGTTTTTATTGTTTTAGCAATAATATGATGTATCTTGACTAAATTTTTTGAAACTACCAATTGCTATGTTTCCACAGTCTGTTAGCCAGCTGCAGCTCTTTGTAGACAGACTCCAACTTCTGAAATTTTGTTTGATTAGTGTAAGGGGAGGAAATAGCACTCTAGAAAAAAAAATGGATTTTAGGAGAAAGAAAAAGTAAAAAGACAGTCTATTTTGTGACAACAAACTGAAAATGAGAGTTCTGTAAGTGCTGTAGCTCCCAGTCTTCTTGCTGATAGAGGAAAAAATGAAAGGTTATGATTATATTTCAAGATCAGGTCTACTACATTAATCATTTTTTTGAAAGCAAACAGACAAAATTTTTCAAAGCTTCAAGTTAATATCTAGACTATAAAGTTCGTAAAGATTTTTGAATATGAATTTAATGAAATGTATACCAATTGACTGGCTTATTTTATTCTTTTTTCAGAGCTAAACTAGATGCTTAGTGAACAGAAAACAAAAACAAACAAACAAAAAAGGATGCAGATATATGAAAATGGCTTTAGTTCTTATTCGCTACTTTAATATTCTCAATAGCATATAAACTACTTGGGGTATTATTTCCTATATTCAGTTAGCAGAAATAGCTAAAGATTTTTTCTTGACAGTGGTGAAGAAAACAGGATTAAGATATTAATGTAGCACTTTCTCTGTAGCTGACATTAATACTTGCCTTCTTGGGGGTCTTTGCCTTTGTAAATGGCAAAAAGAAATTTAGGTGGAGATTCAGAGGGTTCAGTGCAGAATCTTAAACTAAGAGCTTCTGATTTGTTGAATAAGAGTTGAGAGTATGTAGATGTATGCAGGCATCAAACACTTTTCATGCATGTTATCAGACTGCTGAAGTGGAAGTTCTTTAAGTTTGCTGAAATGCTCTGCAAAAGACGTCTACTTCAAAGGAGTGTATGCTAGTTGCTGCTGCTTTTGCCTATGGGACATGTCCTGGGAATTTAAAAAAAGGCCTATGTCTCAAGGAAAGTGAAATTTAAGGACTTGGAAGTTTTCTGAGGATGCATCATCAATGTGCTTTCCGTAGTCAATCAATGCTTTTTTTCCCCTAAGTTTCAAAAGATTGAAAGGAAAATTTATGTAATCACCAAAGCAACAAAGATTTGCAGAATCTCAAAGAAATTGTGAGAATGGAGGGAAGAGCTCTTTATCAAATACATAGAAAAGGAAACAATAAGTAAAGTAGTAGCATTTTGTGCACATTAAATTTTCTCAATCAACTGAATTTCTTTTATGTGAAGCATTTCAGAAATGGAACATGAATGGATGAGCATGTATTTTCTGTTCCCTCGAGTTTCCTTGAAGTGAGTTTCAGCTTGCCTCAGGGAGTACTTTCTAACTGACATTTTCCAAACTAGCTTCCCTTTTTGATGTTATTCAGCTCTTGACAAGTTCCTGTGGTAACCTTCCCAGGGTCTTGAAGTAGAGCAGCAACATGATTGAGGTGTCATTGAGCTGGCTGAAGATTTTCAGGCCTTTCATCATCAAGAAATAACAATATATAGTGAATGTGCAATGATTTGTGTTACCTTTATTAAGTAGACCATTGCATTGGTAGGGAGGGTGAACAGAAGGAAAAATAAATACCATCCATGCCAACACTTAGAGCCATTTTGAAGATTAAAAAAAAAAGTTCTTATTTTTAACATAAACTTCCATACAATAAGAAGTGAGACTTTTTCAGAACTTTAGCTACTAGAACATGAAATCAAAACCTCTCCAGTTCATTAACATCTGTTAAATATGTTTTGTTGATCAATACTGGTCAGTAAACATACTTTCCATTCGATTGTGTATTTTTAGAACATTTATCATTGCTTAAATAGTTTTTTCTTTCATCAGTGGTACAGATGAAAACTGAAATTGTGTGTTGTACTGATGCCAAAGCTCATTTATCTTCCTAATAAAAAATAACTTTTATTTAAACCAAACAAAATCATTTGCTCGTTACAGTGTGTTCTAGATTGTTCTGCGGAAATATAATGGCTTTAACTGCAAGGTCAAGATGCTGTTCCAATAGGTAACTACTATGCAGATATCTGCACGTATAGCTTAATGATTTACACTATTTATTTTAGATCCACGGAATTGTATTTCTGTGACTTGTAGGTGGACTAATATTAGCGAATAGACCTGTAAAGTTTTGCAGTTCTGAGATGTTTGCATTTATCTGTAATTTAGTTGACCCTACTATGAGCGAGGGGATTGAACTATATGATTTGCAGGGGTACCTTTCAACATCCATTACTCTGTGATTTTGTTTAGTCATAGAGAAGACCATCAACCAAATGAAGTTATTTGAAGGATGCTTTAATAATTTACTGGAAGTCAGGTAACAGCATAGAAAGAATCTGTGCATTTATTTGCAAATGGCTCCTGCAGGACAATTTGCAAATCCCAGGCTTCCTGGAATACCATTTCTGCATGGACTTTATTATTAAACATGATTTTTGGCCACTTTAACACAACCAACCAAGTGAGTATGTCTATATTAGACTCCAGGCTGATGTGGAGATACGAGGTGCACCCACAGCTAGTTGTAAGCCAGAAGCTTGGTAGTTTCCTTACTACCTCACAGAATCCTCTATAACAGGAGCTGGTTAGTGAGAGCTGATGCTGTCTACTAAAATGAAGCCCTGAGATGACAGAAAGGTCCGTGACACAAGTGTTGGCTTCCTGCCCTTGCATTGTGCTTACGCATCATGCCTGAGTTAGCGTCACACCACTAACATCCTTTTAGTTTGGACTTCTCTATTCTCCCTTCACTCAAACTTGTGTTTCATAGTCACCGCATCATATCTAATCTGATTTAACCTGTAAACTTGTGGAACAGGGATTATAGCTCTCTGTTCTGAAAAACACTGCTTGTGTAATTAAAACTCCTGCTAAAGTTAATGGGAGCTGTTTGTGAATTAGGTCTGGAGTATCAGGTTAATCATAGATATTGCTTAAAGCTTTCTTTCAAAATTACTAGTTTGCTCTAGTACCTACATGTTATTTTACATGATTTTTGGTTAATATAGGGTTCTTGGGCAAATAATATTATGCAAGGTTTGAAGGTTCTTTTAAAACTACTTTCCTAGTGAAAGTTTATAAATAAAAGAATGAAAGTCTTTGTACTTTAAAAGAAAATCTTTTGAATATATGATTAGCTAGAAATAGCACATAGTGGTTTTCTCTAAGTTTACAGAAATAAAGTATTTCTTTCATCAAGATGATGGACTGTTCAGTTACCTGCTCCTTTTTAATCAGTATGTTGCACATCATTTAGAATATAATTTTTAAATTTCTTTGACATGGGTTAAGTGTATGCATCTGTTTTGAGGGTTTGTGTTTTTAAAAGTAAAAAGGTGAGTTGTAGGTCTAGGAGTTACCCAGCACATGGTGCTGACCACGGTTAACTAACTAGTACTTCCAAAGAGTTTGTTTTGTTTAAAAACTATTAATTTAACTCTAATTCCTGTTATTTACTATTTTGTCTTTCTTTTTGATTTGTTGCATTGAGCAGGTAATAAAAAAAGGGCATGAAGAGTTGGTGAGGAAACAGCATTTATCTCTTTCCAAATTAAATGTGCAGATGCTAGCAATTGTAAATGTACACCTGAATCTTCTGTCACTTAGAGTAACTATTTTATTTATTTATTTTAAATATGCACTGTTTATATTAGGAACCTTCAGCCATAAAAATTCAGGAGCCACTCTGTATTCCACAGTGAGTCTGAGCTGTGCCCCTCTGCGGGTTTAAAAGGCTTTTTGCAAGATACGCTGTTCTTCATCATCCAGTGATATTTCTACCTATGCTTCATATCCCCTCCAAGACACACCAGATACCTCTCCTATTTGAGAATACACATAACTTTAATGTTTTCCTGGCTTATTTTGGAGTGTTTTGGAGTTCATTTGTTTGGGGGGAAGATTCTGCTCTCTAAGCAGAACCTTAGCTATTGCTATGCCATCAACCTACTCAGGCTCCCTTTTAGCTCCAGGACAGTACAGGTTGTTTGTCTCAGGCCACATCAATTCTTCCCCAAAGAGTCACAGCAAAGGAAGATGCAGGGGGCACACAGGGAGTTTGTTTCTTTTCTTTATGGGAAAGAGAAGAGCAAGAGGGGGTTCCATCAGGTGGGAAGAAAGCAAACAAGGTGCTACTCGGCAGCAAAATGAGTCATCAGAGCACCCTGCACGGGTCATGCAGGTTCATGGTGAAAGATTCACTGGTGAAAGAAATTGGTTGTGAACAACTCTGCTGTGGGATGTGGAGCCAGCAGCAGCTCGGGCTACGCCGAGGTGCTGCTCCTGTGCTACACTCCTGCACCACTTGTCCCTCCCAGGGGAGCCCTTTGGCCTCAGGGGAATGGAGAAACTAGAAACCCAACGCGCTTTTTCTCTGTTCAAAGTAACTGTACACTTTTTACCCTGCTACACATGAGACTAACTCAGATCCAAATGGTAACTCCTGTTTAAAATGCTCAGATTGTTGATAGGGGATAATAATACCTCTTTTTAATCAAAAAGGCAAACATAGTATGACTGTCATGCACAGGGAAAATATAGAAATATTGAAGGCCCTGGTTTTATCTAATCAGTACATTTCTCAGCTGTGTTTGTTCTTCCTGTGTCATTCCTGTGGCTAAACCGAAGGAATCTGTACTGCATTCTGCTTTCAGAAACAAAATGGAGGAGGGAAAGGAGCAGGCCAGCAGAAACAAATCTTATTTCAGGGTAGTGATAAGTGAATTAAACGTACTATAATTAATCATTTTAGGTTCAACTTAATCAGAAGACTGTAGTGATTTTTAAAATACATTTTTGTGTTTTTCAATAACTGCAGAAGAATACTGCGAATGTAAAGTGGTTTTGTTGACTTACAGCTTTTTTCCTGCTTTAGCTCTAAACAGTTCTACATCACTATGCGAAGAGTGATGCACTCTTTAAAAGCTTCAGCCTTTCTCTCCTGATTTTGTGATACCAATGCTCTAATCAACATGATAACTCTGACTGATAGGCAGAATGTATCAGCAGTTTTTCCATGCATGCATTATGCTGCCTTGGCCCGATTATCTGTGGTAAGCATGCGTATGTCTCAAACCATTCTGAATAAGTAAAGAGCAGTGAAGGGTAAAGAGCATCTGGCTATATATGCAAGGTTGTCTCATTGTACTGATTAAACATTATTTTTGTATTGCTACGTTAGAATCACAATACTCTCCAAGCTTGACCTTACAAATATCTTAAAACATTTTATGGTGAAATGACTGCACCCCATGGATTTTTTTCTATGACACTTGATGCTAGTACATCTTAATCCCTCTACAATCATTACAAACTTTTATTGCTTTATAGCCCCATTAGACCACACATCTTTTTATGTCAAAGGTAAGTCATTATTCCATGTGCTGTCTTACTCTTACTGCTATAATACCAACTAATAAAACTCTCAGGTAGGCAGGCCTCCCATGAGCATACTTTATTTCTATTTTTAGGTTCACAATTACAAAAAAATAAAAAGACAACACCCCTCTGTCTTTAAAGTAAGCAGCGCTCATTAGCAGCTACTTGTGCATCTAGTGTCTCATTACATTTCCACTTTTGGCAAAACCATACACTAGCAAGTCTAAGCTCTAATTTAAGTAAGCTGGAAAGTGGCTAAGTGCTTTGGATACATTTCTACCTGTGGCAGCTGAAGTCATCTGTTTCTGCGCAGGCTACGATAAGCTGTTATCAGATAAAAGAGCACTGCTCTGCAGTCTGAATAGATTTGGTCTAAGCAGATCGACTACATAAGTTTCTCATTGTCTCTTCCCTTTCTTTTGGGAGAAGAGGGAGATTGCCTTCTACTCCACCAATTCAGTACATAATCTGAAGCTACTCTTACACTAGATAACGATAAGTAAGCAGTGGAAACTGGCAGTATAGCTTTTCTGATGCTTTTAAGAGAATAACCTCACTGATGGAAGTTGCATGTGATTGAGTGATGGGAGATGCCAGATCCACACTTTTATATATATATATTTTTTGAACTTTTGTTTGGGTTTTCTTTGAACAAATAATCGTGGAAAAATGTCTAGTTAATGACTAAGAACTCGACAGACTATGTATTTCAACTGAAAGGATAGTTGTAAGGAAATCAAGCAGAAGTGTTTTTTTTTTCTTTTTTTCTTCTAAGTGTATTTCATAATTTGTAGTAGACTTGAAAAAATTGGGCTTTTGATTTCATATCCAAAACACTGAAAAAAATTTTTGCAAGTGTTGAAATTTGCTGGATTTGTTTGTAAGACTGCATAGACCTATTTATTTATTCTGTAGGCTAGACTTTTGTCTTCTCTAAGACTCACCTAAGAGAAGAATGTATAATCATGAAGTATTACAGATTTTGTTTAATAACAAAAAAGGAGCAAGTAGAAACATATTCATTCTTAGGTTTAAGTATATGAACTGTAATGTACAAAAATACAGTTGTATGCAAATAGCCATGGGTTTTCAAACCAAAAATCTATTTTTTATATAAAATGTATTCCAATAACATACTAATACTATTTTTTTTATTTATGAAGTCCAAAATGTCTGGAAAATCAAAGTTGGACTTTTGAAAAATTTCCTGAAGTTCAAAGTTTAAAAAATGATGTATACCTTATACCAAGCATTCAGATGATGTTGGTCAAAACCTATGTAGAACAGTGCCGAAAGCAGTATGTAAGGCAGTAGGCTGCACAGAAAGCTATGGTGTTGTCATCTCCGCCTTACTGTTTTCAGTTAATTTTTCATCTTTTGAAAAGAGGCAAAAATAGTACACTGTCATGTTAGTGTCAGAAGATGTGAGCATGAGGGCAGCTAGTTGGAGCTGTGCAAGTGCGGAAGAATGGCCCGGAAAAGGGGAAACTTAGAGAAAACCTAGGGCCTAGCAGAAGTTTTGGCATTACCGAAGCTTGCTTGGGGTGATACACATCTAGGATGGCTGGGGTGTGCGGAATCTACTTCTCCATGATTCCCTTGGCAACACAATCCCTCCTAGCACACATTTCTCAGAGTAAACGAAGAGTGGAGCAGAACACAGACACCACGGCCAAACTTTGCTGGCTTCCCTGCGAAAGGGATAATCTGACGGTGCCACGCAGAGGACGAGTGAATGGAGGGTGGAGCGGAGTGAAGACACCATGGCTAAACTCTGGTGTACTCCCTGCAGAGGTGGCAACAATGGGGGCAGATCAGTCTCTTCCTGCTCAAACTTCTCCTCCTTCTGATCTCATTATAATACCAATACACAATCCATCCCACTGAGCTTGCTCTCTAGATTTTCGATTAACTCGGGAGACTTTTTAAATCAATGAATAACAAAAGTAAATATGACTAGAGTCACTCAAGCTCCACATGAATGTAAAAGAAAATATATAAAAGGCAAACTAGTAAGAGGGACAGAAGAAGAAGAAGAGAGAAGAACACTAAGGAAGAGGGAAGACTCCATCGTAACTTTTGGGTCAGTCAACGCACTGATCCCCCCCTTTCCTCCTCTCGGGTCAGGACGCTGCCTTAGGAGACGCGAGACTGAGAGCCCTCTCCCATCTTCTGCAGTGAGTGATGATTGCACATTTGTACATCAGAGCTAACTAAAAAACCCCATGCTGTAGTAGAGAATTTCCTATACTGGCATCCAAAACCTACTTTGTAGATGTTGCATTTGAATAAATCCTGCTGTTTGTGAACTCGGCTCCTTGTTTGGGAGGGGGCGATTGGACCTACAGTTGACAGACTGTTCATGAATCCAATACTGCCAGAGTCGAGCTTGTAGATTACACTATTTGGGAATTCGATTCGCTCCTAAGAAGGTGACTGGACCTACGGTCCTCAGACTGTTGGTGAATCTGGTATTGCCAGAGTCGATCTTATAATTGATCATACTATTTGGGAACTCAATTCGCTCTACCACTACAGCTTTCAACTGCAACATTTTCACAGCAAGCAACTATAATTTTGAATTATTGTGAGTTTTGAGTACTTGAATCATGATGTAAGTTATTCTAATTTACGAATTTTTAATATAATTATAAATATATTGTATTACATTATATTTAGATGAAAAAATATTTAATAATTTTTGCTGCCTTTGCAGAAAAAAATCACAACCCTATATATATATCACCACTATTCATCTTTATTCTTAGCAAAACTTGATTACTGAATTTTTACAGAATAGTTTTGTTATTTGCATAATTAAATGTTCTTCCATCCTTATGAGAGTTTAACAATGAGTTTCTGAATCTTTCTGATTTCTTAGCTCAACAATAGAATTCTTCCAAAGTAATTGAAATTTTAAAATTAGAAATCTGAAAGTAACTTGAAATTTGTAGTCTCATATATATATGTTTGTGTCTATCAGTTGGTTATATTATCTGAAAGACGTTAGATGTCATTAAAAAGTGTTTTGATAAATTGACATTTCAATTGATATTACTTCACAAAAGGAGAAAGGCGTTGCTGAAGAAGTCATTATTTCAAGTTACATAAGAAGAATGGAATTATTGGAATATTAATATGAGAAAACCAACTTCTGCAAGGAATTTGGAAAAGAACTTCTAACATGGATTTCTGTGTCTGCCTTAAAGTCTGCAGCATATCGTGCATATACTTTCTTTGCTGATGAACTACATATGGAGCATGTGTATTAAGCTCAAGTTACACCTGCACATAGGTTAATAATAAAAACATAGCGTCTGCTACTTTGTAGGGACTATAGTGCTGAAAACCAATAGTGAAGTTACTGCAAGAAAACACTGCTCTTTTCGGTGATCTCAGGATATAGAGGGTTTTAAAATGAGTTTCTGTTCTTATTTTGATGACTAACTTAAAATATTCAACAGTTCAGAACCACTAATAGAAATGCAAGGTTGTTATGTCTTTTAAATATTCCCTTTTGAATTCTCAAACGTAATGATATGCTAAATCAGCTTAACCAGAGTAGACTCAATGTATTGAAGAAATTGTAGAGGCAAAACAATAGAAAAGAGTGTAAGTATCTAAAGATTTGACACTATACTCACTAGTGCTTTGTCTCCAAGGTAATGGAATTAACATAGAAATCACATTAAATCTAAATGCCTTCATGTATACTTTTCAAAAGTCAAATTGAAATTTTTGATTAAGTAATCATTTGTAAATCAGATAGTACTCTGCTCTGACCTCTGATTAAACACTGGCTCAGAATTTGGTTAGACAAAGTCACTCCAGGGAACCATTAAGCTTGAAAAAAAGGAAGCAAAATTGAAGGCTGGAGCAGGAAAAATTTACAAAAATGGTACTCTGCTGCTGATGTCTGCCTTCAGAGAGAAATACTTAATGTGTGTATAAAGACAAAAGAGGGAAAGAGAAAGGGGAAAAGGGGTGGATACCACATTGTGACTATTCTGAACACCTATTTCAGTTTAGATATGAGTAATAATTTTTACCCTATGCCCACAACAAACCTGCAAGATGGACAAAAGTTGAAATATTATTAATCTCTTTAAAGACATTTTTATTTTGGAAAAAGGTGTAATGGAGTTGACAGTGTAGAAGAAGGGGAAGTAATGTGATCGTAAAATCCTGCAGTAGAGATTTTTATTTTTTTAAAAGCTACCTGCCTATATCATTTGAGTATGTGTATCATTTGAGAATGTTGTGTCTGCAAATGTCATTGACTTGTTGGAAAATACCTTAAAATGGAGGATAATTTGAACAATTCAGATCATTTACTTGAAGAAATACAAATTTTCAAGTGCTATTTTTTGATAATAGATAAAAAATCTTGAGAAGAAAAATATTTGTTCTTCCATGTGGACTTAATCCAGAAAATTCAGTCTCACACCACACTATTATTCCTTTTTTGAATGTTATGTATACACAGTGACCTGTTTTCTGAATTTGTACTAGAAAGGTTCATTGCCTTCGTATTGCTCAGAAAATCATAGCACTGTTGTGGTTGGAAGGCACCTCTTGAGAGGGTGCTGTCCAACCTCCCTAGTCAAAGCAGGGTCTCAGCTAGAACAGGTTGCTGTGTGCTGTGCCCTGTTGCTTTTGAGTACTTCCCTAGGTTGCCAACTCCACTATTTCTTTGTGCAACCTTGTTGTAGTGTTTGACCTCACTCATAGTAAAAAAATCTTTTTCTTATAGTTGAGGGGAATTCCCTATATTTCAATTGGTGCACCTTGCATCATGTTGTTTTTCTGGCTGTCCCTGAAAAGAGGTATTTCTGTTGTCTTTTCTCTCTCATCAGATATTACTTACATAGATCAGATCTCCTTGAACCTTCTCCCCTCCAGATTGAACAGTCACAGCTCTTTTAGTCTCTCCTCAATGGCACATGTTCCAGTCCTCATCTTTGTGGCCTTCACTGAACTAGCTCCAATAAATCTATGTCTTTTACTGGAGAGCCCAAAACTGCATCCAACACTTCAGATGTGGCTGCACAAATCCTGCATAGAAGGGATGAGGCTTGATCTCCCAGCAGTGCCCTTCTTAATGGAGCCTAGGGTATCACTGGCTTTGTTTGCCATGCAGATCTATTGCTGGCTCACGTTCACCCGCTTTTCTGTCAGGACTCCCAGGTGTTTCTTTGTCAAGTTGCTTTCCACGTGATCAGTCCCTATCATGTGCTGGTGCACATCCTTGAGGAGAATAACCCCTCCTCCTGCAGGACTCCGCACTTCACTTTGTTGAACTTCAGGAGGTTCCTCTATGGCCATCTCTCCAGCCTGCCAAGGTCCCTGCAAATGGCAGCACAACCCTCTGTTGTGTCAACTGCTCTTTCTGGTTTTGTATCATGCACAAACTTACAGAGGGTACATTCAGTCCTGTTGTCCGTTGAAGAGATTTAACAGTATTGGATTCAGTGTTGATCTCTGGCGGGCACCAATAGTAACTGACCTCCAGTTGGATGTCGCACAGTCCTTTGAATCTGGCAGTTTGGACAGTTTTCAGTCTACCTCACTATCTCTCTGTCTATTCTCTATTTCACCAGTTTATGCAGATGTTATGGCAAATGGTGTTGAAAATTTTACTGCAGTCCAGAAAAACAACATGTGGTGCTCTCCTTCATAGATTTTGTCTTAGAAGGCTATCACATTCTTCACAGCAATCCGTTTGGAAAAGGCTTCCAGGAGGAAGGCCTGACACGAGTTCTAGCCTGGAAACTCCACTAAATAGATACCATGGCAAGGCTGCAGTTTACAACACTGTACTGCAATGCTTTGGAGAGCAGTAGAGAAATTGTCCATCCACAACATATTCATAAGAATGCCAGTTGACTTTTTTTCTGTGGAATCATGCCAATGCTTTGGGATAAACCCTTTATTTTCAATACTGTTGTTGGTGCTAAACAACTGGAGTGTTTTGTGTTTGAGAGGTGCTGAGGTTCTCTTTGTGTAAGAAAGGGTACTGTGGACTAAGTTGGAAGATGTAAACCCTCCTGGAAAATTGGAGATAGTAAATGTAACTGTCACCACATTAACAGAGAACAGGTGCACATTTTAGATTTTTAAATACAGAGCTCTCTTAATGCCATCATGGAGAAACCTTATTAATATATTCTAATTTTTTAAATGAAAAGGCACCGTAAAAGGAGAAAAACGGTTAAAATATTTGAAAGAGAAGGAATTAAGATGGATTTTATTTTAACAACTTTTCTTATTCCTCTTGTGTTTTGATAAAGAGGGTTTATATAACACTTTTTCTTCTCATCTGACAGTTTTAGATGGATTGACAATAACGTTAATTGTTTAAATAATATCAAGATCATTGAAGTGTGCTGAGACTGATGCTAATTTTCATTTAATGAAGCGTTTTTCCTTTAAGGCAGTGTAAAATCAGCAGGCATAAAGGAAAGGCAGAAAAAATACTGAAGATGGCAAAAGCCAGTTCTGTTTTCTGTCTCTTATGCGCAAAATCATTGTTAAAGAAGAGGCCTGTACAGACTTGCCAAACAACTCAGAATATGTGTCTTCATCTTGCTGAGATCAGGTGTCTATTTAAGATATCCCTTCAAGGAATCCAGCACACACCATTTCCATAGCAAGAAGCAAATTTATCAGCACCAGGCAAGGTGGGGAATAACAAAACCCAACCCCCCAAATTTTTAATTTGTGATTTGTTGCTATGATTGAAGTAGATGATTTTTTTTTAATGCCCTTTTCTTAGTGTGTCACATAATACGATATGAACTGTTGTTTTAGCTGCTCTAACAATGTCAATTAAACAAAAATTATTTATTTTGAAGTTGCTTTATGAATTGTTACATTGCAAGATGATGCTGACCTAGAGACAGTAAGACAGAGGTTTAGATGATGGAGAAGACTATAACAGTAAAATCATGATGATGTTGTAGAAATGTCTTTAAAAGTAAATAAGCCACTGCCTTAAATATAAAGCTGGAAAATGAGAACAGATTAGCAAGACAAATTTGGTATTCTGTCAGATATTCACGTGTTGTATGAAATAAACAGGTTTTATTTCTATGAAATAAACAAAAGCTTTTTTTGTAATTATTTCAAAACTTTTTTCCTATTGGCTCTTCCTCATCTTGAAAACTTCCTCTTCTCCTAAACATAATTATGTAATGTAACAACATTAATGTAATGAATTGGAAAAGTTTACCTTTTAAAATTTTATTTCTGTGTTGTTCAATATGGACAGATTTTATAAATGCTATGAAAATCTATATTTAATGCTAATGAGACAGGTTGTATAGGGCTAGATTTATTGCCTTGGATCATACTTCTCGTAGATTTTGTATTGTAAATACTTGTAGCTTGGTAGTATTGAAGCACAAAACTATTTTAGAATTTATACAGAAACAAGATCAAAAGAAAGTGGATTCCATCCCTGTGAGCAAACTGAAACCAACTACACAAATGTCTCTACACCATCTAGTAGAGGTTAGAACTTAGGCTCCTTCAGGCTTTAATCTAACTCTAAAATAGGAAGCTGGGTTTTGAAAGTCTGTTCTGAATCTTGGCTAAATTTATCTTGAGCATTTAAAGAACACACAGTTTTTAATGCAAATCTGATTATAATGCCAGGTAATTTTCTTTAGTTTGCAAAGTGACAATTCTTTTTACATTTTTTGTCTCCCTCAGTAAATGACCTCTGAGAGCCTTGAAAAATAATTTTAAAAAAATACATATACTTAGTGCTTTTATTCTCATTTGACAGACTGATCACTCATTTACCTGTCATCCAAGCCACAACATTTTAAGGAAATCACTGTAAATTACTGTGCCTTGTTATGGACCTTACTAAGAAGCTAGTAACACCTTTGAGTAATAATTGCTAAAAAAGAAAATCCAAGTTGTCCAGTAAAAGAATAGCTGTTTTCAGATACAAATTACTGCAGTTTTATAAATAGTTGTTTCATAAAACTTGAGATTTGACACAGGCCAAGAGCTGTGAACTGTGTATCGTTTATTCTATGTAAATCACTTAAAAACATAGCTTTTTTTGAGAACAGTGAGGGCAATTCCTGACAGTATGTGTTAAAGGAGAAATCTCCTTTCTTCCACCCCTAAAGATGTCCATGCCACACATCCTTATTGACAAACTAATGCCATCAGAACATAAAGTAAGGACCCATTTTTAAACGGATAAGCAATAAGACTAAGATCTTAACCTGATGGGTTTCTGATAGTAAGAAAAGGACCATGGAGCTAGAGTTTCAGTTTGGAAAAATGAGTTATATAGAAAACTGTGAAAATGGATTGAGCATGTATTTAGGGTTGTTCTTCGGCAAGATGATAAAAGGATCTTGGCTTGAGAAATCACAAGGTGAAATGTTGATTTTTTTTAATATATTTTTCAGAATTACTTCTTAATTTGGATTAGCTGGACAAAAGTAAAGGAGAGCAAAACAAGTTTTGTTAAACTTAAGTCTTGGCAGTTATCTATTTTGTTACCCATTTTGTTACCTCACCTAACTTAAAAAAAAAAAAAAAAGAAAGAAAACCATGCATAGCATTTTCACTGCTTAACAGTGTATTCAAAAGTGTTATGCATCTCCTTTAGAATATGCCTTCACCAACTTTGAAAAGTCTAAAAACTCCTGTGTTCTGCACAGGAGTTATGTGTTCTTTCTTTACACTCTAAGTATTGGTGCCTATAACTGATTTTTCACACTTTTCCCCTCAGCTAGGTCTGTTATTAATGTCTTATAATTTCCTTTCCAAATGTTTTTATTTTTCATTTCAAATTTAGCATGCTTGATTTCAACTAAAATGTGACTAGTGTTCATGCTAGAGCAATTCATCCCTTTTTTGAAAATGAAGTCATAAAATTTTTATAAAAAAAATCATATAAATATTTTTTCTTTGAATAACTCTTTTAATTTGATAATAGATTGTAAGAACCTTTCTTTTTTTTCAGAAAACTGAAGAGAATGTTATTTTAGAGACCTGGTGAGAAGTGGTCGCCGTTTATTAAAAATATCCTGAAAGCCTTCCTAACATTTTATACTCAGACTTGTGGAAATAACTGGGCAATCTTCTAAAGATTTTGCTGCTCTTCTTATATTTCCATATATCTTTGAAAGCTGGAAAGGGAGTGCCTTATCTTCTCCTAATTCATCACAGGAAAAAATTCAGTTTTGCTGTTTGACTGCTTCAAGAATTCCTACCACATTATAGTTTACCAAAAACCAAACATGACAACACATTTGTTGCCCTGTCTGTCAGTGCTTAAAAAGGTAGGAAACTGTGTGCATAGTGGGAAACTGTAACAGTATTAAATATTTAAGGTGAAAAACTCAAAAGTCAAGCCATAGCTAAGTTGCCTTTTTTAAATTCTTCATATGAATATATACATCATTATAAGGCTTATTATGAGCTCTCATACACTCTTTCTCATAGAAACATGATTCCTTCAGAATGCCTAAGTAAAAATTGTGTAGAGTAATTCAGTGCTCTGTGTATGTAGTCTTACAGTTTAATTAAGGTGTATAATATCATTCCAAAAATAATTTATTTTATAAATGTGTCTGTTTCAGTTTTTATCTGTAAGCTGGGTTAAGCAGAATTTCCATAAATGGGTTATATTATTGCATTTACTATTGTATTAGACAATATAAAATCTTATATATTTTTACATGATGTGCACCTGTATAACGAAATATTCATGGTGAGAAAAATATATTGCTGAACATCTCAGTGTGTATATAAATGATAACAATTTCCAAATGTAGTTGTAAGGCCTTCGGTGTAACTAGATGATACAATACTGGCACTGGCTTACCTTTTTATCACATCTGGATTCTGACTAACCTCCTGTTTATGTATTTCCATCTTGTTTGCATAGAAATTGCAAGAGGTGCTAGTAAAATACTGTATGAACTGCATGACTATGGGAATTCCAAGAAATAGCTGTATTATATGTTTCTTTATCCATTGCCCTGGCGAGGTGATCTGTGGTACCACCTGCTCTTCATTGAAAGGTTTATAAATATATCAAATTACAAATGGCACACTGTGCTTTAGATTTGCTTTAATAGTTCATGAAAGGATTAGTTATCTCACTGAATCTCTCTTGCTGAATCTGTTATTTTTGAGATTTTTCTTGAATTTCTTGAAAACTCATAATTTTACAATAGAAGGAGATATGTTCTGGGTGTTTTACATGAGACAGTGAAATGAAAAGCTATTAAAATTTAGAATTTCAAACAAGTGAGAATGAAATAGCACTTCTAGTCTTATTTTTGCTGATAGATGCAATTGTTATCATCAAATATCTTGCTGGTACAGAAGCAAAAAGGTTAACTATTAAATACTAGATTAAATACTAGCACTCCATACAACGCCTGTCTGTTGAGGACACAGTGTTGAATGCAAATAGGAGTGCAAGCTTTTGCCCCACCTGAGGAGGTTGTTCCTAACCATCACTTACTGAGTTTGATACCTCAATATTAGAACAAGAATCATCGTTTAGTTTTGTCGCATCATTTATTTTTGACACAAGTAAGGGTGTGAGAATCACCAGCAGCATAGAAAGGGTGACATTAAAAAAAAAAGGTTTGGGGAAGCTTCTAAATAGATAAAATATTAATAATAGAAATATTCTCCATCAGTGATAAATCTACTTTGTAGTTGTCTGAATCTTCTTACTTTTCTACTTATACTTCCACCTCTTCAGTTTGGTTGCCTTCCAGGTCAACTTTTTGTTTAGTGGTTTTTCATGGTTTGGAAATCTTTGGAAGGAATGCAGAAGAAAAATGTGGGGATTTTTTGTTGTTGTTGTTTGTTTTGTTTTGTTTTTCTTCCTGTTAGTGGTAGTTACTCTGGTACTTAGAACATTGACAACTTTCTTTGTGTCAAAGCCTCTGGAGTAGCTACAGCCACCTTGTGAACAGTGAAGAGAAGAAATGGATTTCTGGGTCCATCTATGGCAGTGGCTGTGGCTGGGACAGAAGCAGGCTGCAGCCTTCAGTGTTCTTAATATTTCCATTCAACATTGGGCTTGTTTAGAAGAATCTTTAAATAGAATTTGCCTCAGTATGCAGAAATACTCACATGTATGTCCTGGTGCAGTATTTTAGTAATGTTGTGGAATCAGTGTGTGTATTGCTATATGACAGTTGCAAATAGCCATTGTCGTCTTAGTTATTGAAACTGGTTGCAAATCAGAATTCCATAGGGCAACTTTACCTTTAAAGCCAAAATTAAGCTTGAAATATTCTTCTCTGTCTTCTCCAGGTGCTTAATGGGGTTAAGCTAAACATGAGTCTGTAAAGTATATAATTTATTTAATATTTTATATTTTTGTTGGAATCTAGTTATTTACTTAAATTGAAATTTAATATAAAAAAGCAGAATTAAAATTGAGGTGTAAAAAAAAGCCAAAAAGAAAACTTTTTTTTTCCAGTGGAATGACGAGGAAAGGATAAGAGCAGGATATCAAGTCTGCTTGAAGGTTAAGATTTTCATTCAAGATTCAAAATATTTATTGATGAGTGACTGGATTCATAGAGAATAAGAAGTTAAAGTGTGGATTTGGGAGCATTATTTGATATGATGAATGTTCAATTTATTCTAGAAAAAAATCATTTCGTAGAACTGGGTAGATGGCTCCAGGAGTCTGATGTATCCACCTACTGTTTTAGCTCTTTGATATGATTCTGTTGTAAGTGATAATCCTGTAGCTGAGAGAAAAATAATGAGGCTTTTCTGAGTATATAATTGCCCTTTTTGTTTTTTTTATTGTTGTTGTTTTTGTGTGAAAAATACTAATTGTAAGATTCCTTGTTGACAGTACTACCTTACCAGTTCCTCTTCCTCTCCTTTATACTGTTATCTCTTTTAAAGCTGGTCTCTTTAATAATAGAATAGAATAATAATAGAAGAGTCTGGGCTCACTCTTCAATTGTGGAACTCCTTCCACAGCTTCCACACATATACACTTTCCTTCAAGTATTTATAAAGGAAGCATCAGTTAAACTAACAAGAAGGAAAAACTTCCAACTTGAGGCCTGAGCTGAGCTGATAGTTTCCTGAGATGAATCATGACCAGCACTAATTTAATGAGTTTGTTCTCCCCACAATTTGTGCCAGCACAGTTCTCTGTGAGGCTGTTCTGGGGATTGAATCGGGGTCTATATCAGTGTACCTAAAAGCAACTGCAGAAATCAATCTACGTAATGCAGCGGCAGAACTGTAAATAATTGAGCTGGCATACGGCTTGGCCACCTGTCCGCTGATGTATTACTGAATCCCAGGATTACGCTTTGAAGATAGTTATGTAGTTTACAAATAAATCATTGTACGGTGCAGTCAAAAGATGTCAGTTATATTCTGTGTATGAGAGATCAATAACGTGGGGACACTTGCTGTGTCTGGGAGCCTAGCAATGTTGTCGCCTGAATTCTGAGTGATGGAGCTGAGTGGTGTTTGGCTTTACTTGGCTTAAAGAGCTGGGAGCTTAGCCAGGTTCAATGATGTATACCGACAGCTAGAAGACAAATAGTATTGAGAGATTTAAGGAGGAACAACAGTGTATATCTGAAACAGAGGGGCAGAGAGAAAAAAAAAAGGTCGAACTGGCACTCAAGGCAGAGTGGCATATTTCTGAATCAGTACTATTCAGAAGGGTAGGTGGTATTCAGGGTGGTATTGGATTGGGCAAGACAAAAAATCCTACACATAAACCATAGCCGTGAAACATAAAACCAAAAACCTATGTGGGTTTCCAGTTATTATGTTAGCAAACCAAATGAAATTAAAAAGGTAATTCAAATACTAGTAAGTCAGAAGCTCTGAAGCTGCATTTCTAAGCAGTAAAGAATTTGTGAATTTCTCAAGCCCCTGAATACCATGGGAATAATTCTTTGTTAAGACTGAAATAAAAATAAATTCCATGTAAGATGTGCAGCTAAGTAATCAAACAGTACCTTTTTTATATTATTTTATTCTGTACATGGTTTTTAATAATGTCTGTTGTTCATGTAGCCTACCTAAAGTGCTAAAGGATAAATCTCAAAATGCTGATGTGCAGTCAGTTCATGGTGCCAGATTAGAACTAGTGCAATGTAAGCATCTTCCTGCAGTGTATGTAGTGGGAGTCCTCAGGACCCAATGATTCACTACAGATTCTGTGTAGATGCTTTCTGCTCTTACTGTGCCACACTACTTATGTAGAAATAGCCTTACTTAACATAACTCTTAACATAAGAGACTATGTTTTAGATTTATGTCTTTTTATTTCTGGCAGTGTGAAAAATAAACTTACTTTTAGAATTCAACTTTGCAGTGAGCAAAAAGGTCCAACATGTGCAATAGGCCCAACAAATACACATCATTATGACGTACAGAGTAAGATAATGCAGACAAGTATTAATACCACTGGAAAGGGAAGATGGTTGGGTGGCTTTTAGCTGATTCTTGTGAAATGTAGGCTAAGTTCACTGCTGTCTTGTGTATTCTTCATGACCTCTAGCAAGGCATCAATAGCAGTGTTGTACTGTCCTTTGTAGATAAATGTAAGCTAGTGGATGATAGATCTGATTGTGTGCTAATAAAGCTCTCCTGACAGGCTAGCTGTACTAGGTTGGCTTCACGCTCATAGGTCTACTTGGCTTGCAGTTTAGTGCAGAGTACAGGCAGGGTGTACTTTTATTTGCATACGTAAGTTTGTGTAGATAAATTCTCTCTATTCCATGGCTAGATATAAAATGATTTCTGCATAAAAGGGTAGGCAAAGAGAAAATCAGTGTTAGGAGGTCCAAAGGTATTATGTTTGTCCTGCAAACCTGCGAGAGAAAATGAGAAATATTATTAAAATGTATGTTAGGCTCAAAAACTGGAATAGAAAGACAGTGTCAGGCTGATCAAACTATATTATGCTGTTTCCCAGAGTGCTGTCACAGTCCTACTTTGTTCCCCCACTTTTTCAACCTTCATCTGGAAAGTAAAAATATGTGAACTTTGAATCAAAGAGGCGGAGTGGGGAGGGGATATTCTTTCCTCAGGAAAAGAAGTTTTCTCTAGAAAAAATACAAACTGATCATTTATAGATGCGCACAAAGTTAGCAGTAAAAAATAAATGCATCAGCGCACTGATGAATCCCATTGTATACCTAAGACATCAATGTGTGAAATAAAATAATAGGTTGAATAGATCCTTTCAGACTTTGTCTGGTTTTTATCTTTCAATCAGGTTCCTTTTTATCTAGTGCTTAAAAATCTTTTTTTTTAAGTTTCATCATTACCTTTGAGATTTGAAACTGTTAAGATAAAAAGTTTTACAGGGTATGTCTTGGCTTTGGTTTCTTGTTGTTCATTTTGGCTGAAAAAATAGTGTTTCTGCCATAAAGACTGTTAGACAAAATGTTTTAAAATGATCATTAAATGAAATTAGAGCCTGTGCAAGTATCCAAAGATACTACATATGTTATGTTTGTATATAAAATGTTTTCTTGCTGATTTCATTAACAGCATAATCCAAATAAATTTTCCATTCTGTGCAATAAAATTTAATCAAAATTATTTATTAGTTGCTTGAAAGCTTCATTTTGTCAACAGGGATGAAAAATAGCTAAGTAATATGAAGAACCTTTATCATCTCAGAAGGACTATGAAATTTGAAGACATTCATCATTTTGCTGATTTTGAAGCCTATCTTTCATAAAAACTTTTATCTAGAGAGTATTTTCTTTTCAGGCATTATTAAACTCTTAGTTCTCATTTTCTTTCTTTTTTTTCCTTTTCTTTCTTCTACGTTTTCATTCAGAAATGCCTGTTAGCAAGAAAGGGTATTGTAATACTTGTGGGACTATGAAAGTGTTGGTTCACTCTTCATCAACAACTTCCACTTAAGAATTCAACCACTTAGAAAGGTTGAATGGCAAAGCTGGTTTGTGTGTAGTATCTTTCTACTTCCCCATAAAATACAATAAATAAGGCAGTTACAGTTTTTCTCTTTTTTATTTTGTTAAAAAATGATCAAAAAAAAATCAACAGTCTGCTGTTTTATGTATATCTTTATATCCTAGCTAGTTACATATTTTTAAGCTGACAATCAGTAGTACCTATGCTTGGTGAAATCCCAGATTAGTTAAGGTAGGGAGGCACAGGTACAGATCACCTGGTCCAACCTCAGCTGTTCAAAGCACAGTCACCCAGCACAGGTTTCTCAGCACCGAGTCTGTTTGGAGTTTGGATATCTCACTGTAAATATGGATATCACATTGAATATCACATTGTAAATGTAAGGGTCATCAGAGCACCTCGCCCTCATCAGCTGCTCTAGGAAGTTATTATTAGCACGCCTCAGAAACCTCCTGGATTGTTTCTGCTCTGCTCTTTTGTCTCTTCAGCAGATTTTCCAGAAAAAGTAGGGGAGCTTCCTCCCTAATGCTATCCTGTAGGAAGATTCTTTATTTATGTGAGTATGCCTGAAGTGGGCTGCTTTCAGCCCTGTTTCATTGGCTATCTCCTGTGTACATCACTCTGCACCTCTTTGCTTGCTAACCAGGTCTGCCTCTTCTTTATTTCATTCTTGGCCATCCTTTCCCTCAGCGTCCCTAGCGTGAAGCTCTCTCCTCATCAGGTTGACCAACCTATTGGCAAAGGTTCTTTGGTCCCACTTTGTCAGGAATGCCTAAAAGTATCATATAGCATTGCCATTATCTGGAAAAACTATGAACATTTAGATTTTGCAGGGCTGGATATGCAGCTAAAATGTGTTATTTTAAAAGGTTTTTAGTTTTAATGATCTAAAATGGAATTATTTGATAAATTTATGAATGGAGAAATATTAGTTAGGAGACATATTGAAAATATTATTACTGAGAATCTAGATTGTTACTGAGTAATTAGATTTTGGTGAAGGGAGTGTTTGAGGAAAAAGGAAGAGAATATGTGAAATTCGTGTGAAACATATTATAAATATTTAAATAATATTTTGATCTCTGAAATGACAGTAGGTGAATGTTAGTGAGGTTGAGAAGTAGCTGTTGCTATTTTGAATGTGCTTGGCAAGCATGGAAGAGAAAACACCGAAAAAGCCGATTGTTGCTGCTTCAAAGAATGAGCCCTTGAGGTAGGTTATGCTGTGCCCATTACGTGTGTGAGGACTGCAGGGGCACTGACGTAGAACTCCAATCTCTGTGCTGAACCTGCAAGCAGATCTCAACACGGGACCAGCGAGGGCTCAGCCCTGCGCTGTGCTTTTGTAGATGTGGCTGGGAGGAGCACTGTGTCTTAGATGGCTTAGTTGGGCCCTTATCCTGGCTTAACATGTGCTATAAAAGTAGCATTTTCCTGTAGTATTCAGGAAAACCATGGGGATTTTTGAAAAAAATAAAAAGTGTGATTTTAGGTATTTCAGTCAGTTGTCTCTGTGCCTCATCCAAGGCAGATTTATTTCTGCAATAAAGGATGTTAAGGACAGGTTTGTTTTTAAATAGCTTGAAAATTTTATCTTAATATTTAACCTCAATGATTTGTTCTATTTATGCAGCATTAAGTGCTTTAAGGTAATAGGTATGAAACATTTTGATTCATCACTTTCTTACACAATTTCTGTAGAAGATAATAGAAAGTGAGCAACCCAGGACAACAACCTAACTAGGTCATTAGGTTGTATTAACTTATTCAGATTGCTTCTTGCATATTGAGTTTAATGGCATAAAATTTTAATCTCAGAAGCTTGTCTTTCACATCCATATGTCCTAGTCAAAGGGTGAAGATTCACAGTCAACTTTTTGACTGTGTTTGTGATGCATTGTCGCTTGGACAGTTGTGAGTGCACGGCATGGGGTAGCTTGGTCAGCAGAGGAATTCCATTGTGGCAGCTTTGCAGCTCAGGAAAAAAAAAAAGAAAAAAATATTGTTAGTATTTCTAATGACATGGAGTTGAACGTTTCTTTTGTCTTCAAAAAGATGCTGGTGAGTTTTTCTAGAATGCATCACAAAGTGACTCATGGTGCTGGAAGCGCAGTGTTTTATCCTAACCAAAAGAAAAATTGTATCTCGAAAAATGCGTCTATAATACCTCCTTAATAACACTGGCTCTTTTATTTGCTGGCTTACATTTGACCACAGTTAACTGATGCATTTATTTCAATCACATGGTGAGTCATCAGTCCTTTCATGGGATGAGACTATTATGATGGTAGTAAACGATGTCTTGAAATGTGCCTTTGAATATTCCAGCAATGTCTATTAGTTTGATCTGGGCTTAAAATATTGTTCCTTCAGGAAAAAAACAGTTTAAATTTGTGGATTTTTGGGGTGTCCATCAGTTTAATCTTATTATGAAATTCATAGGATAGCATAGAATCACAGAAAGCCTAAGGTTGGAAGGGACCTCTAGAGGTCATCTAGTCCAACACCCCTGCACACGCAGGGCCACCTAGAGCACGTGGCACAGGACTGCATCCAAGCAGGTCTTGAAGATCTCCAGAGAAGGAGACTCCACAACCTTTCTGGGCAGCCTGTTCCAGGGCTCTGTCACCCTCACTGTCAAGAAATTTTTTCTTAAGTTCCTGTGGAACTTTGGGTGTTTCAGTTTGTGGCCATTTCCTCTAGTTCTGTCGGTGGCCACCACTGAAAAGAGGCCAGCCCCATCCTCCTCACTGCCTCCCTTGAGGTACTTGTAGACCCTGATCAGGTCCCCTCTCAGCCTTCTCTTCTCCAGGCTGAACAGGCCCAGCTCCCCCAGCCTCTCCTCGTAGGGCAGATGTTCCAGGCATGGTAGCTTAACTGTGGAAGATAATAAAGTACAGGTCAAACAAGAAGTTCATAGAAATTTGTAAATAATTGACAAGTTTTCTGCTTCCATTCCTCTATACACATAAGCATGGAGGTGTATCAGATACCTCAAGAAATGAAATAAGAAGGAACAACCCAAAAGGCAGGTTAGAAAATGTATTTGGGGAATGGTGCAGAAAATATCAAGTAGAAGGCCCATATTATTCTTGTTTATTTTGTCTTTGATTTTGTTTTTATTTTGTTGAAGCCTACCATTATTGTATTACTCCTATACAGTAGACAGGATGGAATTGTGAGAACATCATTGTAGTAAATTAAAAGTTATTCAAAGAGCCCTGAACAGAGTAGAAGCTTTGAGAGTAAAAATTACATAAAACCGCAAATGAGTAATAGACAAAGATGGAAAGATTTTTTTAGCTACAGAAGTTACATTTTTTCAATGTGCTTGTATTTTCAAAATGTTAAATTAATGGTATGACTTCACAAAATACAATCTCATAATGACAAAAAATAATACATTTTATTTAGAAAGAAATGACATAAATCATATAACATTGAATAAATTTAATCTTTATTTTAATGTCAGTAATGCACATGAGACTTTAAAATGTTTTTTAAAGCAGTACGTGTCTGAATGAAAATGTCAGAATTCTTCAGAAATGTCTTTTTTTTTTTTCAGATTGCTTCCATGATCTGATCTGCTTTTTAAGGAAAATTGAATCTAAGAAGTGTCTGTAGCTTTTTTTCCAAGTGTTACTTCAGAGATGATACCCATATTTGAAGAATCTGTCGCCTTCCGTTCAGTCATCTGCAAAATTTAACTTTCCTTCTATTTTCAACGATCTCTGTTCCCTTTTAAGACTGTCTGTATCCTCTTTTAAGCAGTTTTATTCTACGTACAGTATTTACTTAAAATGCTTCAGCTACCTCTTAGCTTTTTGTCCCAGTGCTTCTACTTGAAATGCTCTGCCCATTCATATCACAACTGTTCCATAAAGCAGAAAATCTTACTGCAGTTGAATACTGAGTATTAACTACTCTTGCCAGGTGAAATATTTACCTTCTGTTTATTGAATAACAAAAATGTGGCTTGTCATGAATATCCTTATTTAATTAAAATAGAAGGAACCTCTGGCCTTTAATCTGGAGGATTTTGAGATTGAAACTAATTCCATAGATGAGTTCTAAGACCAAGCTTAGAATAAAATCTAGCTAGTGAGAATAAAATCTATTCTTGTTATCAATTGTTAATATCCCTTGCTTGGGAGTAATAACTCATCTCCCCATGTATGCAGCTGAGCACACTCTGATTCACACATTCCAGCTGATTGTTACAACTCCTTCAGACACTTCAGAGTACACAATAGGAATGCTCGGAGTGGATAATAAGCCTAACTGACATAACAAGGGAAAGGAAATAAAGCAAACCATCACTGCATCCCTTTTCAGGCAACGTGCAAATTATCTCTGGTTTATCTCTAAAGATCCTTCCAAGTCTGTGTGTTTCTCACACATTTTATTCCATTGGAAAGTACACTTAAATTCACAAGTGATTACTGTATGTATTATTAGTAAATATAGCTTAGAACTAGAATGTAAAGCAGATGGTTCGGTGA
Organism: Crypturellus undulatus; assembly: GCA_013389825.1. Taxonomy (NCBI): domain Eukaryota; kingdom Metazoa; phylum Chordata; class Aves; order Tinamiformes; family Tinamidae; genus Crypturellus; species Crypturellus undulatus. Next base: position 289,055 of record VWPW01013412.1, read on the forward strand.
GAAATTTAACAGTGCTACAAAATCCCCAAACCGTTTTGCATCTTATTCAATAAATTCAGATGCTTTTGAAAGCAGAATAGAAATCACGTGTCTGTATGTATATGCATATCTGTATGTATACGCATATGTGTATATGGTATAAAAAGAGCAAAAGAAAAATTTGATCTGACAAATTAGGGCCACAGTTTGGTTCCCTGTGGATGAACTGCATTAAATTGGTAGTAGGCAGAGGGCAGAATTTAGTTGGCAGCGTACTGGTGGAAAAATTCAAATACAGTTTGTGCACACAAAATTTCCTAAAAGTCATCCGAAAGACACAGTACTTCATAAGTCCCATTGACCTTCATTAGTATCCTCAGCAGACAGATCCATACCTGCTTGGGTGTGGAGATGGACTGGTATTTTAGAATGAGTGTCAGAACTGAAATACTGCCTGAATGTATTCTGTGAAAAGTGATATCACTCTTTCTTTTAAACAAAAAGCTATATTGATAAAGCGTTCAACCTTTTCTAAAATAATGTAAAATCAGAGAGCAATACAAAATTGTATATCTATATCTACTCATCGCCTGTACTGTGATTTAGTGCTAAGCAGTAGTATAGCACAATCTCAGGGCTATATTGGAAGAGTAAAAGAAAATTTTACAAGAAAGAGAAATTATTATGGTTCATTGCAATTGGCTTTGTGTAGTTTATGACCTGCTACTTTTTGAAAAGAAAAGTTTGATTTGACAGGTTGAGCCTTCAGTTGCACTGCACAAAATTCAGGCAATTGAGTAAGAAGAAAGAGTACTTCAGTTGCTTAACATGGCTAATATTGCTAATGCTTGTAGAACAACCTTCCAACACCATGATGATTGATTCTAAAGAAAAAAAGTTTATAAATAAAATATTTTAATTCACTTTTAGTGATGGTTTCTAATTTCTAATCACATGGCCAATGTGTAAGGTGAACTACTGAGAGTTTGCAACATTTCCATGAACAAAAACAACACAGAATGGAAACATCCTGAAATGAAAGTTTAATTTGCGTTAGCCTTGACCAGTTAATGAAAGAAAATGTTCTTGAACATCCTTAACAATTAATGTTCTGATACTATAATCACCTGTGATGAACATTAGCATTAAGAGGTTATTCGAGTTAACAATAATTTTGATTTTTACTCATTTATAGTAGCCTAAAAATCATGCTATCTTCAGTCCAGTCTCACCATACTTGCTATATTTGTAGAGCCTTGAGCTTTGATCAGTCTTTTCATATTCACTTTGAGCTTTCAACAGCAGTTCTGTTGAAAACAGATACATAAATCCATAAATAATTAATTAATGTATAAATAAAAGTGTCAGTTGCATGGCCAGCATATGATGGAAACTACTTCAAAGCAAAAAATAATTGAAAGGTGACAGCTTTTTTTGTCAAAATTGTTCTTTTGTTGTAAGATGATGAGTTTTGACAAATGTTCATTAAAAGACTTATTCCTTATAAGATATTAAAGGACCTCCTTAGATACCATTTGTAGAACTTGTCTCCAAAGGAGACTTTTATATCCTTAAAAAAAGATTTATTTTTAATGAAGCAGCATTGTAAATAGGTTTCAAATATGCATTAATATTACCTAATCTGTCTAGTATGAATACAAAAGTTCAGGAGGTGTTACCAATAATCATGCAATAATGAATATTTCTGTAACTGCATTTTGCAGTATGAGAACTCTAAGATTCAATGTTATAACTTCTACTAGGATTATTTAGCAAGAAATAAGCTTTGTAAGCTTTGTAAGCTTTTGACTGTAAATGACAACGGTCAACTAAAATGCAAATCTGCACAGAGTGAGGTTGAATGTCAAAAGAGTTTACAAGATACTGTAGATGATCTTTTCGCTCTTTTTCCCTTTTCTGCTTTGTTCCTTTTCTATTTTGTTTGACACCTAAAATAATGCCTCAAATATCTGTAAAACTGTTTCTGTTTATCAGTTCAACCTAAACATTTTCTTAGAAGATGATGTAGTGCAACAAGAAGTAAAAAGGTAAAATGGAAAAAAAGATGCTCTATAAAATATGTCTCTAAATATGCTCCCTCAGAACAAAGGGCTTACCATTTGCTAACCCGCCTGCGCTAGTATGTCCGTTTCCTATGTAGCTAAACTTTTGATTATCTCTTCGTTGTAACTGTTCAGTATGTGAACTCTTCAGAAGTATGTTTGAAGTACTCGCTAGCATTTAAGTATATCTGTTATATACAACTATGAAGGAGATCTCTCAGAATTAAGGTAAGATCACATTCAGTGCAGCACGTATACGAGGTCTTGAAATAACATCCTTGTGGGTGGATTGCAGGTTTGTTTCAGTTCATTCATCCACTTCAAGTTGCTCCTAGTCTATTCTTATTCTTTCTTAATCTCAAGGAAAAAAAAAGTGCAAAGCTACCTGATTGTATAGATGTAGGAGTTTTTCCTTTTTTTCCTTTTAGATTTTATGAAATATAGCCATTGAAAGTGTTTTGGATTGTTTTAAGCCTCTGCTTAAAAACATTCTATAAATACATCTGAAGTGATGTTAGAAGTCTTATCAGGGTCTTTAGTCACTTTACTTACTAAAGTAAAACATGAACATGCTCATCAGTCATTTCTTACCTGACTTCTCTCTAAAAGGATTGACTAAATGAATACATGTTAGAGTGAAGAAAAGGAGTCTGGCTACATCCAGCAACATAATGAAAAGTTTGAAGTTGAAGGTCCTCGGCCTAATCTAACTGTCATGTCTTGATGTTCTTATCTAGGTACTCTCAGGTGCATCTGATATATCTGAATTACTCTGCCACAAACCTTTGCGGAACCAAGTCATTGAATCATACTGAGTTAATCATGAATTTCATAACTGGATCAGTCATTATCTTTAAATAACTTTCTAAGAACCATAGAGTTCAATCCTAGAAATATAAAGCAAGAGGTACATGCAAAAGTTATGACTGTTTTATTCATTAAGCTGATAGCTGAGTACTTGTTCAGTATCCATCCATGCAGTGCGAACATGACAGTATCGTGCTATTTTGATCCACTGTTAAAATCTGAAGCTGACTTCATTCATATACATGGATTTGGATTTGAGTGAATTCATTTGTGGGTGATAGTGAATGAAAAACAGAATCCCTATTTCTGCATAGAACATACTTTCTGAGGCCAACTTGCAGTTCCATATGACATGCTCTATATCCAGAGGTTTTCTTCTTGATCCGTACATGACATAGTAAAATGGTTGCTTAATGTTGGGGGCGTCTGCTTGACTTTACTGAACAGCAGATACAAAGTGTTGGATCACGTGTAATGTGAGAGGACCGACTACTTGCAGTAACAGTTTTTCCTTACAATGTGGTATCTTCCCTAGAAGATACCTACTAGAAGATCACTGTTTACCGGGGTGTATTTGATACTTTTCTTAAGTAGACATACACCCTCTGCCTGTCTTATTTTCTGTTCACTATAACTGACGCCTAGAATGTGTCTGGCTTTTGGGCAACATTAAATTTGGCTGAAAAATATCAATCCTCAGTTAACTCTTTAAGTCATTGCTTTGCCTAAGTTTATTAAGAAGTCCACAGATGTTTCATGTGTGCTTTAATCCTGAACATATATCTTCAGTTTTTGTTTATAAATTGCTTTGTGTCTGATTTTAATGATATTCTCACCTGATTGTATGCCAAAAGAGAACATAACAGAATGTAAACAGCAGAACTGGTTTATAACAAAAGGACATCTCCTTTCCTAATTGTGTATCATGTGGGCGAAACAAACGGTTTTATAGCCTAGGTCACAGTTTCCAAGGCTCACGTATTTCAAATCTGTTAATGACTGCAGCTCTACTTTCTTTTGTGTCACAAACATAATTTGACAGTAAAGACACACACAATATTTCTAATCAAAAGAAATGTGACTGCAAAGGAAAATGAAAAGTAGATACAGTAAATGTCAAACTATGACTAAAATGAACAGGAATAGAATATTCAGACCTGATTTCTTTCAAAGTGTCTAAACTGTGAGAATTCAAAAACTAATATTTTGAGGGCAAATTGCTTTCCCTATCCTCAAGACAATTAAAGTGTTAGAATTTTGGTTAAAGTGTAATATGAATGCATAAGAAGAGTTCCTGGTTTTAAAAATAGACAAAAATTAAATAAGAATAGGATAGTTGGTCTTTATCTTCTTGTTTAGAACAACTCTAGCGGGGTGCTTGGACTGGTCACAACATACAATTGAAAGTAATTATCACAAAATGAGTTCTGCTTTAGTTAAAAATATAAACTGGAAAATTTTAGTCAAAATATAAACTGGAAAATGTCATAAAGGAATGGGCTTTATGTTTGGCTGTCCTGGTGAAAACAGGGCAATGCAGAGTGGGAGTGAGCAAAATCTATGTCCTTTTTCAATGGATGGAATTGGAGAGAGTTTCTGGAAATTATGTTACTTTAATATGGGGCTAATTTAGGAGATCCATCAAAGAGGCCAGGATGTGTGTGTGCATGAATAACTAGGTATTCTGATAGAATAGGATACTCTGCAGAAGTTTGACTGGTTGTTTTGAACTCTAGCACAGATGGCTTTAAAAAAAACCTTCTGGGAGAAACTGCTTTCAACTACTCTCACTGCCTCATTGTGATTGCATTTTCTGTGGACGTTAGCCTTTCTTTTTCCATGTATTTTGCTTGTCAGCTCAGTAATTCAGTATTTAATTTGTCTTCCTTTCACTTCACTTCTGTAAGTAAAAATTAGTGAATTAAGATGAGCTTGAAGAACAGAAACAGTCAGAATATTCATGAATGTCATGATTAGGTAAAATAAAATATTTGTTTTCAAATAAATTGTGTAACAGAGAGTGAACAGACTATTGTGAAACCAATCCATCTGTCATGTAATACTATGTTATTGTAACCCATCAACATCTCATTTTGTTTAAATGTCAAATATAATGGATACTGAAATCTTAACATATTGTGTGTAACACAGTTATTAAGAAAAAAATCGTTAAAGGAGTATAGGTTTAAAAGTTACTTTAAAAATCTCTTTCGATGATTGCAGTGATATTTCTGTATTTAATGGAGTTTAATATCTCAGTAATTTAAAGGAGCAAAAGGGCTAGAAATTCAGCTTTCCTATGTTCCCCAGATGATGAGATAGTAGGAAAAAATCAGGTCACCTTCCTCACTCTTTCGTCTGCCATAAGATCAGCATAAAAAAGAATACAGAAATTAATAAGCTACTTGGCTTTTATCTTCTATACATAAGTGCTCTTCAGTGCAGTTTCATTGTGAATGGGGGAGTAATTCTATGCATTGATCATCAGCAACGTCAGCTATTGCTCAAAACAGGTTATATATTCTTAAAATATACACAGATAAAATTTTAAATTAGTATTCCCTTTTTGTAACATAGTTTACTGTGAATGTTATTTCTTTCAGTGTCAAAGTTTCTTAAAATTGTTCCTTATGGTTTTAGCATTTTAAGGATAGTGATACTGCTTTTTTTTTTTTGTAAATTTCCCTTCCTTGCTTGCTAATATCACCTTCTAATATAAATAGATATACTTCTATGATACAGGAACTTATTTTGTTTGAGGTGGTCTGAGAAGTAAGATGAACATAGCTGGTTTGAATTCACACATATGTGGATTTAAAACCATTAGGAACAGATTATCTAAAAAGATTATACCAGTTTGAGAAAACATCTGATTTTGCATAATTTAGCATTAAAGGATATTTTTTGAAGTAAATGTAAGTATTTCTGTGACTTCTAGCTGAGCAGATATATCTTGATTCTAGTCCGTCCTATGGCTAATAGTTTCATGAGTGTTTTTTGGGAGAGACAAAATGCATTATTAGCTGCCTGTGTGAATGTGCTTTGACCCAGTCTTTGTTTGGCATCTTCAATAAAAATGCATGCTTGTGGTTTCTTCTCCTTCAAAATATTATCCACTGTACTGATTAGGTTACCATAATTTTGTTTTGACTTTTCCACTGAACTTTGATATTTCTTCTGAATATTTGTACAATATTTTTTTCCAAAGTCTTTTTGTGGTCATTTAGATAAATTTCCATGTGAACTTGTCTGTTTCTAAAATATACTGGAGGATCCTTTTTGAATTTGAGGACCTTCATACCACAGACAGTCAATAAAGCTCAGGAAACATGTTGGCTTTAAAGAGTATGTTTTAAAAATAAATAGTTTGCCTAATAAACATTCTTTCTGTGCCTGATAACACTGTTCAGAAGCTTGGCGTGTAATAAATACTGTTTATAGTATTAGCTGCTTTTAAGAATGCACACTTTGTTCTTAATGAAATACTCTCACAGAAATACCTATCATAATATAAATAGTTTTTCACCAAGACTTCCTTCATCAAATTTTTTTTACTTCTCAAGTACCCATAGTGAGGCTTCCTTTTCCTCTGTCATTTTAGCTGGTGTTTCTCACCCACAGTGGAAATTCTGATTTTACTAAAAGAAAAGATGCAATTTCCAAAATGATCATTTAGTGGTTTCAGACTTTCACCATCTGGTTGAGTTTTATAACTTTTTGGGGGGTAAACTGCCTCTGGTTTGTTTGTCCTACAGCAGAGTGCAAGTTGTATTTCTAATATAAAGGGCCAAGAAAAATAAATGAAATTTCTTTTTTTATCTGTTTGGAATTTGGACATGATACCACTTCATTTAAAGTGCATCAGTGCATAAGTTTTTGTAATATCTGCATCTGATTATAACATTTTCTAAATATACTGATTTGTTTCTGTGTTGAAAAGGCCAAGATAAAAATGAATTATGGTATAATAATAGTGTAAACTAATATTATAGAGTATTTGAATTCTTTTTCAAGTGGTTAATTTAAAAATTGCAAACTTTGTCCATACTTACTAAAGTGCTTTGTTTGAAATTGCATTTTCTTGAAGGCTAGCGAAAGAGATTTCCCACTTAGTCTTTTTTTTGCGTGTATAGTGTTTCCTGTAACATTTTCTTGATTTCTGAACTGAATCAGTATGATGTATTCCCCCAGTACTTACATTTTCCCTTGATACTAATTAAAAGCTTTTGTAAACTGTTTCAGTTTGCTCTTAACTGTTCGTCCCATTTAGCATTCATGGACATGCAGTGGACTGTATGTATGTCCTATGTATTCAGATGTAGAATTTTTAATCAAAAAAATGGAAGTGATAGCCCATGGTCATGATAGCCTATGGTAGATTTTTGCTTTTGTTGACATACTTTCGTAACTGGCATGCTGTGTTCTTCAAACAGTGCACTGGTTTGGGAAGTATCTTCTACTGTTTTTATGGGTATGAATAAAGAAATCCTTTTGGTAAAGTATGAGTTTGGTAACATGCTTTGAGGTTCAGCTTGCCCAGAAAAGACATACTAAGAAGCAAATCAGGCAAGATTGTAGAGTGATGGTGAAAATTGAATGTTTTTGGTAGGTTTCTGATTTTCTCAGAGTGTGAGGCAGAGAAAAGAGACAGTCACATCACCTTGAAAAATATCAAGACGTGATATTTGATGGACAAACCTCTGTCAAAATGTGTAATGTGTTGGTGCATTGAACCACTAGCTCTACTACAGCAGTCTAAGGGAAGAAAAGACACATTCTACAGAATGTAGAGCTTTTGTGGTATCTTCAAGCTTTTCCATTCAATATTGTGCTATTTTTCTGTATTTCATCTGAGTTGGTGTTTAGCATTTATACTTTATCTAGGGATCTCTGAGAACTGCAGCTTCAAAACTTGCCACATAATTATGGGTTAATCACAAGATTTCAAAGTTCGCTTTTAATCCATACTTCTTCCAAAAAGTATGGAAAGGATGTCCACCACATTCTATTTCAGCAGATGATTTATATCAAACCTTCATTTTGGCATTTTTTAATGCTGAAACTGTGTTTCCTGCTCAGATATACTCTCTCAAGCAACCTTTTTTAAACGCAGCCCATAGAAAATTCTTTATATGACAGTGGTTAGTAACATCTGATTTTGAATAGTCTATATAGTTTTAGCAAATTTTAGCTGAAAACTGTGCTTTATTTGCTCCTAGAAGGAATTTCCTTCTTTTTTAATCTTGAAGGGATTTTTTTTTTATCACTATCAGCTTTATTATTCTGTAGCTCAGTACTAGTGAAAGATGGGTATTGTTTCTTTTCTGGCAGCCTAGCTGTATCTCTATAAGTTTATTAATTGTTCATAGATTTTTCTGCTTGCTCAAGGATTTATACTCATAATTTTGTATAAATTTTCATACTGGGCAAGGCGACAGGAATGAAAATCAAAGGAACTGTTTTTATGATTTGTAATAAACTGCAAGCAGTTCTCAATGCAACGTTTTTGTTGACTGAGCATTTTAAAGGCAAAAACTAATGCAAGAACATATTTAAAATTACCTTTCCAAGAACAGAGCTCTGAATCAGTGAAGTGTGCAGAGTCTGTCATATTGATACAAGTTCGCTGGCCAAGAGACGATACTGGTGTCAGGGACATGCACAGTGGCACCTCTCAATCTGATTAGGATAAACTCGGGTCTCAGTAATAATAGCATAGATCTGTCATTGATTTCCAAGGAAATTCAAAATAGCCTAATATAAGCACATGCCTATGGCATATATAGTGCCACCCTCACTTTGCAACCAATCTGGAATATTATATGCATGCTATTTTTTATATAGTACAAGTAAATAAGGCAAATGAATTCAGATCTTAATTGGAAATTCACAAGTTGATAATTACGATATAGGTATAAAAGTAGCAATAGATCATGCTTCGTGTCGTACTTTTGCACTACATACAAAGGTGAAATGTCTTTGGACTTGCAGAAGTGCTCTATTTGAGGAAAGATGGAAAACTAGGTACTCCAACCAGTGGCTCCATACTTCAGAAAGGAGAACATACATATACATATATACCCACACACAATTATATATATGTGTGTATGCATCCATTCAATGCGGTTATCAATTCTAATATTGATTTGTCATTAATTTTACTATTTCAAATAATTACTGCTGCAAAAGCATGTTCTGAAAAAAATGAGACCTGTCTAAAAACCTGTTTTCCTATCACAGAATAAGTTATTCTCTAATTTGATGCTCATCAGAAAGTACTTAAGGCAGACTGGAGAAGTAATACAAGCCTTTGATGTAGCGATGTCAGGCCGTTTCATTTCTACATACTCGATTTAGAAAAAGAGTTATCAGCACTCCTGCCCTGAGATGATTTGCATTAGTTTGGTGCACAACACTGGAGAGCAGTTTGCCTGGATCTGTGCTTGTCAGTGCAGCCTCCTGGGAGTTGTAGTTCCTGCGCTTCGTGCCCATCTCTCCTCTGTCAAGCGGACCCACTGACTTGCTGAACAAAAGTCCTGTGATTCACGGGTGTTAGGCAGCTCTCCAGTGGCACCATGATGATTCAATTACAACAGGAGATTGCAGTGAATCTTGGTGTGTTTTGTCCAGCAATGAGAAGCCCACATGGGAACAGGAGTGAGTCTGAGGCACCTGGAGTGCATCTCTGCTCTAGTGCTCTAGCCGTTCATATAAAGATATGGGTTTTTCCAGCATTGAGCCGCAGCAGAATTCTTCCAAATGTTCTCTATCCTGAGCATTTTCAGGCCCTTTAGCTGATGGGAACCTGAGCAGGGAATTCTGTATCAGAATTGCCTGTGAGACTGAGAGAGAATATATAGTACAATAGAGTTTTAAGAGAGGGATATAGCTGAAAGTACAAGCAGTATAGGTAGTTCATTATAGGTAATTAATTATTGTTAATGCTAACAAGATACTTGGTTATTACATGTTGGAAAGCAGAAAAAAAAAGCCATTACCATGTAAAGAACCTTGCAACTTCCTCCCCCCACTTCCCTTTCTTTTCCTCAGGTTTGGATGAGAGGTGGTGTTCATGCTAGGCAAGAGCTCTCTTACCCTATTGCTCTTGCTATTTCTTGTACAGAATCTTGCTCTCTTTTTCTTTTGATTCATATAAAGTGCACTGTCACTGCTGTCTTAGAGCTAAGTGTTTCAAATAGATTGGACAGAGTTCTTGTATGCCAAGAGCAAGACTTCAAATTCTCTTCACAAGAGAATTGTGAGGTGACAAGTGAGATTTTAAATATGAATATTTTGTTTGAAGTTTGCTTTGAGTTGCATATGTATCACAAGGTTAATGAGTTTTTTTTTGGATTGGAATTCACTGACTGTAACAAACAGTCAATTATTTTAAGCATACAGTTATTTAAATAAGCTTCTGTAGAAGCTTCTGTATTACTTTCATAATGTGATGACCGAAAAAACAGGGAGAAGCTTATGTAACTTCCTTTCCTCATATACTCTGAGCTTTGCTTGCAGAGTGATCAGGAGGCAGCTGCGGTTTGTCGCATTTTTTCTTTTCTTTTCTTTCTTCCTTCCTTCCTCACTTACTACATCTCCCTCTTCCTCTCTTTCTTCCTTCCTTCCTCACTTACTACATCTCCCTCTTCCTCTCTTTCTTCCTTCCTTCCTCACTTACTACATCTCCCTCTTCCTCTCTTTCTTCCTTCCTTCCTCACTTACTACATCTCCCTCTTCCTCTCTTTCTTCCTTCCTTCCTCACTTACTACATCTCCCTCTTCCTCTCTTTCTTCCTTCCTTCCTCACTTACTACATCTCCCTCTTCCTCTCTTTCTTCCTTCCTTCCTCACTTACTACATCTCCCTCTTCCTCTCTTTCTTCCTTCCTTCCTCACTTACTACATCTCCCTCTTCCTCTCTTTCTTCCTTCCTTCCTCACTTACTACATCTCCCTCTTCCTCTCTTTCTTCCTTCCTTCCTTCTTTCCTTCCTTCCTTCCTTCCTCTCTTTCTTTCTGTCTTTCTGTCTGTTTGTCTTGTTAAAGAAGGTTTAGGGCTAAAAAAATCCCAGTGTACTGCCAAAGCCAATCAGCAGTCAGATTTAGCCAGGTAGGCAGATAGTAAAGGAACCGTGAAAACATTATTCAGAGGCAAAGCGAGGGAGCTTATATTTCCTATAAGCATCAAGTCAGGTGACTCAGAAGCAAACAGTGACACATCAGGAAGGAAAATTACTGTAACAGGCAGCAGCTTGTGTTTCCCAGATTAGTCTTCTTGAGCAAAATTAGACAAGGATTTTATTTTATCATCCTAATTAAACTATTCTGTCCGTTCCATTGTTTTAGGTCATTGTTGATGAATGGTGGCAAAGTGCTTGAGTGCTGTTTCCCAAACATAATTAAATGAGGACATAATGTTTTGCAGTGGAAGAGATTATATATTTGCTTAATTTAAAACAGACAAAATAGAAATAAGGACTACATATACTGGAAGTTCAGCTGTACACATACAGATGTTGAATTAGATGTTTTCAAATCTTTGATTGGAATATTTTTTTAAATCTGCATATCATTTTATTGAGTTATTATGTTTAAGATGACTGCAAAACATAGGATTTTTTTCTTTTTGTGAAAAGTAAGACGAGACAAATAAAACTTTTTGGTCTTAATTACATAGTCTCCCAGGTCTCCTATAACTAATTAGGAGGCAGGTGTTGTGTTCTGTCTCGTTTCAAAACATCCCCACTTGTTTATACAGTCATATTGTACAATGAATAAGTAAATGGGTTCTCAGCTCGGGCGTGTGGAGTGTTAGCTGCCTTCCGCAGGAAGGGTATTTGCTGCTAATGTGGAGAGTACGCTGAGCTAGAAGGGAAGGGGAAGGTGCAATTTTGCAAGATAGCTATCCTAGTTCTCACTTTACTGATCAAAATGGGAGAATTCCCCTAGGGCTATGGTCTGAGTTAGGTCTTCTACATTTTAGATTGAGTTTGTGAAGCAAGTTTAGGAAAAAAATGTTAATGTAAATCAAAATTTTATTCTATGTGCTCTCAAAACCTGGTTCCTGAGAGCATTAGGAATGCTACCCCAGCATGTTTGCACTCTTGCGCAGTCCCAAGGGAGAGGCAATGGCATATCACTCCTTGTATCACTGTGCTCCAGATCGGGGTCCTGCAGTTGCAGTATTCCTCATTATAATGTAAACATACCTTTATCATGTTGCCTTAATATAAATTGTCTTCTAAACTCTGTCCCAGTATAACCTACATTGTCATTTAACCTGTAGCTCTAGCAATGTTCCTGTAAGATTTCTCTGTATGTATGGAATTTATCCTCAAAATTACATTTATTTCTCTACAAGATTCATGGAAATATACTCACTTGAATCTGAGTTGACTTCTTTTTCATTCAGGAGCTCATTAAAGGCTCCAGGTAGGCTCCAAGGTAGGCTCCAAGTTGAATTCAGGCGTTGAAACAGGTCTCTACATACTGTATGGATAATAAATGTAAGGACAGATTTCATTTCATAGGTAAGAGTTTGTCTGCTTGACAATTTCTTCAGTACATTGCTAAAACCTTTTCTATTTAAATAATTAAAACTCCATGGCAGACAAAAGTCATGCACGAACTCAGTATTTGACTGATGATTATGGGGAGCGTTAGTTCCCTTCTTCAGAATTACATTTGTGTATCCTTCAGGGGTGGACAGTAGACTCAGTCTTCCACATGTTGCTCTGTGCTGTATTAACAATATCTGCTCTTAGCGTGCACTTTTTGTGTTGGACTGCGCCACTGGTTTTGTGTTCCTTGGGTTCTTAATGTATGCTCCGTATGTACACGGGGCATACGAACTTCCGAACACTCTTTCTACAAACTGCTTCCTCCATGGAAATTGGAATTAATTGATTTTTGGTTTATTTTTGATATAAACTTTTGATCTTCGCTTCCTATATGTAGCACTTAGGGTCCCACCTCTCTCTTCTCTGACTCTGTACAACACCTATCCCAGGGCAAAATTAATTTGTAGATATGGCTATTTAATGCCATATGTGTGGTGATTTGAGTGATGTGGCTTCTGCCAAAGAAAATGATGATTGACAAAATTTTATCTGATGTTCACTTTCTTCCACTGCCATTCAGCCATAAACTTAATGGAGAATAGAGGGAAGATACGACAGTCTTTGGAGACTTGTCTAATAAAATAAAGAGCAGAGTCTTGCAAAGACCTATTTTTGTTATGGGGGATGTTGGTTCCTGAAGGAATGAAAAGTGGTGGTAGTAATTCATTCTATCAAATGGCATTTTATATTGTAGAAAGCTAGATATTTAGAGAAAGGTGGAAGTTGCCTAATGAGTATGTTTTCATCATGGAACGTGCAAGAATAAAAACTGGTCTTATCTGCTATAGCAACCAACTTTATTATGTTCTGCAGAACACATGAACATATGAAACTGAAAAAAAATGGGTTGGAATTTCAAAAGATACAGAACAATTTAGCCTGTAAAACTAAGGTGGAAAAAAATAGCTAATATGTGTAGAAGTATCAAAAAATATAATAAAAATATTTTAGACATACTCACCCCATTGCTAATAAAAACTCCTGTGTTTCTGGCTCTACTGTTTCCAGTAATGCCAACATGTGCTAGTTTCTTTTTTTTCCCTCTTCTCAAAACAGCAGAAGCAATTTTTGTTTTGAACTTAAAAACTCTTCAGCAGCCATTTTGAGAACTGCATCAGTCATGCAGAAGATAGCATGGATCTGTTTTGCTTTTATATTTGGCACAATACCAATAAAATAATCAAATGTGAAGTTTTATATTCAGCACTATTTTTTAACTACCGCAAAGTGAAACTCCTCTGCTCTGCCTCAGTATTTATTTCTCAAGAGCATAAACACTGGAGAATAACCGTTGCTTTATAGTTGTCTGTGAATTAAATATTTTCATTTTATTATGCTGTTTAGCAAAAATATAAATTATTAATAGAAAAAAAAAAGTGGACCTATCATTCCAAGATTGATCTAGAAGTTCTTAAGAGTTTTTTTAGGAAATAATTCTGAATTTCTTTTTTTTTTCTTCCTTTTTTTTCCTCTGTGTTCAGATGGAAGATGTCATAGCCCGCATGCAAGATGAGAAAAATGGGATTCCTATTCGTACAGTCAAAAGTTTTCTTTCCAAGATCCCCAGTGTCTTTTCTGGTAAGAGTGAAAATAAATTTCATACTGTCTTGAACTTCTTCTCTACCTGATGTAAATGATGTTCAAAGATGCTTAACAGAGTGCTATGGGGAATCCAAAGTCATCTGATCTGGAGGAGCCAATGAGTATCCTTTGGATACTTTAATAATATAATGTTTTGGCTAAGGAGTATATTTCTCACATTGGAGTGGGTTTTTAAGCAGATATTTTGGTACAGTTAGTTAAAGCAATAGCATTCTAAATTGCAAAGTCAGTTGTTCAAAGATTGCAGTATTTTTATTGTAGAGTTTCTGCACTTTAGATCTAAATTTAATGTTTTCATAGCAAGTATAATTAGTTAAGTCTATAGGACAATATGTGAAAATAGTATCTGTGATAGCAACAGCGCAAAAGGAAAATCGTAGCTGCACTCTGCAACTGACAGGAACTGTGGTTGAAGACCTTCATTACAACCTTTATAAACTGCTCTTGTACTTACCTGTCGGTGCCTCGGGTGTCTAGGGTGATTTCCAAGGAATCTGTGAACTTTGTAGCTTAAGAAATGCACAGAAATCTGTTAATCTTTTTGAATTAACTGGTATAAATTGTATATTTGTTTATATATTTATATATAATTTTTGATATATTTATATGTGCATATATATGTATTTTATGCTACAAAAGACTGTGGAGTTCCTTTCAAATAGATGCCATTGTTGAACCTGTACAAAAACAAAACTGTGAAGAATAGACCTTTTATTTTACAAAAGTCAGTACAGCATGGCATCCTATTATGTGATTCATATTAATTATTAATTATTTTTCTATGCCTTGTATTGTGTGCTGTGGATTCAAAATGGGGCAGAGTACCATAATTTATCTAGCAGAAGTGATTTTTTTCTGAAATGATTTATTGACTGGAATAGACAACATACAAAGTTGTGCTACAATACGTATACATAAATATATGTATATACATTTATATATATACACAAATGAATAAATATAATATATAAATCATACATAATATTCAGTGATGCAACAAGTTCTTTAAATAATATGTATATTTGTAAATAATATGTTCATGTAAACAGAAATAGGTATTAATTTCAACAACAATTTTCACTACGCTTGTCCCCACCAAAACAGTACAACTGACATTTTTTCTACTAATTTCTATTTTTATCTGAAAGTTGAAATTCTGAACACATGACTTGGTAAATAATAATTATTATATTTTTAATATTATAGTAATATAATAATATTATGATAATCTATATCTATAATAATATATTTCTGTATATATTTCATACTACTGATTCCAAAACAGTAAGTGATAGACTAGTTCACATATCAATGAGTTTTTAAAACAGAATTACTGACTATATCCTTTCAAGGTTTGAATACATTAGCAAAATCAGCATGGGGAATAGTATTTGGGTCTAACCTTTTAATAGAATGACTAGTAAATAGAATGGTGTGATTATATTATCTCATTTACTGAGTCATTCCTTAAATGTTTTTAAAATAAAATATCTATGCAAAGAAACATTTCAACTACAGATAATGCTCTATAGGCTGTGCACATTGCTGTACTTCAGAAGAACAAAAAAAACAGTAAGAGAAAGGTTGTTTCACCTTATGAAATTCTGAAAAATATGTGAATTATGTAGTTCTAAACTTCATGTGCTCATAGAGAGCAAACATGTTGCTTGATATTGACACTTGTCGCATTTGTTTTTAAGTGAGAACAAGTTCCTTGAATTCAAACTCACCATTTTTGTTTGATTTCTTTCCTAAAATCTTTCAAAAATAAATCACTTGTTTTAGACTGATGAAAATATGTTTAAAATAAGTTTGAAGCTATATGATTAAAAAAAGAAACACAGATGTGTGCTAGTCTATCCTCATGTTTGTGTCAACATTTAGGAGTGTATCAGACTGACAACAAGCAGCATTTTTTTCTATGGTGTGAATTCCCTGGTGCTGGTGATTTGCAGACTCATTTGGACAGTAGCATTCAAGTCACTGAGTTGAGGAAGTAAAATGGTTTATGAAAAAAAACTCACACAGGGACAGAGCTCCCATATGCCTTATGCCCATATGCCAAATGTCTCTGGAAAGAAGGGAGTCCAAACAATGCTGCTAGCTTAACCGGTTCCATACCTTATTCTGTGGTACGGGAAGATTTTTTTAGGTGGTTACTAATATTAATGACATTAATGGTACTCATGTGAGTTTTTGTGCCAGATAAAATAACTTCAAATAACTGTGGCTAACAGCTTAGTGTGTTAAAAAGTGTGTAACAGAAATGATGGGGCAAATTATATGTCTTAGTAAACAAATACTGAAGAGGGGAAAACATGTTATTTGCTAGCTTCCAATGGGATTCAGAATGGAAGAATCACTGAAGTGTGCCCTTGGGCTTGGACTATTTGCACTGGATTGTTCAGGCTTTTGCTTGTGCTGCTTGCAAACCTGTTGTGCTGGTCAGCAAACGTCTGTGGTGCATTTTACTAGTGATGTGACAAATGAGAATAACCCTTAAACACCAGAGAATGCTTCTGCACTCTAACTTATTGGGTCTGATGAGCTAATGCTTTCATTATATTCAAAGCTTATTTTATACCAAGATCTTTATGATTTGCTGCTGAGAACAGATATTCCACATTCTCCATGCCAGCTATTTTTTCTTAATTTGAGTCCAAACAGCTACAAGTGCCTTGTACTTTTTTGTAATAATTGCCTACTGACTCATCCTGACATCAGCTGACCGCCTTCTGGGGCCATTGTCACAATATGCTGCACGCCTTGAGGATTTCAGGCAAATGCTTTTCCGTAAGAGTCCCTGGCCTGTACAGAGCTTTGCTGAATCACCTCATCTAGCCAGTGCTCATGAGAATAAGGACATTTAAGTCTTGGAATGGAGAGAAACTGTGCTACAGCAGATGGGCTTTGAAGCGATGTTTCACCTCCAGCTGAGTCACATGCCATCTTGCTTGCAACTAGGCTCAGAGTAGGTGCAACAATTAGATGAATATGCATGAGCGAGTATCTTTGTAGAAAACAGTTAATATACTTTTGCACCCTAGTACACTACTGGCTGAAAACAGATTTACTAGATTATATTTTAGATCCTAACCAGTCACACATCTTCAGGCCCATCTTCCCATGCAGGCTGTGTAATGAGTGTTTCCCAGGAAACAGATGCAGCCTGCCAGTTATGTAGCAATATTCCGTCATGCGAAGTTCTTCTCTGGGATTTCTTTATGCAGTATTTGTTATTTCTGGATCATTTAACTTCTTTACTAGGTACTGGGTCTTTTGATCATCTTTATTTTCTTTAAATAAAAAAAAAAGCAACAGAGACTATGGTGAGAGTTGGAAGTCGGACTGTGTGAAAAAGAAGGTTGAAGAATAAAACATGAATTCACATGAAATCTCATTGGAGAGAGGCTGCATTCAGCAATGCTAATGGATAAATGAAATAGACTATGCCATACATTGAAATATTAGAAAGATCAGTGAGTGTCATTTAGAATAACTGTTTACTGTTTTATTGTGCAACCGAATGCAACTGTTAGCTTTTCTTGAGTATTTGGTTTGATTCATTGGAGCATCTAGCATGGCCTAGGCTATTCCCATGCCTCAGTGTAGTCTTTCTCAAATCATTTAATACTATTAATACTATTAATTTAATACTATTAATTTAATACTAACCACAGAGGTTAGTATTAAATATGAAGGACTTAGTGACAGCATGGCTACATAAGAATTTATTGCTAGATAGGACTAGTCAGCTACTAAGGTCTAGAGTCTTCCATAGATTTCTACTTATATTCTCAATTTGAAGAGATAGGAAGAAATTCACTGATAGGAAGCCAGAGACCAAGCACTGCACTCCCTCATAGCTTCTGCATGAGTTCAGTATAAAATGAGGGCACTTGATATAAGCTGGCAGTGTAAGGTAAAAACTTTGTTAAATCCTTCTCTGTAAGTACCTTCTTTATAATATATTGTCTATGATGCTCTTCTTCAAACTGGTCAACAAGGCAAATTACTTTCCAAAAAATGCATTGTTATAAATGTGCATCCTCTGCTAGAGCCTGAGATTTCTCTGAACCAGACTGATTATATGTCAAATGAACTCTAAGTTTCTTGAAAGCGGGACTGAGTCATAGTTTTTTGCAGTAACTTCAGGCATATTATTACAAGTCTGGGCTTTTAAAGCTGTACTTGAATTTGTCAGTGCTGTTGTTTCCTCTGTGTTTCTTGAACGTTTGTAAATTTGAACGTTTGCCTTTTAATCTGAACACTTTTTAACCCTTCTGTAGATCTAAGTCAGTTTCTATGATTAAGGCTGAGGACCACAGTCATGGGCGCCCGGTTTTCAGAAGGCGAATATTTTAAGCAGTAGTTGATGGCTGACTAGACTGCAGTGATACAGGACTCCCTGTATGCTTGCAATCTGTACTCTGAAGGTGAAGTAATAGCAATGTCGTTCATCCTATATAGATTATGTCTTTGATTTGAAAGTTTAAAGGCTCCAAAGAAAGAAAGTAGGCAGGAGGGGTTGCTCTTTCTGTGTGACTGTGCATTTTGTTTAACAAAAAAAGGGCTTGCATTTTTTGTCTCCATGATTTTAAAATGTTTTGGAGGAGTAGAAAAGCAAGTTTATATAGACATCATGCCAGTCAACAGTAATAATTGTGTGAAGATTGTCGTGCACATTCTTTACTAACACTGTTTAGAGCATTAGAAATAAAAGGAAGGCAATTTGCCTGGGATATGGTTCACCATTAAGCCTGTAAATAGATAAAAAAATGTTTGAAATGATGAATTTGTGGAGTCTGACATATGAATCATAGGGATTAGAAGGAGCTCTAAAATATCATCTTACTTTGGCTATGGAAAGACAGCAGAGTTTTGCTGTTCACTTCATTCTAAAGCAGAAAGAAGCATTTGGAGTTTACAGATAAGGCACTGCAATAACTGAGGTTTTTTTGTGTGTGTGTGCATGTTTTGAGGATGGATGAGTTTTTGTTTTGGTTGTTATTGGTACTGAAAGCTTCATTAGCTAATCAGAACATGGATATTGGATTAAGACAGAGATACAGACATAGTGGTGCTCTATGGTCATTATAGAATACAAGCCTGACTGGTATTGGAGTATAGATCTTCAAAATGAATAGTACGTGGCTATGTTTAATGATAAGGGAAATAAATAAAATCGTGTGCCACTTGAGTGGGCTGTAAGCATGAGGGAGGGACAGTGTTTTTTTCCTTTTATTGAAGAAAAAGAGGTAAGACAAATGTGTGATAAGTGTAAGTTCAGTTAAAGAATACATTTAGAGATAAAACTAAAAATGCCCAATAAAGCATGTTCTGCATAACTGGTTGTTATTGGTTGTTTCTGGTGAGTGATTAATGGGTAGTTAACTAATATTAAATAGTTAATATTTGGATATATTGCTTTGCTAGCATACCCAGAAATTCCAGAAAGTTTAAGGGAAGCTTGCAGAGAGATGTTATTAGATCCCTAATGAAGCTATTGTTTAATGTGTAACAACAATCCTCTGAAATGGAAAGGAGCTGCAACAATGATAGGAGGAGATGGGTAGAAGGATGACATGTAACATTGAAGGCAGATGTAAAGATTCAATGACCTTTTCCAAGGAAACATACATTGAAGGTTTTTAGTTCTTTCTCATTTCCAGACTTAAGGCTAAAGTGCCTTTGCCATATAGGTGTTGCATTTACACCTTCATAGAAAATTTATTCTGATCTGGGTCCTGTTTTTATTTGCTGTTTTTCTCTAGATCTCAGAACATACCTGAGAAATCTTTAAAATAATGGATCTTGCACTTTGAATAGTGAATGTGTTCATGTCATTGTTAATTACCAATCTTTGTTTAAGCACTGCTAGTATTCTTGGTAGAAAAAAAAACAGACACACACAAAAAAACTGGAACATTTGTGTTTAAACACTAAAAAAAAATCCCTCTCAAAAGAAGGGCAGCAGTTTCAGTACATGGGTCAGAGATCTTGAGAGACCCCAGAGGAAAGCAGTCATCATAACTAGTCTCACCCACAAATTATAGGTGGGTGAGCCCAAGGATGAATCACAGAAGCTGCCTGCAACAACAGTATTGGTATATAGAGAAAGGCAGCAAAAAATAAAGAGCAGTGAGAATTGAATGACTCAGGAGACTAGCAAGAATCAAATGTGTTTCATCTGTCATTAGTTTTGATCTTGCCCAACTGAGTAATGATAGAAAGTTGTTAGCATCTGATTTGGCGCTGTATGTGAAATAAGTTGATAGGTTTATCCACTTCAGTGTTGGAGATTACTTACCTCAGAAGAAAAGATAAAATAAACAAATGTACTTGGATTGACAGAAAAGATGCAAGGTATAACACTTCAGTGCTCTAGTGCCTTTGAGGCAAAGTGATATTGTATTATATATAAGCATAAGGATTTTGGAATGTCCTTATTCATGCCTTTTCCAGGATAAATTAACCATGTGGGGGAAGCCAGCATCCCCATCTCTCAAGCTCCTGATTTTTTAGACTATTTCTTTTTTAATGTGGTGTCTCCAGTGCTGTTTCAGTGACAGGATCCTACATTCTTGTTCTCTCCATTTCTTCATTCTCTTTTCTTCCTTCTTCTTCATTCGCCTACAGGTATAATTTAATGATAGAATCTTTGCTGGATTCGTTAAGACGAATCAGCCTCATGTAAGTCTACAAAATTTCATTATTTGCAAACAAAACCTTCACTGTGGCAACTGTACAAGCTCCCTGCCTTGATTAACTACCAATGTAAAGGTTTTGAAGAAAAGATTTATTATGTCAGCACAGCCGTGACAGAAGCTGGGCCTGTGTCCTCTGCTGTGCATATTCAGAGGGGGAGATATGATCAAGAAGTTGCCGACTTATAGTTTCACTTTTCAAAGCAGAACGTTTGAGAATAATAAGTTAATAATCCTACATCCCAAACTACTAGCTGGCTGGAGAATGAGAGATGTGCAATCATCTTAAAGTAGTGAGATGATAGATAACTGATCAGTGAGTGTTTTGTATGTTCTACCATTTAAGCTACCAAACGCTTTTTGATGATCTTCATATGCCTTCACCTCACAATTCTTGTTTCTGTTTATTTGTCTGTCTGCCTTGACCTCATCACTAGGCTTGTAAATATGGCCAGAGAAAGGTGTTCTGAAGCTGCAGAAAGCTTGACAACCTTTTTTATTTTATTTTATTTTGTTGAAATCAACTTAATGACAGCATTAAAATTCTGAAGCTCAAAATGTCCATGTGACAGTCCTTAGTGGGCTTTGATCAAATAAGAGCTGAATGCTGTTACTCACCTGAAATGAAAAGTGAATTTAAAAAGTGAAAAACAGTTGCCAGGAATTTTAATGTTTAAAGATGATTCTGCCCTCCATTTTTAGATATGCCATGTGTTAAGACCAGACCTTTAATAAGTTCCTGACAAATTTAAAAATTTTCAGAATGTGAAGGGGTTTTCATTGGTTATTTTAAGCAAAACAACAGAATTCTCACATAAAAGTTATTGTTCCCTCCTAATGAAACAACAAAAACAATTATTTGTATGTTTGTCTTTCAGTTCAGTGGTGATTGCCATTGGGAGCTTTCATAAAAGAGAAGAAAATATAGTAATGAAAGCCTGAGGCAATTTTGCAAAATTGTTCTAGAATAATATATCCTATAAAGCCATTGAAAAGTCCTTTAAACTAATCTTTGTGCAAAAAAAGACATCATAAATGTCAGTTTTCTTAAGACCACCAGATAAAAAAGTTTGTTTTCTCACACAATTACAAAAGAAATAGGTCCAGAAGTCATGCACTGATGGGCAAAAGATCTTAAAAAATGTTCTCTTGTGAGGAGATTAACAAAATTGTCCCTGTTTTCTTTTGTTGTACCTCTCTCATGTACAGGAGAAGAAATATGTAGCTGGAGACAATGAAAAGAAGTCCGTGCTGAATGTTAGGAATAGGAGAATGTGAAGTGTTTCCTGTTCCGAGATATACTTGGTATATATTTTCTGGAAATTGTCCCAGAAATGAACATCTACTTAAAGATAAGAATAAAAGCCCTGTCTAATTCTTTCAGATTCAGAACCCTTGAATCTGAAAACCGTCCATTGTCTTGCCACAAATCAACACCTTGCTCACAATAGTGATTTTGTGTAAGCATAATGTAATCCTAATGATGGGAGGATATTTTCCTAGGATTTGATCTTGAATATATGGTCAGAGTGGAGTGGAATTGCTACAGGTGATATCTTCATAAAAGCCTGTAATTAGGCATGTTCTCTAGTCATTTTATAAATAGCTACAATAGATATTATTACAATTACATTGTGGAGTACACTTTGAAAAATACCCAACCTTAGTCTTTATAGCACTGTATGTTGTTTGGTAGCATTTTTTTTGTTGACTGGTAAATATTTGTTACATGCTGGTGGGAAGCAGCATAGATATTTGATAGGAGTTGCTGGTACCAGGTACAAATTATCCATGAATCCAGCTAATCTAAATTCTTTTCAAATAATGTATTTTAATTGCTGCTTCATTTATGCTTTTTAGATGATTCAAAAATATCTAGGATAGTAGTCCCCTATTGCTATTAAATGACTGATGTTTCATATTGGCTTTTAAATGAACCATTATAAAGTGATTTGAAATTTTAAAACAAATATGTACATGCAAAGGTAAGGTAGAGCTGCATTTGCAGATTTCAAACTGCCATTTTTACAACCATATGGATATAAATGGGCAGCAGTAAAAATAAACTAATTGAAATTGTTCCCTGGAGAACATGTTTGTTACGCAAGAAATCAAGGTAGAGGTTTACAAGATGATTTGTGGTATAGTTTCTAAATCTGTTTTCAGCTATAAAAAGGGACTTTGACATTGCAGTTGCATCAGGTCAGACTCATCTTGGCAAAAGGATGGCAAGGAATAAATTTTACTGATTTTATTTGTATTTTAATATTATTGCTAGAGTCACAAAATTTGTCTACCTACTCATTTTGTGTGGTGCCCTTATCAAACAGTGTATGTGCAGAAGCACTTTATAATAACAAATATTGCAATAACTTTAGGATTTATGGGGAGGAGGGATTTATGGGCTAGGAGGATTGAAGGTTATGTATTTATTTGGCTATGTATTGCGTATGAATTATGCTTTGCATGAAATATGATCCTGGTTGTCTAATTTTAATATGGGATGTTCAAGTGAACTGCAATGATCTAACTTTATTTTAATGGCAGCTAGTGTGAATCTGGATTGTTTAGTTTTTTTTTTTCCTGAGCAATTGCCTGAGATGTGCTTATTTGAGTATTTTATCAGCTTGGACACACTTGTTAAATTAATTGAGCATGATACAGCCTGAGCAGTCTATTTGATCTTTGTAGTGTAACTGCACGCATGAAGTCTATTTGTGAAAGATGATGGATATTTGTGGTGGTAGACAGAAGAAATGAGTAACATCTGAGTTTCTTAGTTAAAATATCGCTTTGTTTTGTTTTTTTTTTTCTCAAAAAAATGCAGGCATAATTTTAAACCCTGACATATAGATAGTTCCATATCCTGTGTATACATCTGAGTGGTTTATTATTTGCTTTTTTCCTCTTTTTCTGGTTCTGGGAATCTTCAGCATAACTACAAGGTCAAATTCAACTCTCTGTTACCTGTACAGTCCTTTTGTTTCCAACTTTTGCTCACTCGTGTGTGTGTGCTTCATTACCTTCAAATGAATCAATTTACATAATTAGAATTTCACTAACTTAGGAGACTAGTAGAGTGTAAGATGATAATCTTTCTCTTAACTACATTGCTTCTAAAGAGTTGTCAAAGTGATAATAAGAAGTTACTGACAGCATGTAGTTATTATTTTGAAGAACATAAATGGAGTTTTCGTGTAGGAAATCCATTTTTCCATTTCTCACAGTAACTACTAAGAGGATACATCCTTTAAAGAGTTTGTAGTTTTAGGTGCTCAATTAAGAGAACAGTTCTGAGTAAATGTTAAGGATGTATTTTTTTTCCTTTTTCCTGTCAGACCAAAGACAAAGCAGGGTAAGAGCTCACAACATGACAACAGAAAAAGTGACAAGTGCTGAGTAATGTATAGTGGGGCTCCTGAAAATCGTAGCACTAGGCAGAGCTGTTGAAACCATTGAACTGGGAAGGTAGGAGGTGCAGTTTGGCTGTATGAAATACAGTGAAAAAACTAAGGACTCTTGGACAAACAGGTAGAAGAGCCACAGAAATTGCTTACAAGGTCCTCTGTGTCTGGCCAAAAGGAGGGCAAAGAAACTATAGAGATCACTGCAAGCACTGAGGAACTGAGGACTGAGCAGTGGACTCAAACTACTTGGGAAGCACTGAGAATATAGGAAAGAAAAAAAAGAAGAGAAAATTACTAATAACATTAGCATTAACCTCCCCCCCACACACATACATATTTTGTAATATCATACTTTTGATTACAAAACCTTCTACTGCTTGAGTGTAGGAGTTGGCAAGTGGGACTGATGAGTGTTTAATGAGTATTTCACTGTCAGAATAATGTAATGTCAGTGAGGAATTTGTATTGTTGCTGAGAATTTGGTTCCCTTGTATCATATGGAAAACACCAGGCACTGAAATATTTGCAATAACAATCCAGTCACCTTAGCTCTTCATGAAATATTTTACTTTTTGAAGGATGTTAAAAAGGGCTTTGAAAGCAATAATTTTAAAAAATATATATTCTTTAAAGTTTTTCTTTTTGTTTTAAGTATACATTTCTTGCTGTGGAAGAGCCTGTAAACTTTTGGGCTGCAACAGCTAGATAGACAGTTTTGATATGGAGAAAAACAGATATATATGTGCAGTTCAGATATTTAAATATTCCTCATTTGAGCCATAAATGCATGCAAATACTCCTTTCATGCACTTAGTTGTGGCAAATCACATGAATGTTAGACACTTAAAACTTCTGCACAGCATTCAAATATGGGTTCTGAATATATAACAAATTTGTGAAAAATACTGAGGAAAGCTGCACAGGTTCTAGAAGTGATAGATAATTAGGTTTTATTTTTCTTTCTCTTCAGAGCCAAATACCAAATTATTGTGTGCACATAGTGATGACATCCATGCCAGCACCCCATGTGTTTTCCTGATGCAAGAATTTTTCCATTTAAGCTTTTATAATATAACATGAGACAGCTAAAAATAAAATGGAAATAATTCATTTCTTTTGGCCTCTATGTCAGACTGTCTTCTTATAAATCTGCAGATCTTAGTCAAAATAAATCTTAAGTAAAATGTCCAGTTCTTTTCCCTAAGTTCCCTGCCCTTATGTCTGGAACAGGAAATATTATATGCATAGAGAAAAGGCCATGGGCCAAACCTGCCCGCTAACGACTTGTTTACATCAATTCTGCATTCCGCTTTTCTTCCCAGTCTTTACTCCTTTCTTGATTTTCTTAATTGCTGCCATCAGTAATCATCTCAAGCTGAATTCCTCTTGCTTCCTTGCCTTTTAGAGAAAATACTTTTATATCTCTTCTCTCTTGTTTCTCACTTGTTTCCACAGCAGTAGTATTTTTGTGTTCTTACTATCTGAACTCTAGAGGTGGGTGTTTTTAAACAACTTTTATCTAGTCCTTTCATACCTATGAAGACTTCTATTCAAAAGATCAGATCAGAATTCTGTTTTAATGAGGGGTGGAGGTGGAGTGACTCATGCCTTTGTTTTTTGCCAGGGGTCAGGTACCATTTTACTTAAATACTTAGGCCTTGTTTGCTACTTCTCTTCTTTTTCGCCCTAGGCTGTTGACAGAGCATCTAAAAAATGATCACAGGTTCTAAAATGACAAACCACAAAGACATCCTTACAAGGATGAGCATTTGCAGACAGGCCCCGGTGGCTCTGCTCGCGTCCGGGGTGTAATGGCAGTCCCGCACGGTGCTGCAGAGAGTCCAGGCCTGGCCACCGACTGGGCTCCCAGCTGCAGAGCCGCTTGTGGGCACAGGCTGGCCTCCCTCCTTCCTTACGTCCTCCCGTCTGCCTGAGAAAGGATGTAGCAGAACTAGAGAAGGCTCAGAGATCAGCAGGGCATTTGGGGCCTGCTGATTCCATTGGAGGAATTTTGGAGCACTGTGATTAACCCCTATGCTAGGACATCTGAGGCAGAAAAAGGGACAACCAAAGAGGTTGAAATCATAAGGCCCTTGAAATTACAAACCACACAGAAAGAATGAATAGGTATCAGTTGTTCTCTCTTCCTTCCAATGCAAAACTTAGGGGCATCATCTGAACCTAGGAGTCAGGTTCAAAGCAAAGCAAAGCTGAGGTACTTCACAAATACATTAAATGATAGAATTCCTAAAGGGTGTTTCTGAAGGACATTGCATATGGGAGATATTTGCTTGGGCTCAAGAGTAGACCAGGCATGCTGATGGAAGATAAATCTGTTGTTTTATGCATTTAGCAATTTTCAGTGTTTTTTTTCAGGAAGTCCTTGAACTAAAATCAATTGAAGACTGGAATAGTACTATAAGGATGTATTGTCTATGTTTGTCATAGGCATTGGCCTTTGGTCTCTTTCTGAAACAGGACCCGGGGCCAGGTAGTTGTTTGGTCTGCCCCTGAGAGGCCCTTTCAACATTTAGCTTCTTCAGCGTGTGACCGGAGGAAGCTTATGTCCATCTACACTGCAGAGAGCAGCCTGAGAGATGAGGTAAAGCCAGCAGGGCTCAGTCAGCTTATCTACTAATGGGAACAGTCCAGTGCCTGCCATTTGGTGAAGACTGAGCCATCTTCCGCTTGTGACTGTCTTCACCCAGCGCAGTTTATTGGTCGGGAATACGCATGGCATGGAGACAGCTAAGTGTGACTGGGCAATGCTATTCTGCGGAGGCCTCGCCAGGTGTACTCCATCCATCACTGCACACTTTAATGGAAGGCATGACGTTACCAGCCTAGGAGGAGCTTCCTCCTGGTTTCCCTCACAGGAATCAGTTCTTCCATACTGATAAAAAAAATCACTCTTGAGAAACATAAGCTATTATATTGCTCAGAAGTAGATAACTGCATTTGAGCTAAAAGCAATCGGAAGGAGAAATTTAAGTGGTAGAAGTGGCCAATATGAAGCAGACCAATGGACTCCTGCAGAGATGACTACAGTGGACTGGCAGAGGGTTGTGCTTTTTTGGGCAGAAAAGAAAACAAGGATACCTTTTGTCTCTCTGGGGATCTTTAAATTGCTGTTTTTAATGTAACAATTCTACAAGCATACTGTTTTTGGAAAGTGATGTTCTGTGAAACGTGTTTTTGAGCTTCTGTCTGTTTTAGAAGTACATGGTCACTCTTGCTTCTGAGAAAAGTGATCTCATGAGCTTTGCTGTCTGCACTCCTCAGACATGTTTTGGGTGTCAAAATACCAGAACAAATGTTTTTACCCTCATCTGTGCCTCCTGGCATGTAGATAGGACTGCACCCTGTGATTGCTAGAAAATGCCTCAAGAATAATTTTGTTTATATATCTGAATTTCTTCCTGTTATTATGTTGTTCTGAAATTCTACCAGCCTTCATTTAGCAGCCACACTAGATAATACTCCAGGAAGCTACTCCTTTGACAGCATACTAAATCTAGATCCAAATCTGTAAGGGCTTAGGCTCTTTTCCCTTGAAATGTTTCTGCTCTTCACTTTTAAACATAGTTGCCCATTGCAGTACATTTCCAAAAATACCATTATACTACTCTAGTAAATATTCTCAAACTACTGGATATATTTAAATTCTGTACGCTGGGACCTTTGAGGTTATTTCAAAGCAAACCACCCAAACTACATTGTAATGCTTTGGTGTTGTAGTACACTACAGTATTTTGGGGAAGGACTTGCAATGGCATTCACATTTGCTTGAGTGAAATGAGGGAGATGTGGACTGGATAAAAATCACTTGATAACAGAAGCAGTGAAAACCATTGACAGCTGACATAAGAACTCCTCAAGCTGCGGATGAAAAGCCTCTGTGGTACAGCAGTACACATAAGGAAAGACTATTAAACACTTTCTCAAATCTTCTTTGTAGAATTAAGTGCAGAAGAAGGATTTCACAACATAGATTATTGTGAATAGATTTTCAATGGTTTATGAATGTACAAGAACTGGGAATGACTCAGCAAACCTAGACTTTAGGAGACCTAAGTTCAGCGCCCTGTTTATAATGGTGAATATCTCTTAGTAATTAATACAGCAGTTACTCCTGCTTGCAAAGCATAAACATTTCAAAAGAGGAAAAGACTTTTTTTACTACTTTTTACACTATGAAAGGTTTGTCTCCTTCTCTGGTGAAGCACTCAAAAACGACAATTCTTTAGGGTAGATGTTTTGAGTTGAGTTTGAGTTGCATAGGGTAGGTTTGTCTGAAAAACAGAGCAAACAAGTCAGAATGATAACACATACCATCAGTTACATCAATTCAGTGTGTGCAATTTTTTTGTTTTTTTTTGTTTTTTTTTCCTTAATGCAGTGGCGTGCAACTCCCTCCTGCACAGCTGTAAATTATAAAGATTGCCTAATGATAAAAGAAAGACCTACTGAAATTCTACTTCCCAGCAGAATGTTTTGTGGCAAGAGGTAGCTGTTGAGATATTTCAGCAGCTCATGGTCCCACAAGTCTGAAGAAAAACATTTTCAGAATCTGTATGTTGTTCTGCAGCAGCTGTAATATAGGATAAATAATTCAGAGGGAATTGGAAGAGCAAGTGAACTGTTAAGACTTCTATGATGTAGATAAAATACATGGGTTATGTTGCAAAGAACATTGTGTTTTTCAAGCAGGATTTAGGGGTGAAATCTTGATTTGTGTAATGCTTACGTGGAGGCTTTTGGCAGGCATCGTGTCCTCAAACTCTGGACCACTTAAAAGACCAGTAATTGAGGCTATCATTCCCCAAAACACATGAAAAATTACAGCAATTTGCAGGGTAAGGCATTTGTTGAAAATAGATGGAGGAATGCAGCTTGTCTTGCTTTTTTCTGTAAATCTTAAAAATACAGATCTTCATTTTTAAATAGAAAAAAACAAATGAGATGTCCACCATTCTCCTCCCCATTTTCTTAGTAGCTCTCTTCCTTGGGCTGCATGCAATGGAGGGACAGGGATCACTGCTTCAACCAGCAGCAGAATCCTGTTGAATTACTGAGCAACTCGTGTATCATTCTGTTTGTCTAAAATATTTCATGTGAAACGGGGTCATATTCAGGGTACACTCATAAATTACCACTGCAATGTCTTACATGAGTTCTATAAAGTAATCCCAATTAGTAAAACTCTCTTTTATTCTAAGAGATGATGTGCTATGTTTAATCCAAGCAGTCACAAAATTGGTTTTGGTTTTGGACTGATAAAGCTATCCTTTTTGATGATGTTTAAGCTTGTTATTTCTATCATTAATGATGGCATAGAAAATAGAGCTAAATTTAAAAATAAGTCTGAAGAGCTTTGCATAGAGAAATCCTATATGGCAACTGATGAACTATGAAACACATTGCATTGTGGAATGCTAAAAGCTAGAGGAATAGTGCTTTAGAGTAATACTGAAAGTGGGAATAAAGCGAACATCAAATGCCTTTTAAAGTGTACTTTTAGTAGAGTCAGAATAAATTGTTGGGTAGCAAATTTAAAGTAGCACAGTAACTTGAAGATCCCACACAACAACCAGGTGGCTTGTCTTGTAGGAAAGAGAATGGATTCCTGAGTTTCAGTTATAAGAAAGGAGGGTACAAGCATCTTGGACAAGAAGTGAACTAGGAAAATGAGGTAGCAGAGTTAAAACTTTTCATGAGAGAAGAAGTGCCATTACAAGGCTTTACTAGTTTGGAAGGCTACAGATTCTTTGGCAATATTTCGTTTTTCTGGCCAAAATTATGGAATCTTTTTGGAAACAAAATCTGTCTGGCATATTTGGGGACAATATTGATTAATTTATAGATCCGTTAGGAGAAGCCTTCTTAGGAGAGCCTACATTGCTTAATATAGAATGAGCAATAACTTCTTGTGGAAGCAGCAGAATTTTTGAGGGAAGATATGTCTTAATGGGAAGATGAAGGAAGATGTGTGATGTGAACTTTGATGGGCTTCACTGTCATAAATTAAAGTACTGGTCACCCAGGACAAGGTGGGTTTTTTAGGCTTTGTTTGCCTTCATTCTCTAATCTTAAACAGATTGTTAGAAAGACAGATTTCCTTAAATTGCTTTGGAAAAAGAAATCACCATATACATGAATTACCCATGTGTGCTTATGTGTTAAAATGCATTTTTCTGATTAATTTCAGCTGAAAAGAAAAAAAAAAAAAAAACACTGCCTCATAACTGAAAAAAAATGAATGGGAATTTCCTCCCAGTTTTATTTTTCAAGGAAAGACAGAAAGAAAAATAAAGTTAGAGAGTGAAATAGTAATTTAGTGCTATTTCTATTACATCTGTTTTAAATCAAATCCTCTTTTGAGTTGTGGCCTCTGTTTTAAGTGTCTGTGTCACATACACGCGTATCTTTCGTTGTAAATACATGGTCAGGGTGATGTTCTTTCGACATAACTGTAGACCCTACCTATTTAGTCCATTCTGTCAAACGTAGGCATCTGTATTTGCCAAATCTTTACACTCAGTTCATTACTAACGGCAACCAAGGGAGAAACTATATTATCCCACTCAAAAATGAACTCTCAACACAGATGTATATGTACCAAGAGATACAGAAGGGCCAGGAAGAAGAAAAATACAAAGGTGACACTTGAAGCAGCTGAATTAATGCTCAGATTTCTGCCACAGTGATTTAAGTGATAGTGCAAGATTCAATGTGATGAGCTAAAGCGAGGAGGAAAATTGAAGGCTGCACAGCTAACAAGGCCTCCCCCTTTTCCTTTTGCTGGCTTCCTCCTCTGATCCCCAACCATAGAAATGTTTGCAATTAAGATCAACAACATACAGCTGTTGACCTGCCTTCTTAGATTTTGGGTCTTGCTAAATTTTCACTGGCATTTCATTGACAGCCTATCTAATGAAATCAAATTTTAAAGTCTTCTTTAACAAAATTTTGAAAAGTGGAAGGATAAAGAAGGAGCTAGAGAGTGATATTCTTTTCATGGATGAGGATCTACAATCACCTATACAGGACACCTGCTACCGGTACTGGTACCGATGAAATAATGATTTGTTTTAATAATCAAAGATTCATTTGGGGGTAAAGGGAGTCACTGAATGTAAATGCTATTTTTTATAATATGCTATCCAAACTTAGCATCTGCCATAATAAATAGGAGGTGATAGCTCCATCTCTCAGATCTAGCAAAGATTTGCATCAGTATTGAAAACTTTGCTGGAACTATGGAACTATCTTTTCTGTTATTTTGGGAAGTTAAAAAGTTCTTGCTGATATTATTAAAAATCAAAAGTTGTTTTGATCTATGTTTAGTATTAATTTGACAAGAAAGAAGCAGAGACAGAGAAACTGAAAATAACAAACTGTTTTAAAGCAGGAGTGGTTTTTTTTATACTGGTCATTTTTAGATGAATCTGAAAGTATGTATTTTTATTACCCATTACTGTTTCCGTTTTCTCTTCAGACTAACTACAATACTCAGTTTTTATTTCTTATGCTATTAATAGGTTTTTTAAAAGATTTATATGTAGACTTAAAATTAACCTTTAACAGTTGGAGAGGCTTTAGTAAAATCAGTACAGAATTAACTAGATCTTTCCCTGCTGAAAGCCTAACAAAAGCACCACAGAAAGTTAGATATACGATTCGGCTCAGACACATGAGTACATCTCTCAGGGTCTATTAAAAAGAAATCTAGTTTTCATGATGATGGGTAAAGAGGCTGGAAATACTGATAAAGAGCAAACAGGACAGCACCCAGCATGGACAGGGCCACAGTCAAAGGCCGGAGGGAAAGGGCCGGCACCGCTGCCTCTCCCTGGATGTCCTCCTGCTCAAAAGAGCCTCCTTTGGCAGCTGTGTTGGAGGCTCCTTTGGGATCTGGGCTTTAGCTTGTGTTTTGCAAAACCATTTTCTCTTTTTCTGCATGTTTCTTCCCTGCAGTTTGTGATTGTGGGGATTTATTAACAGTGTCATGCTTAGCGTCAGAAGACACAAATTGTCCTTTAATAAGCATGCATAGCTGAAAATAAAGATGTCCTTTTTGCAAGCTGCTTTGTCTATTAAGCAGCCTGAGTGTATTTAACACTTTGAAAAACAAAAAGGAAATGCAGCAGGAGATGAAGTACAAGGGAAGAATGACCGGTATTATATACCTGCTATATTTTTCTCATGACCTTTCCATCTGGCAGATGTGCAAGGTAATAAATGTTTATAGCACAACATGGAGAGAGATGAAGCGTGAAGCTAAGCTGGTTTCACTGCTCAAGTGTTCAGCTTGTATTCCCATTCACTAGCTTAAGAAACAAACAAACAAAAAAAAGTGGCAAAATACTGTAATAAAAGTAAATATTATGCAATGCAGAATCAAAACTTTACAGATTAGGACAGTATTTGTCTGCAGCATATTTAAAAATGAGTATAGAAAAGGCTGAGAAGCTGGTGTGAACTCAGCACAGGGTCTGTTTTGAACTGAAAGGAGTCAAACAATACTACTCAAAATGCTATCTTAAAAAAGCAAAACTGAAAAGTACATTTTGAAAACAGTGATACAATTAAGGAGTAAGACACAGGAAAACATGTGTTAGTGTGAGATAACACATAGCTCCAGGGCATTGTTACCTAGGAAGCATGTTATCTTGCAATACCAAACCTTTGGAGAGTATTATTGTGATTAATGAAATGGCAACCTGCATACAGAAAAAAAAGAATTAGCTACAGGAGGCAGCTGTTTAGTTGCAGTGGTTAAGCCAGTACCTATTAACAGCCAAGTACTATATTCATAAGAAGAAAAATGATTATGAGCAGGCAGGACTTTAAATGGTAATACAAATATATATTCATTTGCAACGTGTGTTAAGCCTAAAAGAGTGGCTAAGCAGTTTCTTAAGAAAAATGTCTTTTCGGTTGCTATAAAAGGCTGTAATAACAAACATCGTTGCTTCATGCTTTAGAGCACAAACTGACAAATTTACTTCTAAATGTTTTCAAATTACTTATTTCAAAGGAAGAAGTCCTCTTAAAATGTCTCTTTCCTTCATGAGAGAAGGAAGATGTGATGTATTAAAAACAAACGCAATGGTAAGATTAAAAAAAAAAAAACTAAAGCACAAACAAACAAACAAAAACACAACAAAAGCAAAAGACTTTTGTGTCATGCCCAGACTGCAGTGCAAAAAGTATGGAAAGTTTTTATGTGAAAATCAAGAACAAGCCCAATTTGGTTAGGAGTCCTGAGCTGAGCATGTTCAATTCGCACTTTATGTGTGTATTTTCTGCATCTTTTAAGGCTTTCCTAAATAAATGGACTGAGATGGATTCATTATTAAATTCAGTTCATCTTTGAAATAGCCAGTTCAGCACTATATAAAATATTAAGACAAAATTTTGCCCATTTGAAATAACATGAAAATTTGCCTGTCAATTTTAAGTAAACATTTATTTAGTATTTTGGATACACTACTCCCACCTTTTGTAACTGCAAAAAAAAGAAAGAAAGAAAGAAGGAAAACCACCTTCAGTCTTTCAGGCTGTGTCAATGGCATTTTCATATCCAAGTGCTTATAACTAGGACTGGAATTAAATCTGGTAGAGTTTCTTCATTGACTTGGCTATGCCTTTGTGGCAACAGGATATCTGTTTAGCCCCTCCTGTCTGCTCCCAGAGCTGTAAAATGAACCATTTCTTCTTTGGAGGAGTCCTAGAGGAAATAATGTTAGTAACGTTCTTTCAGATATTGTTGTGGAAGGTTAAATTGTTTTCCATACTGAAGGAATTCTTTGTTGGGCAATCCATTACTTTTATTTCTTTAGGACATAATTCATTCACAGTGTGTCTTCATGGACAAATTGAACATCATAGCCTGTTTCCATCACTGAAAGGATTTTCTGACCTAACCACTTATTAGGGGTTGTTCTGACAATTCCTGCCCCTACCAAATGCACTTGCAGAAGTAAGCGACCTTAGCTGTCAAAAACAAAACAATAGCACATTCTTATACCAGCAAGTATAACAGGAGCCCCCTTTTTTTTACATATGCATATGTATATGTGTGTATTTATTTTCAGACTGTCCCTTATGGCATCTGAGGTGCCCCCTGTCCTTTCCGCACCAAACCTGTCTGTCTTCCAGGCTTCCTTGCAAGACAAAGAGGAGAGTGTGTGGGTGTTCACTCGTAGGCAGGCAGCCCAACACTCCTTAGTTTGTCTAGAATTAGTGGCTTCAATTCCTTTGCAACTTGACTGACAATCATCATGCTTCATCTTAAGCAATGATGTCAGTTATATTGTGCAAACCGCTCAAGACTGACAGACCACCTTCTCTAATTCATTTCAGGACAGAAAGGTAACATCTGTTTTGCTCATATGACTTTGGTGATAAACATTCCTCTGGGTTTTCTTGGAACCCCTATATCCTTTTGTGAAGGCATCAAGGCATCCTCAACCAGCGCAGCCATCGCATTTCTCAATGCTTGCAAAGCAGTAGTGTTTCATGTCAAAGTAGCTTGGATTCTCTCTCTTGTACATTGGTAGATTTGTGATATGGTCTTTTTTGGAGCTTGGCGGCTTCAGTTCCCTTAGATATAAAAACGCACTTGATAGGCATTCTGGACTACTACTTAACCGCACTAAGAAACAGAGCCTTTCTCCCCCCCGTCCCCCTCCACATGTCTATGAAGTAATGAGGTCTATTTGTGGAGAAATGGGTGACTCTAGGGTTACTTAAAGATTTTACAGGAGAAGCAAAATTTCAGTTGACTGTACAGTGCTCTATAGTAAAGTTCTTTTTATGTTGGAAGAAAAACTCCTCTGGATCCTAACGGCTTCAATATCATTTTGTGTGCGTACAGATCTTGGAAAGAATAAAAAAGCATTTGGTTTCTTAACAACCTTTGGATCACACTTAGTTTTCTGTGATTCTCAGCATGTGTCATGATTTAGAAAGATTTGAGAAATATTTCTGTATTGCAGTCAACTACTACCTGAAACATTTTCGCTAACTGTAATGGAATTACTTTGGACTTTGCCACTAAAGCAGATTTTTTTTTGTAATTTCTCCTTGGAATACACGAAGACCTGAATCAAAACTGCCAGAATTTTGAGGAAGTTCAATCTTATTCCTCTTGTCAAAAAGAACATCTTTTAGAAACTAAACTCTAGAGTTTCCAAATGTTTGCATTCTGACTGTACATAGTTCACAGTCTATCACAATCAGATATACTTGGACAGAAACTTTGATTTTGCAGATTTATCACCTGAATGATATTGGCTATACAAGTTACAAAAAGTGTTCTCTTTTTAAGGCTCATCCATCCTCTTTAGATCAGGAGGAGAGATCCTCAATAGCAAGAATGATATGAACTAACTAGAACTATCACTACTATAGTTGTAGTATTTGTATTGTGCTGTAAGAATGTCTTTAAAGTAGACTTAGGGAAAATAAGCAGCGTGTTTAATAAAGATACATTTTGGATTAAAACATTTGACTCATTCAGCTAGCATTAACCACTGACAAGGTAACACCTCATGAAGAAAGGCAGATGAGATTCATTTATTTTCTCTCTTTTTCTAAGACTGTCTGTTTACTTCCCTGGGTGCTCAGTAAAGCCGATCCAGAGGCCTCTGGCTTTGTCAGAGATGAGACTGTCATAGTGTAATGATGCACATCCGTCTTGCTTGTGTTGAAGCCTTCCCCAGCTCTTTAATTTAGAAGAATTATCCACTAAGAACTTTCTGAAGCTTTACCTAGCAATTCCATTTTCTGCTGGGCAGTGCTTTCACAATCAAACTGTTTCATGAGAATGGTTTTGATGTTGTCATTAGCTGAAAGTGCTGAAATACTGCATTTTGATCTTATTGTTTTATTATTGTACTTCTGTTATAAGATATCTTATGAGTCAGAAAGATGATGATGAAACATTCTGTTTGTTTTATGCTAAAAATGGCTTTGCCCTCATCGAATTAAAACACTGTGCTAGCACTGAAAAAGAATATTTTTGATTTTTTTTGGAAATGTTGTGTTTGGCTTTGAGGTTCTGGTTCAGGACACAATGAAGTTTCAGACTCTTGGGATTTGTGTCAAGATAGAAATTCTAGTGTTTAATGAGTTCTATTGTGATTCATGAAACATCTGTTTGCAGATGATCTGCTAGTGCTTTTGACAGGGGAAGCTCACAGAGTAACAGAGAACTAGGAGCGCGGGGACATTCAACAACCAGGCTTATGATTGGTGCAAGGAATCATCGTTATGTAGCTAAGCTGTCACATAAAAAATTCTAATTGTAAGGTCCTTAGGAAAGGGATTCTCTGTTCCAGTGTATTTATATAGCAATTATTATGCTATACTTCAGTCACTTCAGTAGTAAAATTCTTAAATGAGTTCTGCAACTCTGAACTATGTAGAAGCTGTCCAAATCTCCCCCCTTCCCTGGTGTGTTAGTCTTGGTGATCATCAGCTTTAATAAGATTGGAGTATAGCAAGTTTAGGTAGCACTAAAGGACTCTTTTTCCCATATACATTTGCTTTATATATGGCATCAGTTATTTACTGGATGCTTCATCTTAAGAAACTGTGCTCAGAGCTATATTTTTTCTATGTTTTCTCAGTGCACACATGTTCTTGTTATGAAAAAAAGTTGTTTCTTTGCTTGCTTGCTTGCTAAAAGAACAAAACACTGAGTGCTCCATGTTAAATAGCATTTTTAAACACAAATAAGGAATAATCACTGAACTTTAAGAGGGTCTTTTCTTGGGGCACTACACATTTGCGCTGCTGAAGCCTAGCAAGCTCATCCTGAAGAAGAACAGGCAGGTTGGAACATTTGCCCATCCCAACTTTTTACAGAGCAGGATTCGTACCATCGCTGCTGTGAGCGCTGTGCCATCCTCAGCGGTGTGTTCTTGCGATCCCATTTAAGGGATCAGAAATGCCAGTTGGGCAGCCGTGAAGGCAGCGGCGTGGCCGAGCTGAGGAAACCAAGGGGTTACTTTGTAGTGGGTAGAAGCAGCCCGTGTTCCAGTCCACTCCGGATTGTTGAAAGCAGTGCTGCGATAGGTGTTTGTCTTGGTATTTGAAAAGAGCTCGTTTCTATGTAGGTTCAGATAGAATTATTAGGCTCAGAAAGGAGTACTAAACACAGCACAGTATACACATAGTTCTGAAGTACAAACCTGCCTAATGGAAAACAAAGCGAAAATGTGATGGGGATAATATTCTGCTCGTGTTTTCAGTGCCTTGATGACCTGTATTCTTCCTCTCTATAACCAGAAAACCTCTTACAAGTCATTCTACTACTATTCTCTTTTCCCTGTATTTTGAGAAGTGTAGTTCCATTCCCTGGCCCTAAAGTATAGGGAAATAATCTGGATAATTCTCTACTCCAGGCAGAAGTACCTTTTGCTGCTCTCCATCAATTTCTTATCTGCTAACCTGATAACAGGATTAATCACTGTTGCCAGGTTGAACAGGATACAATTACTTCATGGAAGAAAACAATGTAAATGTTCCTTTTTCGCTGTCTTTGATTTCTTGTTGCACTACTGTGCTACTTACTTTAACTCAGTGGTACTACGCTCCTGTTAGCCTTTTTGAACATGCAAAACACCCAGGAAGTATCTTCTTCCCTCATCTCTACTTGCCTCTTCCCTCCAAACATGAGACCATATTGCATTTAGTCTACAGAACTCCTTACCTGCCTGACCAAAACTTTACTCTGTATAGAGCCTTATCATTTAAAATGTATTTGCTTTTATCTTTTGCTAATAAGCAGCATTGCTGGTAATCAATATCACTTGTTTTATATTCCTTTTCTAATCCTGCCTTTATTTTTCCAAGGAAGAGAATACCATCTACTCCCCAGTGTAATAAAGGGTTAGTGAAGAAAGACGATAGTCAGTAATTTTGCAGTAAATATCTAAAGGCCTTAAAATATTACCTGGAAAATTATTCAAAATATAAATAACTGGTAAATATAAATAAATAAGAAGTTGAAAAGAAGGGAGAACCAGAATTGCTGGTTTGGTTGGGTACGTGAATAGTCATTTATGTGCTGTTCATTTTACTTACTATTATTACGTCATGCTACTCTTTATTCTTACATTGACAATATAAACAGCAAAGACACAACAGATACTAAAAGTAGTATTCACGTCACTGCTTACTCCTAGGCAACAGTATGAACATTTTTTTCTGCATTTTTTTGAGAAAGAGAAGAAATGATCTGAGGCTTCATGCTCACAAGGAGCTACTGAACACACAAGTCTAATTTGCAAAATGCCTGCTCTATGTCCATAGGATGACATTGTTCTCAACTTTCATCCAAATGAAGTAAAACATTAAAATGCACAGTAAATGCACTTGAAGAATAAAATCTGGGCTTCACAACACACAACGTTGTTTATTATTCTGAAACCTACTGGTCAGGCTTTTCAAAACACAATCTGTTCTCTCAGCTACTGAAAACCTTAGCACAGTATGGGGAACTGTTATCTTCATTATAGAACATTAAGTAATCTGTGGCTTATGTGAGGTCATGTCACTGGCTAGGAGTCCAGCATTGTTCAATATACTCCTTTTACTCATCTTTTTTGTTGATCTTTTACCTCACAGCAGAGAGCTGAAGAAGATTCTCTTCTACTTTATCCACTTGCCTAAATTTGCAAGTATGTCTTGTGAGACGGCAGATCAATATGTTGAGCAGGAGCCCTGGCCATAATGAACAGTAGGGATAGGATAGGAATAGGAAAAGACAGGAGGCCATTGCAAATACTCTGCGTTTGCAGGGGCACTAAGAAGCCTCCCCTGAAAATGGAAGTGTTAGTGATAGCTCTTTGGTCACAGTCAGAAACTGATGCTGATGGGGGCAAAAGCCCCAAACTTTGCTGCAAACAGGCATTTGCTTAATTTGGTTACTTGTAAAAACAAAAAGGCAGGGTTTGCCTTCAAATAAATATATAATAGATGAGCAACTAATGGCAAAGGGGCTTCAATTAATTTCACTCAAATTCACATGTGAATGTCCGTAGGAGAGCAGAAGAGCAAAGGCAAGGCAAAAAGTAAAAGTATTTATTTTTATGGAAGCTGTATAAGATTTCATTTAGCAAAATTTACTATGACTACTGGGAGCAGAGTTTATCCAATTCCTGGTATCTGTGTTCGCATATATGAGCATATACCATACTTCAATTTTAGGCAGAAATGTCGTTTATCTTATGGATTGTATAATGACATGTATTTAAAACCAAAGCAGTGGTTAAATGCATATTAAAGTGGTAGTTTGCAGCTATTTTAATTTTTGGTAAAACTCCATTGATTGATAAATCATGTTAGACAATTTCAGTCATCAGCCTAACTTACATTTCAATGAGTCATAGGGAATTATCCTCAAGAGCTAATTGATTTTGCTTTTATTGTGACAAAACGCTTGAGATGTGTGTGAAAAGAACTACCATGAGAAGGGCCCTGTGACTTTATTCCTTTCAGAAACCACGTGGTGATTTATCCTGTAGACTGTAGTAGTACGGCACAATTACTGATTAGAACAAATTAATTCATAATCTCAGAACAGAGATGACAGATTGCAAATCAAAAATATGCTAAATTTGGTGGAAGAATAAAGTTGGAGAAAAGATCAATTTTACTTTTAACACAATTCATTCCATGCTGCATGAGGTAAATGATTTTTCATTATACCAAGCTCTCAAGCAAAGTCTTGAAAAGACTTGTGGCAATCCTGTATTTGAGTATAAATTGAATGGGATTAGATTTTCAGTCAGACTAATGCTCCAAAGTATAGGTACTTACAGTTTGTATAACTTCATCTTTTTTTTTTTTTTTTCCTTTTTGCAAATGTAGCCCTGCAGCAGATCTTTGAAGTGTAAACTGTGACACATAGCAGTATTAAAATAATCATGGAGCTGGAAGAAATAGCACAAAACTGTCCAGCACTGCTTAATCAAAAATAGAAATTCATTTGAACTTTCTGTGGTTTATTGAATATTAAAACATTTCATATTTCAAATAAAAAGAAGAAGCCTTGAGAAAATTTATGATCCTAGCTGATGACATTTCTGGTAACATTTGAATGCTAGGATTAAGGATTAAAGTTTCTACTCAGTTTCAGGAAACTGTCTTGTATCTTATACTTTGTATGTATTACTATTAGTTGGAAAATAACTATTCTGTGCCAAGGAACAATAGGATTTTTGTGTTAAAAAATAAAACCAACAGTTGACAACTTTGGCCGAATGAAAGTATTTCTGTTCTGAAATTTCTTGTCAGTTCACCGTGAAAGTTGTGTTTTGGGACTGCCTGTTACAGCCTGTGCCTCAAAGTTGGGGTGGTATCTCTGAAGATACATTTTTATATGCAACTACCATATCTCAGCGTCTCTTTTACCAGAGGAAAGAAAACTCCTGTTTGAGATATTTTGTAGCTGGTAGAATAATTGGCTACTAATGCAGATTCTCAGGGAAGTTCTAGGTTCTTATTTGCAATTCTGTAAATTGTATAAGGTGTTCATGCACAGGACCATATTTTGCTGTTGTATTTAACATCTTCAAGTCTTTCCAAATAGTATATTTTAGTCAAAGTAACTAAGGAAGATGGTTTGGGTTATTGAAGAAATCTGTGATTAGCAAAATGCTTTTTTTTGTACATTGGTTTTTCCGAACCTTAAGCGAAGAGAACAAGAGTATGAATTACTAAAATAGCTTTTTGGAATATGAATGGTTAAAAGAAAAACACAGTATTTTAAAATCAGCTTTATAAATTAACTAGGAACACTTTATAAGAAAGGAAGCAAACTGGCATTGTTTCTGGACAAATGTCAAAACTGGAAGTCTCCATCTGAACTGACTTTTTTTTCTAGAGTCAAAATCAGAAGTGATACATCATGTATATTTTTGCTCTCATTCCCCTTGAGTTAGAATTTTCCTCTGTGAATGTGAATTGCCTAGCAAAAATTATATTGCTGCCTCACTTCCTTCCATCGCCATCTGTGTGTGGGTGTCTTTGGGGGGCAGTATGGCAATAATTAGAAGAACCATTTCAAAAGGAAAATATCAGATTTCCTAGACATATTGAAGTGAAACTATGAAAAAAGATACAGCAATGATTGAAGCAATGTAGTGATCAAAACTTTGAACAAAACCTTTTTGTTGAACTTGAAGGCTGTTTATTTTTCCACACTATTTTCAAACTGCTGATTTGAAAATAAGAAAGCAAAACTTTTTTTATTGCAGCAGAGAGAATCTCAGGCAGCTGTTACTGTGCTGTGAAGGTTATCAAAATTGTACTTGCAGACAGTTACTGGTACATGTGTGAGAGAGATGAGATTATGTAGTGATACATTGAGAAAAAAAAGCTAGAGGCTGTGATGGCAGTGCTACAGAAAGATAAGAAGATTGTTTTGGATAATTTTGTCTATTTTTGGGGCTGGCTTTCTTTTCAGGACAAGGTGATTTTAAAATTTGCATTTATCTAAAACAAGATAAACAATGATTTTTTGTGTACATTCTTTAAAAAAACTTAAAATGTCTGGTTTTATCTAAAGCAGGAATAAAGTAAGTTTTTTAATTATATTTATTGAGCATTAAAACCTTAAATGATTTTCCAGTTCAGTACATAGATACCTAGTGTTGTCAAAAATGGACATAAATTTGGGGAAAATATATTTACGGTGACTGTTGCTACCTATATACACCGTATGAAATAATGTTGGTTGTTTCACTCTGGCTGTTCAAACAAAACTGCTCCACTCTGATTAGCAATGATTTAGCTTTGGTGCATGAGCAAAGTATTCCCTGGAATACTTAAAGTATAGTCTCAGTATACACTTATTCCTTTTATTTGCATGCTTCCTTCTCCAGAGGAAGAAAGCCATACAGATGACCTAGGCCTTCATTTAGAAAATTCAGCCACTGCTGAATTGCTAGAAATTCCATTTCAGAAATTGCATACAAATATATAGGATAAATAGGATAAATGAAAAAAAAAAAAAAAGCCTTGTTATGGCTCTCCTCCAAGGAGCCTTTAAATATGCATAATACATCATTCTTCTTTTGCCTTGAAAATTGCTTGCCCATAAAGAAAGAAATCCTAGGACTTGAAAAGTGCAATTTTGTGATGTCATCTTATCAGTGAGATACAAAGAATTATGCCTAGAAATCTAGGTATTTTCTATACCAAGTTGTCTCTAGGACTCTACCAATAGACTTGAAAATAAAGCCAAATGAGCAATTTGCAATGAACAGCAAATTTATCCCTCAAAATAAATTTTAAGTAGTCACTAAGTAATTTACAAATCTTGGTTGAATTTTCAGAGGGATGGTTGCTCTTTTACATATTATTTCAGGAAGGAAAGAACAGACTTAGGATAGCAGTTACGTATTCAGTTCCCGCTAGGTATCTGAATGCTCTTCTAGAGGGAGACTTCTCTAGGATTCCTGCCGTGGTGTGTGCTACAGCTGGATGCTCTCAGATACTCGTGCTGCTCTACCCTGCTTAACCAAAATTCAGTGCAATAGAGAGGGGACTTCAGGTGCTTAATTTTCCACAAGAGTGTCTAACCCAACTGCATAACAAATCATATTGACTTTCTGCTTTCATCTCCAGAAGTATACAGCATTGGGTTACTGATCTTATAAGGAATTAAGAGGGGCACAGATCAGATCGCCTAATAACTGGAGCAGAGATATCTAGATTCAATACTAGAATTGCCTGTGTTGGAGCAGGGATTTGGACTAAAATTGCCTTACACTTTATGAAATATCAGTTTCTCTTTCTTTGTTTAAAATGTTATCAGGTCACTGAGAGGGACGGAGAAAATTGTCCCCGACTTTGGTAGTTGGCCTAGGTGAGTGGAGTGGAGGTGGATTGGAAATTGGCTGAATGGCTGAGCACAAATTCCTGCCTCCACATCGTTTTGAAGAAAAACATAAAAATCCCTGTACAATAAAAAGGCTGTGCTGGGTTTTGAGAGTACCTATTTTTCTAAACATCATCATTGCAAATGTTGAGCATGAAGCAATGATCAACAGCAAGATGCTCTCTAGCGCCTGTAACAACAGCCTTGCGAATACAGAGATCCCATCTGTGGAGACTGGTATATTGCTCATTATGCACAGCTAGTGTCATCTGCAAAGCAGTACTTTTAGCTACTCTCTCTTTTTTTTTT
This sequence comes from Crypturellus undulatus, assembly GCA_013389825.1. Lineage (NCBI taxonomy): Eukaryota > Metazoa > Chordata > Aves > Tinamiformes > Tinamidae > Crypturellus > Crypturellus undulatus. The sequence goes on from VWPW01013412.1 coordinate 332,444, forward strand.
TTTTTTTTTTTTTTTTTGAGAATATTCAGAGGTAAATGTTGCTGGAACAAAATAGCAGTTCCTTTCCACTGAAGAGGAGTAGGACTCGTGCAGATTGGCACTGTTTGGCTAATGAGCAGGCATGGATTCATGATTAATTACCCTTTTAGTGTCAATAGACCAGATTTCTGCTCTAAAGCTTGCTTGAGAGACACAGTGTGGTTGCAGAATTCACATTAGAAAACTGTAGGAAAAGAAACTGTAAAAAAAATAGAAAAATAAGTATTTTTGTGTTTGAATAGCTTCATTAAAATATTTCAAAGTCAGTGTATAGCTAGGAGTATTTTTAAAAGAGAATATTAAACCTGAACTGACTCTAAGTTTCCTTGAGGTCTATGGTTAGACCAATGCTCCGGGTCACCTCCAGTTGTAATAAGTGAATGTTGAAATGCAAATTTCGTTCACTGAACTTATTTGACCAACAAAAGTAAGTATGTTAATGTAAGTATGTAAATTCAATGAGCAATGTATTCAAATCAGCACAAATTCAGCTCTTGTTACTAGTGGCAATTATATCTATAAATGTATCTCCCATTAATCCAAACAGAAAGGAAACCGAAAAATATTAAAGAAAAATACAAGGGGAATCCCCATGCCTTTCCTCTCTTGGGATTTCAGGTGTCTAATGCAGATCTTACTTTTGCTTAGGTATGATAGTATTAGGAAAAAAAGAATCTGTATAATCCAGTAAATTGGAAAACATATTCAGATCCCTAAGCCTATACAATTATTGACAGTGATAACATATCCATCGCTTTTTTCCCCCTTGCCTCTCTGCTCTGAAATATGTGTGTTATTTGATTTCCTTCAGATATATGCATGTACACACAAACTGTGCTTCTCAGAAAATGTCAGTGCTCGTATATCTGAGTGATGACATGATATATTATGGTATAAGTGACTGTGAAAACTTGAGGGAGAATGTAAATCAGCGTGTCCCAGTCGCTGATGAAAGCCCTTTCGTGCCGAGTCAGACTCTGTCCGAGAGCAATCATCGTCTCGGTGGCCGAACATCAGAAAATTAGTAGCAGATAAGCCCCTGGCCTTTGCAGTCTGTCTCCTAATCTGATCCAGTTTCAGCCCTGCCAATATCTAAATCAGCCGTGGGAAATGTAATGGCAGATATTTCTTTGTCAGACATTGATCAAGAAGGATTTTGATGTATGTATCAATAATTAAATTTAATTTCAGGGTGTATTGTCAATGGTGTTGAAGACAGAAGTTAAAACAACACAACTCCGTGCTCTCCCAAAGAAAAAAAGAAACTAGGAAAAGGCAGTGGTCTTACCTCATCTGATAACTGTCTCGTCTTAAATTTAAAAACGTTTTTTTCAATGTTTATTAACTTATTGCGTCTGTGAATTGTTCTGCGCATTTTCCACCTGAAAGCGGGTTGTGGGGAACCTCTGATGGTGACTTGGGCCTCTGGGCGATGCTTTTGAGCTGCCACCTGCCAACTTTGCGGCCTGTCCTGGCTGAGGACGGGCCATTTTGCGCTCTACAATTCTGAAGTCTGCAGTGAAACACTAAAATTAGGAGTAAAAGAATACCTTCTGTAAGGTAGAGCCTTGTATCCTGCTGAAATAAGAGAATATTCTAGTTCAGTGAAACTGCCCAGTAGTTTTGCAGCTTGTAGTTCGATTAACAATGTGTACTTTCCTACAGCTTGAATCTTTTTCAACTAAGTATGTTTCGGAATTCTGAAAATGATGGAGCATTTTGAATTTTGATTTTCTTTTGCATAGCTACCTTTTTTTGTCAGATCAAGGATAACATGGCTCATTGCATCTTTGCATTCAATGTTCAAAATCAACATGTTTGAAAAACGTATTCTACAGAGACTTATTTAAAATAAGGATTTTGTGTCTGAAAGCTAGTCTTGACATTGGTCTAGCCGTTATGGTTGTGATGTGGAAATTAGCACTGCAGAGTTCAGAGAGCATGCTTTCTGCAAGTAAATTTTCTTCAGATTATGACAGCTAGAGCATCTTGCATTTAGCTGCCTGTTAAATGCAAGGTCCTTTGCATTTAAAGTAACATTGTAAAGAACATGGTTGAGAGTTTTGAGTGGGAATATGAATTCAAATGTATTTTTTGTTACTTTCTTTTAAAAAGAATGAAAAGAAGTTCACAATTGTGAATTTTATCTCCTTTATCTAGATAGGTGTTGGCATTTAAACATTCCACTGTTATTTCAGAGATGCTAAGTCTAAAAACCTTACAAGTTTTCTGCCTGTGGTAGCTTTAATTTGCTATTCCAAATGATCATTTTGCATTATCCAGGGATTTGGGGGATTTCAAAATTTCAAAATCAGCTGTCAGTTTCACTTCTTCACTTTGTAAATCTAATGCCCACCTTGTCTTTAGAAGTGGCTTTAGAAGCGAGGCAGAGAGGCCTGGAGAACTTAACTTTAGCATCTCCTCTGAAAAATGTTATTACAAGGTTTTTGTTGTCATTCACTTACAGTGACTGGCGCCTTAAACAGTAGCAAAAAGCGAGTATCTTTTTGCCAGTGCAAGCATTTTCTCTTTCTCAGATTGTGGCGTTGATTCAATCAAGTGTAGCGCTTACAATCTGTATATTTACTTTCGACTATTTTACTTTCTGTTCAAAATGAATAATTATAATTCCTCCTACATAACTGGTTTTGCTTCTAGTTAAAAAGATAAAGCTCATTATTCGAGGTTTTGCTGATAGGGCAGATGGTCCCTTCTATTGTTGTTCCTGTTTGTAATGGATAACTCCTGCTTCAAGACTTCTGTTGACATCTTACTGGTCTATTTACATTCCTCCTGTCTTCCTGGCGTTTGGTTTCAGGAACTTTCAGGGCTTTGAGACATCATTCACCTCCTTTGAAATTTGTGAGGATTACCATTTTTCATTTTGGAAGAGCTCTTAAGTTTCACAGATCTTTTACTAATATGATATAGCTTCTTGTAGCAATTTACACAACCATTTTTGGCACAACTTAAAGCAATACGGTAGTATGATTACAATGTATGATGGCAATATACTCAGCCATCTTGTAAGGGAGAATCCAAAACTGTAATAATTTATTTAACTATTCACCTTCCACTTTCAGGTTTGGTCCACACTTCGGGTAAACTCATTCCCCATGGAAATTGGTTACATGGTCCTGGATGCGAAACTCCAGGATTACCGTGGCCTCCTGATACAAATGTGCTCAACTGGTTCATTTGGACCTTTCAGCACAATTGGTTAACTGCTGTTGAGTTAGGTTGCATACCTTATCTAATTTTGATCTACATTCAAACCCAATTACGTTACTCTGATTATAATTTTAGCTGGAGCGGTAAGATTTGGAAGGTTAAGTTTAAATCAATAGTTAACATATACCCCTTCTAATCGATCATTCATTGATGTGTCATTGGTAAACAAACTATTATATTACCGGAGTTGTGGATTCTCCCAAACGATTGAATTAGATATCCAGTATTTTTCTGAACAAATGTCTGGAGATAACAGCAGAGTATCATCCCCCCTTGCCCTCATTTCATATTCAAAGAAGTCAGTACACTTACATAAGTAAAATAATATTGCTATTAAAGTTGTATACTATAGACTATGTTAAAGTTATGTATATAGTTCTATATCCAAACAAGTAATAGTCCTTGCATGCAGTCAAATTCAAAATAAAACTCCCAGCTGGTGTGTTTATGGTTCATGAGCGCAAGTGATTTCTGATTTTAATGGCTCTGTTTCCTCAGAAGTCTTAGGTGCTTTTTGTACTTGGGTATAATGAATCCACAAATTCATTTCTTTAACTTTTTATTACAGTGTAGGTGATTAGAAGTACCAAATAAGGTTCCTTCCATTTTTCTTTTAGCGGTTCATCCATGTTTGGATGTAGATCTTATCTCCAGGCTGGAAATCATGGTGTTTAGCTGGGGTGTTCAGAGATAAAGGAGTTTGTTGGCTTAAATATCTGTGCAAAGATGATAGTCTGTCACAGGGAAAGTAAATAGTCAAAATATTATCTCCTTTAACATGCATTTGGTGTGGTTTCCCTGTTAAAGCAACTTCTCTTCCCAGAAGTGATTCAGATTCTTAACAGTACTGTTAGTAAGACTTCCAGTTCATTTGAGTCTCCTGGCATAGTTTAGCAAGCTCTCTTTTCAATGTTTTGTTTATTCTTTCTACTTTCCTGCTTGACTTGCAGATCCTATTGAATCTGCAAAAACTTAACCACTATCTCTGCAATGAAATGAGGCCCACTATGTGATGACATTCCTTCCGGAATGTAAAACCTTCATATTATCTCCTTAAATAGAAATTTGACTACTTCCCTTGAGGCAAGAGAAAGCCTCATGCTACCCAGAAAAGGTATCCACTAAAACTAGGAAAATACTTACATTGCTTAACGTCATGTCAACTCAGAGAAGTGTATTTGCCAGTATTCCGTAGGGAGCCAACCTCTTTTTTTCACTTAGCTCAGTGGTGGTCGTCTTTTTATTTCCAGGTTGTTTGTACAGTGCCAGTGGCACTGTCGCACTATACTACTGGCCAGTTTTTGCATCTGGGGTCCTGTAAATATAAACTGGTGTTAGCAACTGTAGCATCAGCTCCCATACATGGTTCATTGTGAATTTTCTTTAAAATTTCTCTTACCATTGGAGTAGTCATCAAAACTTGGTTGTCTTTGGTTGCACACCATCCTTATGTCAACGCATTCCAGTCTTTTAGCTAATTTATCTTCATCCTCAGAATAGGTTGGAAATTCCCCCTTCCGTCTTTCTTGTAGGAATAAAAGCTCCAACTTTCCTGCCCTTTTGACAGCTTCACTGGCCTTTCAATTTCCTTTTATTGTGTCTGTTTGACCTTCCTGGTGCGCTTTACAGTGCATCATTGCAACCTCCTTTGGTTTTAGAACAGCGTGTAGTAGGTCTAAGATTCCAGGCTTGTACTTCATGGGAATTTCTTGATATGACAGGAGTACAGCTTCTTTCCAGATTTCTTTCGAGATTTCCATCCTTTGCTTACTTCATCTAGTTGTTCGAGCAAGTATGCCACAGAAGTTTGGGTCAGGACTTCTAGTGCCACCTGCTGTTGCTCAGGTACATACATCAGGAAGCCTTTGGTTAAGCCTGCAGGCCCAGAGCTGGGACTTTCATTAATGCGGTTTTGATAGAGTCAAGTCCTTTGTGACATACAGGAGTCCACACTGGGTTCTCCCCTGGTCCTTTGATAGCTTCCTATAGTGGTCTAACAATCAGACTGAAATTTGGTATCCAGAGTCTACACCACCTGGTGTTCCAAGGAACCCCCGTAATTCCTTTTTTGATTTAGGAGGAGCTATTTGACAAATAGCTTCCTTCTGTTCTGTGCTTAATTTTCCTTGAGAGGTCTCAAAGCCTCTCAAAGCCATAAATTACTGTCTCTTGCACTGGTTGAGCTTTTTCTGTGAAACTCAGCTAATCCCAGAAAATTCAACATGTCTGTTGTAGCCAGTTTACATTCTGATTCGGTTATTGCAGCAAGGTTACAGAAGAGTTCTTAACTTGCCATTTTTCTAGTTCTTTGGCTAGTTCATTACCAAACAGGATTGCCTTAAATCCTTGAAGCAGCATGGTCCAACAAAGTTGTCTTCTGGTGGCTGGATTTTTCCATTCAAATGCAAAAACCTCCTGGCTGCTACCCTCCAAAGGAATACAAAAGGAAGCACCTTTTAAATTTATCCATCTTTTAAATCTAGTGCTGTGAAATATGTGTTATGTTCAGGTATTAGTAGCGTATAGGGTTAGGTATTACCAGGTTCACCCCTACTGTTATTTTTTTAATTTCTCCCAAGTCTTGCACTGATCGACGCTTTGAAACTCCATGTTGGACCCCACGCAAAATTAATTCCTATTAATTCCTGATTTATTCTACCTCTTCCTGAACTTTTATACAGATCCCACCCTGGTTCCTTTTTTTTTTTCTTTTTTTCTTTTTTTTTTTTTGCGTATAAATTCATCTACATGGAAGTTTGATCCGTACCTTATTCTTCTCCCCTAGCCTTTTCTATCACTGCTTGCCTGTCATTGGTGGTAATGAAGATGTTTAATAGAAAATGCACAGTACAAGAGGGATGTGGAGCTGCTGGAGAGAGTCCAGCGCAGGGCCACGAGGATGATCAGGGGCCTGGAACATCTGCCCTATGAGGAGAGGCTGAGGGAGCTGGGCTTGTTCAGCCTGGAGAAGAGAAGGTTGAGAGGGGATCTAATCAGTGTCTATAAGTGCCTCAAGGGAGGCAGTGAGGAGGATGGGGCTGGCCTCTTTTCACTGGTGGCCACTGATAGTACTAGAGGCAATGGCCACAAAACTAAAGCATCAGAAGTTCCACAGGAACTTAAGGAAAAATTTCTTAGCCGTGAGAGTGACAGCACTGGAACAGGTTGCACAAGAGAGGTTGTGGAGTCTCCTTCTCTGGAGATCTTCAAAACCTGCTTGGATGCAGTCCTGTGCCACGTGCTTTAGGTGGCCCTGCATTTGCAGGGGGGTTGGACTAGACTAGTCCCTCCACCTTCTCCTAATAGGAAGCAGCAGACTGTTTCCATTTCAGCAGATCCGATGTGGTAAAGGGCACGTGCACAGACACTGCTCCTCCTGGCCCCATAACCTGTCTCAAGGGAGCCGGCACTGCCATTACTTGTCGTCCTCATGTTCTGCCAGATATTGGGCTTAAAGTCTCGCTTTTCTCCACTACTGATCCGTGCTTCTGCAGANCATTCTGTGCTTGAATGTCTCCCCAGTTTGGATTATGAGTTAACCTAATAGTATCTAATAATTGATAAGTCCCTCCACCTTCTCCTAATAGGAAGCAGCAGACTGTTTCCATTTCAGCAGATCCGATGTGGTAAAGGGCACGTGCACAGACACTGCTCCTCCTGGCCCCATAACCTGTCTCAAGGGAGCCGGCACTGCCATTACTTGTCGTCCTCATGTTCTGCCAGATATTGGGCTTAAAGTCTCGCTTTTCTCCACTACTGATCCGTGCTTCTGCAGAGGGGGGCTGTGGGCACTAAGAGCTGCACATCCTCTGCTTCCTATTCCCTCATTAAGACACTTTTTTTCCTTATCACTTTCCACGCAGCAGCCTTTCCCTTTTTGCCTTTTTTCACTTAAACTCTCTGCCAACACATGTGTTCCACTTGGTATTAACAAGTTACATTTCTTTCTGATTTAACAATCTAATCTCGAAGAAAAGAACAAATCCATATATACTATTTCCACCTCCTTTTCCATTCACAAAGCAGCATAATTTGAAAAATGGTATTATAATTCAGAGACCTGTCCTCCGGCTGTTGCTGCCCACTATCCAAATTATATGTTGACCAGTGATTACGATATGTTTTTAGTTTATCTTTTTTTTTTAGCGGATCCCCTCTGGATTTGAACCAGTGTTTCAGGATTTATCCTAGATGATTACAAGGGGCCACCTCGTTAGAGCTAGATGCACCCATTTTACAGAAAATTACTTTCCAGAGTAATCCTAAAGGTTCCTAGTTTCTCACTTGGCTCCAAACCCGTGTTGGCAAAAATGATCTCCAGTCCCTATCGCACGTCTACATGAGAGACCTCAGACTGGTGGGTTGACCAGTGCAGGTCTGCTGCGAATCCTGCCCTGGATTCATGTTACGTGTAGTGGTCTCGAGGGGGGCTAATTACCTTGGGATCCCCTTGCCTCCGATAAATACCTCGTTAGTGGCATTGCACGGTTGAGTCGCCGACCTCCTGCTCATGGGGCAGGTTGTGCAGAGTCCCTGATCCAAAGGGTCAGTGGGCACTGGAGGCCACGACTGAAACCCTGCCGCTCAGGATGGTCAGTTGATCTGGGCAAGGTGTTGCAGCCCTATCTGGGTCACCAGAAACTGTTGTCCCTAAAGCAGGGTCCCTAAAGCAGGATCCATCACTCTGTGCAATAGGCCCGTTGTACACACAGGGCCCAGGTATTTATTTATCTCATTTCTGCGCAGAGAGGGGTGTTGGGTGGTGATCCACAACGCCAGCACACCCAGCTGCTTGGCAAGCTCATTGTTTATACAGTTACTGATAATATACTGTGCCTCTCTACTGCGTATTATAATGCAGCTATTACAGGATTGGTGAGCTTTTCTTATGTAACTTTTAGATAACTGCATGTAGGCCACTCTCTTTGGGGTTGGAGGGTATCTTGGTCGGTGGTCATGCTGTCCCCAGCCAGAATTACCTTTTGTCTTGTTTCCACATACTTAGTTGCTGATAGGGCAGATAGTCCCTTCTGTTGTTGTTCCCGTCTGTAACAGGTAACTCCTACTTCAAGGTCCCTGGTGGCATCTTACTGGTCTATTTACATTCCTCCTGTCTCCTTGGCATTTGGTTTCAGGAACTTTCAGTGCCTTGAGACATCACGCTCATTTTTTGAGAGAATTCTGTGACAGTTCACAGAAGGGGTTGACTGAGTTGTAATAATTTGGTTGATTAGATATTAAAAATATCTATTAAAAATAACAGCCAAAAACACACAACAAACTATTGTAAAATAATATACTTATTTTTCTTTTTAGGACTAGAGTTGTCCACAAGATCTCCCCAAAGGAATATGATCTAATGACTTCCTCATTTGCAATCTGACAAATTATTTGCAACTTCAGTTTACTCAAATATCCATCACACTAGAAACAGGGTCTATATGCTGACATTTATTGGCCTAAGTTTCTGTCGCTTACGTCATGCAGCTCAAATCACTGTATTATTTGAATGTGATAAGCTGGCTTATACAACGCTACTCAGGCATTCAAGCACCTTGGGAATGGCTTCAGCCTAAAATGTGAATAGAATGGTGACAATCTTTCAGAAAAAGATGATGCAACTGTCAAGAAATCCCTTTTTCCCACTATTATTCATAATAAGCCAGAAAGCTTTGTAACGTGTGGAGGTGAAATCTGATGTACAGGTCTTGTTTGCAGATGTGATGCTGGGAGTTTAGAAATGAGATATATGGTGTGTCATCATAAGAAAGATTTTGAAAGAAGTGGGTGGAAAGAAGTAATTGCAAACCGTATGGTGCCTGAGAGGTTTGAAAGAAGTCAAGGCTAGAATTCACTATTCAAAAATCTTATTTTTTCTAACTAGCTACTTTTTTTTTCTATAACCTCTAAGGTTTTATGGCAATATTTAGGGTTGGATAATTTTGCTTGTCAACTAGTAGAAGAAAATATACGTTGGAATTGTCTCACTGAAGTCGCTATCTATAAAATTTCATTTGTTTACTTTAGCTGAAATTCATCCTGTAGTATCAGCCTCATTAATGCTATGAGTAAATAAAGGAAATATGCTTATAGAAATACACATGAATTACTTTGAGATAGGAATTTCTACCTGAAAACATTTTGTACACATTCAACAGCAGGAGCATGCAAAGGCAAATTGGCTGGTTTAAGAAAAAAATTCAGGACAACTACTATGAGAAATGGCACCACTGGAGCTTAATATGTATCAGAATGCAGACTTGCTACAAGCTAATAAAAATGTTTTCTCTGGAGATGGTTGTAAAAGCAACACAGTTTGTTTTGCTATGAAATCAATTCAGTAATTCACGTGTGCAAAAAAAGTTGCATTATTATCAAGTAGACAGTGTATAATACACAGTAAACTCTTTCACTAAGAGTAATACAATAGAAGCAGAAAAATAATTTTAGTTAGAATGAAGAGAGTAAGAAAAAATAGATTTTCCTTGTCCTCTGGAAAGCTTTTCTAATGCATCATATTCATATGCCCTAAAAGACCAAAGAAATTATGAATTTTAAATACAGGAAGAAATCAGAATTGAGTAGTGAAAGGGGAGATTGTTCCCATGTCTAATACTTTACATTACTGTCCAATGAGATGTCATGAAATTTTATTGTTTTGTATAACACTCGTGTAAACTTTTATTATCTTTCTTGCTTTTTAAAGTTAAAACTTGTAATAGAATGATCGTATTACATCTGCTCAGTAATAAATAGACAACCTAAATACCAATTTTATAGGGAAGTACTGTGTGACATGTCACTGCATTTTATTGTTTGTCTGGAAGGACAACGTGATTTATGATTAGGAAATGCACACAACCCCCCTAGTGTTTTAATACCTTCTCTCCTTAGGCCAATGCTGTTATTTAAAGTTTTCTGAATCATAAATGTGTTTGTCCTTTTGTCTGCAGAACTGTGTCATAATTTATTTTGTAATTCAGCATGTTCACAGTGGGTGAAGTCCAGCTGGAGAGTTCGCAGTCCGAAAACTGTGATTGACTGCAGCTTGGCTGGACACATAGAGTGCAAAGCGTCATAAGAAGTTCATCGCCAAGAGCCAACAGAGGCATTTTAGGAAGTAGGAGGAAAGGGGAGAAAAATACTGAGGGAAAAAGCAGAGAATCAGAGGTGTTAGGAGGGGGCAGTATCATGGACCTTAAAATAAGGACAGGAAAATAAAAAGAAAGAAAGGAACAGGCAGTAAATGAATGGATGTTAAGGAACAATATAGGTTGTAATAGTAAGAAAAGGGCTTTAGCACCAGGAGAAGAACAAATTCTGTGGAAGACTTAGACATGGGGCAGAGTTCAAAACCTTGGTAGTACATGATGAGATAAATAAATGAAAATGCTTTTACTAATGGCCAGTGGAGAGAGTCAAAAGTCCCCACAGCAGAAGTAATAGTTAAAGGCAGGAAGATCAGAAGGCAAGACTTAAAAAATGGAGCTCCAAAACGGAGCTCATAATGACATGTGAATGTCCCAAGAATGATTTTAAGGCCATTTAGAAAAATGGCCTGCAGCAAGTACTCCATAGATAGCATCATCACAGTGTGTGTTGTATTGGCCTTTTCTAGTCATCATTCACAAAGCAATTTGGAAGGAGGGCGACTTACTGTTAACTTAATAATGTTTATTTTTCTATGTCGATTTTGCAACAATGCCATTTTTTAAATGCAGACTATTATCATATCTTTAATGTGCTTCTATTATGTTTTGTGTGTCTTGACCTAAGCAAAGGAGTGAACAAAATGTTTCTGTTGCTCAACCATTGGAGACACTGTAAAAAAAATAAAAAGATCTAGTTGATTGTAGAAAAACTGAGCAAAAAAGTTTTTTTGTTTGTTTCGGATTTTTTGTTTGTTTGTTTGCTTTTTTAAGATGGTAAACTAGGAACCTCAAGAATAAGAAGGGAAAATTACTAAATTAAAATACCTGTTATTTTGTTCCTAGGTTCAGACATTGTTCAGTGGTTAACGAAGAATTTATCTATAGAAGACCCAGGTAATTTTTTTTATTTATTATTACTTTTAAGCTCTAAATTTTCTCATTTGTCCTTTAGAGTGATCAGATCTTACTTTGTCTTCTGCTGCTGTGGTGGTGGCCAGTCTGCAATTTAAATAGCAAAAGAGCAAAATAGCAAAACCTCGTAAACTTTTGATAAGAATTGGATGTTTTTGGTTGTCCATTTTATCAGAGTTTGTATTAAGCTTCTGGTTTAATGTAAGTTAACACACAGTGGTGTCATATGTTTCCTTTCCAAATATAAAATGGGGATTCCTTGAGACATGAGCGTGGTATTGTGCATCTCAGGTACAGAATACACACCTGTCTCTTCCTTTAGAGTTTAAAAGATTGCTCTTCAGTGCTTATCTGATATGAAAGCTTAACTCTGTCAAAACAGAACTGCAGAAATGGGGTAGATTATCATTCAGATTATCTGATTCTTGAGAAATTTCGAAATAGAAGAATGTTTAAACTAATTGGAGAACATGGTTCCCTGTGTTGATATGCGATTAAAATCAAATATACAGACTACTCATGTAACATAGCTCATGTATCTAGTAAGTCATGTATGGTGTTTTATCTTGAGCTGTGTTATATCCTCTCAGGTGACAGGAGCGGAAAAAAATTATCCACGGTGACAAATATGTCTTTATGTGTGTCTGTACTGGTCTAAGGATTGGACATTCCAAAGCATGTTATCCTGAGCTGACTGAATGCAGACCTGAAAAATGTGACCACCCTGAATTCAGCCTTTTAGGGTGGCACTAAGAACTGTCAGATAGCAGTGAACCTGACTGATGGATTAATATGATAAAGCTTATGAGAATATTCTATTTTGTAAAATTTTTGAAGTTGATTACCAGTTCTGGACAGGACAATCTAGATTTTCCTTCAGAAAAATCCTAAATTTCAGTGTGCTGCTGTCACCATAATTTGTGTTTCCGGTATCTTCTATCTACCTTCCACCAATGTGTCAGGGTTTTAATATGGCTACTTTTTAAAAAAATTACCTCAGGGTCCTGTTAGAAAGCTCTTGTGAATGTGTAAAACTCAATGATACAAAAATAAATACACTTATTTTTGCACTGAAAGTTAGCAGCCTTATCTAGTTCTGATACCAGCAACATACGTGTAAGAGCAATATAATGCAGAGATTTACTCACATATTTTAGGAGACTATTCCACATTCAGGGACTGTTTCTGTACTCCTTGTCTGCATGCATCATTCTAGGAGCAAGAAGTACTCAAACGACCAAGGCTTGCAAAATAAAGCATAAAGACACAGTGCTAAATTCAATATGTCCTTTAGTTAATGAAGGAACTAGTACAAAGGAAGTGGCAGTAGAGTACATTAGAAACTATTATTCTTTTTGAGAACAATTTTTGTTTGTTTTACATAGGGAGCTACCTCCCAAACCCTTTAAGTGAGGGTGAATGCTACTTCATTGATAGTGGGAGAACAAAAAGCAGAAGAAAGCCTGGCAGTGGCACTGGCTTTCATTATGTTAACAAGTGCAAAGTTGTTATTCCAGCTATTGTAGGAAACAGCAATTTGAAGAAAAAAATAGTTACAAGTGTAAATTGGCAGGGAAAAAAAAGCTGCATATTTTTCATAAATGGAAAAACATTTTCTGGAAGATTTGAAAGATTTCAACTTGTCACAGTGAATCTCCATCAAGAAAATAAATTAGAGATAATGGATGGATTCTGATAAATTATACGAGATTTTAAATTATTTCAGTGGAGCAGAAGAGAGTTTGTGCCCAGAATAACCATGCCAAATTTATAGTTGCTGTTACATTATTTGCTTTTCAATCTGTACTTTAAAAATGATTGTTTTTCAGTCAACAACTTTTCTGCAAGATTTTAAGGAACAGAAATCATCTGCAAGTTATACTTAACGTGGGAGTTCAATTCGGTCATAAAAATAAGCATGACCTCAAACCAAACTGAAGCAATTAACTGAGTTTAGAGTTTCATGGGCTTGTGGTTTGGCACTTGCATATTTGTTTGATGAATTGACCATGACAGTATAAGTGCTGACTCTTCACTGATGGTGGCAATTACTCTTAACGTGGAAGATTTTTCTTTTTAAAAATGATAATTAGTGCTGTGAAGCATACCAGATTGACACCAATAGAGACTGCAGTCCTTTTCATCATCCCCATCCCCCAGCCACCGGAAAAAAAAAAGAGAGGGAGAAAGTGAAGTGGTCTTAAGCTGTCAGCTGAAATTTCTGAGAGTTCTGTTATGTGCTTGGTTCGTGCACTGATGCTTTTATCAAGCTACTTGATTTCTGTGTTCCTTAGTATCTCAACATGCTAAATAAGGAACCTAACAAGGACAACTAATAAGGTCATTATGGAAGATTAAATGTTCACTTCTGTGCTTTTTAATTAACACCCAGTGCAACAAAAGATTATGTTGTGTAATAATCAAAGAGTGAATAAAGGACTTTATTCAGCATGGTTTATTTCTTACTAAAGACAACTTTCACTGAAGTCCTTGAGAGCTTTGTTGAGTGAAAAGAAGGAAGTGATGAGTAGAATACAGAGTACTGATTAGAAAAATAAATATATAAAAACCTACTCAAATAAAACAGTACCCAGGTCCGGATTATAGAAGCTGAAAAATCAGTAATCATTGAATTCAACTAATTACATTGGAAAGAATTTCAGGTGTTCTGTTATACCAGTAGGAGGTATTTTACCGTTTCTGTTACACAAGAAATCAGAATGTAGGAAGTCTAAATTTAATGTTTGAATTCTTACCCATCAAGTTACCTCCGAAGTACCCAGCTTTGGCATAAAAGTGTATATTAGACAAACTATTCAAAAACGATGCTGGCTTAGTCTGAAAGTTTTACAAAATTTAGAAAACAAAATATCATTTCATTTTTTTACTATCAACTAATAGATAAGGCCATTTCTGTTATTTAGCTTTCACTGAAAAGGTGCCACACTGGCCTACTTACTGTTCAATTCATGAACAATGGTTTTCGTATCTCCTTCTAGTTCGTTGTACCAATATCTGTTTCTTTGATGTCATCACTGAGAAGCAAAGCATAAGGTGACCACTCTTTCAGAGTAGAGTAAGACAAATTTATCACTATCAGTATTAATTTCCTAGTGATGATTTCAGACTAACTGGTTTGGATTACAAATCCTGCTGTACTGAAAATACTATTTGTTTGCTGTCTTATTTGCTTACCTCCAGGAGTAACTCTCCAGCCAGTAACTGTAGTTTCTTCTGAAACTTACCATATCATACCATATTTTTGGAGGCTTAACAGGAAGAACATTTAGTAATTCTGTTTTTTTTTTTTTTGATTAAGGTCTTTCGGAGAAATAAGTGATATTTGATTTTTTATTTATAACATAAATGAAAGTTGTGATATCTTGAGATAGCTTCATGTGTTAGTCACCTAAATTGAGGATATTTTCAAATAGGCTGGTTTGAAGAAATTAAGGATGGAGATATATAGTTCCACAGTTAAAGCTAACATGATTTGCTATTAATAGTGGCTGCCATCATAACTACCTAATAAGATTAAACATTTAAACAACTGTTTAAAGAGTTTTAACTATAAAATTCCAAGGGTTTAAAGCTCATGTTAATGAACTTTCGGAAGCACTTGCCTTCAGCTATCTGAAGCAGGGAAAAATTTACTCTTACAAAAAACAGATCAAAGGTAATTCACAATAGCTTTTACCATAGTGATGATGAGTAGCTGAGAATAAAGTAGAAGTGCAAAGTCTGTTTATGTTCCTACATAGTGCATTTAGAAGTTATTCTGCCATGCTGAAATTATCTCCATGAAGGCCAATTAGCAGATAAATATGTTGTGACTTCAGCTCTAACTCTCAAAGATATTCCGCTTGCCAAAAGCCTTTGCACATATTAGTGGTTGCAAATAATAGGACATTTTTTTAAAAAGAGCAAACCAAAAATGTTCTCTACAGGAAGAAATAATATAGCTATTAATGCAAACTAATTTATGTGCAGTATACTCTCCAAAACGCTAAAAATTAAATGGATTTTATGCAACACAGTCAATAAGAACGTAAGACTGGCAGTGCTGCAATCAGACCATCTGGACCGGTGAGCCGTTTCTGACAATGATCAGTCACAAAATCTTTGGAAGAGTCTGACAGCAAGCCCTGGGTAGTGGCAGTCCCTTGGTGCACCTTTCCCTCTGCTGCCCCCAGGACCTTTGGGAGCTTTTGGAAAGGTACCTACAGCTTTTTGTTTATCAGTTCTGGAATGTCCTTGCTTCCATTGCCTTTGCAACACGCAGTGACAACACATTCCACAGTTTAATCGGGTATTGTAGGTGTATTTTCTATTTGTTTTGTAGTGTCTCCCCGATAATTTCACTGGTTGACTCCAAGTTCTTGAGCTATGAGTAGTAGTAAGTTATTACTCCTTGTCCCATCACTGTCTCTGGACTAGTGATGATTTTACAGACTGGTATAATAGCTGTCCTCTGTCATCCACTTTCTGATTTGTGACCTCGCTTGTTGTATGGAAACCTTACTATGTCTTTTATCATCCTTATCCCCCTTTTTGCTGCCTTCTCCAGCTTAAATAATGTAAGATGAAATCACCAAAACTCTGCTCAGAATTGATGATGTGGGCAAGGTATGCAATATAGTAACTTCATCTTTTGGCTTGTTTTTGACTTCTCTGCTAACATTTCATTATGTTATGTTTGATGTTTGAGCAGACATTTTCACAGAATCATCTACAGTGACTCTTGAAGAACAGTAGCCCTCATGTAGCTCCTTACTGGGCTTGTAACCTTGGGGAGGGAGTGTTAAGCTGAATTGCCTAATGCTTATCAACACTAGTGCCATCCGCTGGTGTATTGTCCAGTCAGGCAGTTCTGAGAGCAATTTCTATATATCTTCACAACTCTTCCTTTTTTATTATCTCAGTAAGTTTGTACTTTTAGCAAATTCTGTTGTGTCATAAGCCACGTTATTCTTTAGATATTTTAGGAGACTATTGAATAGTGCAGGATCTACCAAAAATAGCAACAGGCATAGAGTGGTTGCCTTCCTCCTGTGTGATGACTGATCATCTAGGTCTCGCATTTGTTTCTTCCAGACTATTGCTTGTTCCATGATGTCTTATCCCAGGTTAGCTTACTTCTTTTAAAGCCTTTGGAGGAATCGTACCAAGGGTTCTTTGAAAATTCAAGTTAATATGTCAAACACATCATTTTCATGATCATGTTCATTAACTCCACAAGGAACAGTTGTAGCTATGAG
The DNA here is from genome assembly GCA_013389825.1 of Crypturellus undulatus. NCBI lineage: Eukaryota > Metazoa > Chordata > Aves > Tinamiformes > Tinamidae > Crypturellus > Crypturellus undulatus. The sequence goes on from VWPW01013412.1 coordinate 349,035, forward strand.
ACATTGCATCCACCAATAAAACCTATTCTAAATCATTCTTATTCTTTGATATTTATCTATATTTCTACTCATTCTACCCTTTATTTTTTTTTCCTGTCATATTGTCTGTATATACATCATTTGTATTCATCTTTTTCGTCAGATTTTTTTTTCCAGAGCTCTTTTTAAAACTGCTAATCACATTTGCCACCATTTTTTTCCTTTACTGCTGAGACTGCTTTAAGTGATAAATTACACACTACTACTAACAGTTCAGCAATTTAATGTTTGGCTTTCCTTAAAACAGTGAGTGAGTGAGTGAGTGACCACTGACCCAGCTATGTGCTATTGTTCATTTCATCAATTTAGTTTAAAGCTTTTTTTCTTTTTTTTTTTTTGCCTTTGTTGTCAGCAGTAACATGTCCTTGTTCTGCATTTAGGTTCTGCCTCTAGAGAAGAAAGAGGTCACTCACTGAGGCCTCTTCTTTCTTTATATATATTTTTTTAACTGTGGAAAAATAAACCCTTATGGAAGAGTTTATCTACAATTACACGTGTAAATCCTCTACAACAAGGAGAGTTGAGCACTGAGAGGGAAGTTATTCAGCAACAGGATATGTGATTCAGATTGTAAAAATGACATAAAATGGTATTCTTGCAGCATCTTTAAAGTTTATTCATCCTTCATTTTCATGTGGATTGTGAAATGTATTTTACTGTATTTACTCCCTAATAGTGATTCTCTTTTATCAACAAGACTGGTTTTTGTTTTTATTTTTAACGTATATTCCTCACAAATGATGCTGTGTAATTGGGAATGACATACCTGTGTTATTTTTTCAAAAGCCACCTCCATATCTGGTGGTTGTTCTTGTTGCCTTACCTGAGCTTTGATGTTATTTTTTTCTATGAAACGTGCCTAAATGACACCATCTTAGTTACAAGGCTTTTGACTCCTTCTGGACTTTAAAAGCACAGCAAATTGAAAGAGAGACATTATTTTCATCTTTTTTTTATGCTCACAGTTTCCCAGAGGTATAAAAATTGTTATAAAGAAGATTATATTATTCTTTACAGTATAGCGTACAGTGAAAGAGGCAGTTATTATTCTAACTGCTGCTGCATGTTCTTTGTGTTACCTAAACTGCTTGGTCATAAGTGGGTGTTCTGTGAGGATGAGAGCAGTGTATGACAATGATACAAAATTAACGGTTGATGTAGTAGCAATTGATATGAAAACAGACTCAGAGACTAAAAATGTGTCATGATTCATCTTAACCAACAGTACTCATAGGAGGATTTTATTGCTAGCTATTGCTTACCCTCATCCAGCTTAAAAAAGCCCCCACATTACCTGATATTTCTGTGATTCAGTGATCAAAAAAGTCTGTGCCCATTCTTGACATTGGTGTATTGGTGGCCACAAGTCTAAGCAGTGCATAGACCCCACTGCTCATTCATGTGCCTAAGAGCTGGCAAACCTTGCACACAGCTTTTCCCTCGCTCCATGCCAACACATACCTGGCTGTGGTAATACCAATTTGTCTTGTATTTGAAGAGCATTACTACAACTGTTTCGATGCCCGTGATTTTTGAATATAGCTGATTGAAAGGGAAGCTGGAGATGGAGCCTGGCCATAACTGTCCCCAAGAAATGGAGAAGCTGCAGCCAGGGAAGTTTTCCATCCTTCAGGACTCCGGGTCTGTGAGGACCATGGTTTAAAATACTTTTCCTGGCTGACACCTACTAGTGCAGTTTGTTGGGTGTCATGAACCATGCAGAATGTGTTGCATGGCTCCATGCCATGTGCTTTGCAGCAAAATTACATGATCACTCATCTACAAACCCAGCCTCTGCAACAGGTTCTGATGCAAGAGCATAAGAGTTCCACAGCTGAGTAGACGTGGTCTGCATCTAGTACTATGGGTTCTGTCAGGATGCTTGAAGTTATAGAATGACATTTTATCTGAGATACTTTTCTAAAGTATTTCCATTTTTCACTAATGATTTTATTTGTAAATATTTTTGATTTTGTCTTTAACAGGTTTGTTCCAAAGCATATTCATGTGAATGCAAACAGTAGCACAGAGTTTCATTCTGAAGTGGGGGTGAGTGAAGTATCAGGAAACACCTTATGAAGAGACAAAAGTTCTTACTGACTCTTGGGGAAACAAAGCATACAGTTTTTGATTTTCTGTGTTTTGCCCCTAAAGCAGCACAGAAATGAAAGCTCAAACTAAGAAATTGTAGATTCGGAGGATGTGCCAGTGGGAAAAATCAGGAAGCCCATACTTCAATGGACTAGATTTCATCCTATTATAATTTCATTTTAAAGTAATGGGAAATATCAAAAATAAACAACAAAAAAAGTCTGTGATGTCTGTTAACAAACAAGATTGAAAATAGAAATATTCAAAGATAGTAATACTGAAATTAGAAGAAATGCTTTATAAATGTTGCCTTGAGTTAGTGAGCTAAATTCCTTCATTGAGAGGCCTTATTCCTGGTGTGATATAGGTAGACGCTTCAAAAAATTGAGGAAAGATGAAGGGAGAACTGAATGTGAATTTAAAAATATCAGACCACTTTTCATCACTGTTTCCTCAATGAATGGTTATGCAGTGGCTAAATTGCATTGTGTATTATTTTTCCTAGTGGTTAAGTCTAATGCAACTTAGATTAATACTTTCCACTCTCGGTAGCTGCTGTTTTAAGTATGCCAAGCAAAAGATACCAAGTGTATCTTTTAGTTGTGAGGTTAAGAAGATTTTTATGTATAGCACTGTGCAATTCTGACACTTCACTAACCATTTGTCTGCCTCATGACACCTCAAATCGCAGCAGCTTTTTTTTTGTCACCATGAAAGTTGCTCCTTTCAACCCATTGCAGTTTGAGGTCTCAGGGGACAGGTATTCAAAATATAATTTTATTAAAAGAAGAAGAGCCAAATTTAATAAGAGATAACACCAGTTACTGTGTGAATCAACTTAAATCTAATGGAAAATAATCATATGAGAATTTCACGAAAAATACTAATGAGTTTTTGGAGAGAAATCTGTCTGTACTGCTGACAGTGGTATGTCCCCATCTTTTTTTTTTTTTTTTTCTATTTTATTTCCTTTTTTTGTCATTGTTTTTGTTTTGTTTGTGTGAATGTGTTTTGTTTTCCTGAGGGTGAAGGAAGGCATTTTTCCCTCAAGAAGGAAAAAAGTAAAGGCTTCTTTCTTTTAGTCTTTCATGGTGGCCTGACTTTTTTCACCTGGTATGAGTAAAATCATTCCAAGTTCGTGTATAATGCAAGGTTAAGTGTGCACCCTTGGTTCACTATATTTTTTTGGACATTTCTGTGAACAAAGCTGTCATCATTTCAGATATGTACATTGCTGCTTATAGACTTGTGACAGGTGTGTAAGTGGTGCCCTGCATTATAGATGAGCTCAGACTATACGAGTGCTCTGGACAGAGCAGGATTCATGGCACATCTCTGGTAGACATCATCCCCCTTCATGCTGAGCAATGTTCCTACTGATTTATAGACTCTTTGGCCTGCTGATGGCATCAGTAGCTACTGTCTAGCACAATGCATGAAAAAAATCCTGCCTATTTGAGTAAGCAGCTTTGAAGATAGGTAACTCTGTGACAGGTTTCTGACATTTTTTGGTAGGTGTCTTAGAATCAGATATGACTTTTTAAACAGCATTTGGGTAAATAGTGCTTTTTCTTTCACTGACATTTTTGCCCTACCTGAAATGATTCTCTCTGGGTGCTGCTCCTTTTGCAAATTCCATCCTCTAGATGGGACAAAACAGAGCAGTTCCTAGTGAAGCAGGCATTTAACAAGTTTTCTGTTTTATTTTCCACACTTCAAATGCCACAGTCAGACCCAGAGCCTGCCTCTCCTACACATTGTATGAGAGTGAGAAGCAGGTTGTATTTTATTGCTTTAACAGAAAGTTAATCCTTTGCTGCTTGTGTTCAGACTGGCGATGAAATGACAGCAAGAGTGAGGTGAGAGTAAGTGATGATGTCTTGGCATTTGACACTTGAAATGCATGTGTGCCTGTGAAGCTGTGACTCACTGATTTCTTTTCCAGGCGGCAGTTTGGCATAGCAGTGTACTTCTGTGGTGGATTTCAGATTAGCCAAATACCCTAGAACAGCAAACACTTTATTGTTTGATGGAAATTTTGACATTTTAGTATCAAGATGTGTATGAACAACTGGGGAGTCCAGTCTGGGGGTTTTTTTTTGTCACCTGCATCATACAGTGATCTTCAGGCCACAGAATGCCCCAGGCCATGTCCCTTGTTTCCCAAAACTGAAACTCATAGAGGAACGTTTAGAGAGAATCTGGGAAATGCCATTCTTAAGTGGAGCTGAAGTGGGAAACACAGTATTTCCTCTTCTTTAGTTTCACAGAGATTATGACAAGCCGCTTCAGATGTGGTGAGAAGGAGCTATGAATGGTATGATACTATAGAGTAAGGTGTTTTATAGACTTCAGAGAAAACATAAATACGAGGACTACTTTACCTGATGCCTTTACATGCTGAGAAAAACTTAAATCCACACTAACCCCTGAAACCGCATCCTTTAAGGTTTTCAGAGCAGAGAAGCATGTTTATTCCGAAGAAAAACAAGGAACAATTCCTCCTGTTTAGTCCTCTCCTGTGTATGTTATCATAAGGAGCAACTTGTTCTACTGATATTACCATACTCTGAAATTTAAGATGAACATATAATCATCAATTCATACAATAGCTATTACAGCAAAGAAAAAAATCCCATTTTTGCTATGAGGTTAAAACAACACTAGGTTTTAAAAGGAAATAAAATGCAAGCTCTGCAGCCAAGATATATTTTTCATTCTTTAGATTTCCTCATGTTTGCATTGTTTCAAAACATAGAAAAAAAATCTGAAATTGCTATATAACAGTGTATATTAGAAGGGGCTAGCATTTAATATATCAAGATAACTCTCCTTATAATGGCATAGCAGATGGTAGGGCTGTATTAGCAATCATTTCACTGAGAAGTAATCAGTCTATGTATGTGTTATTCACTTCACCCACTCAGTTAAATAAAGTTCAACAGCAGAATGAACCATGAAATTTTAAGCTTTCTTGGAGGTTTAGCCCAGCAATTGTGTATGCATTAAGAATAAAAGCTACACCAACAACTCCTATTGGAATTCATATCAAGATCATTCATATTCTGTTGAAATGAAGCAGGCTTATTAAGAGGTATTTCTGTCTTTCACATAAGATGTTTTTTCCCTATTATCTGCCATAACTTACAACTCCTCCAGTGTGCTGTCCCTTCTTAAGTATGAAAGGTTAAAAACGGTGCTTTGGGTGACTTTTTGTTTGTTGACTGCACCGTTCTACTTCTCAGCACTACCACTGCTACAAAGTACGCCTGGAACCTTGGTTCATGTTATTCATGTCTTTAAGCACTCAAGAAGAGAGGAAGCTGATTGTACTCTGTTCTGCCTGTGGAACCGCAGTGGAGTTTGTCTCCATCAGATATTTGTATGATGTTTCTGACTGCAGTGTTTATTCACAGGATGGTGGTGGCTGTGTTTTGAATTATGCCTTTTCAATGAGGCTATCTGGGTGTAGTTTATATTGCGTATTCTAACGCACCGTGGCTGATGACTTGGCAATCATACAGTTGTATGCATATCACATTTTTGTGTGTGCCTTCTTTGTATACTTACTGTCTAAAGAAACAATACTTTATTGCTTATAGACTTTGACATTTGTTTTGCAAATACATACACCCATTCTCTTTTCACCTGAGAACTTTCATATTTAAAAGTATTCTTTAAGGCTTCTTTGTGTTTTCAAATGCAGTTTATAGAGGTTTTTGATATTCATAATCTCTGTATGCCCTTCTTTGAGATAGAAGGTGCTTCTTTAAGTGTTCCTCCCCTAACTCCACATGCAGGAAAAGGTGAGGAAAACAGAATATGTCTGAATTGAATTTTCTTCAGGCTTGTAGGAATAGTCTATTGTAGGCAGTTTTCCTATACAAGCTCATGATTTCTACCCTAAATTCTACTGTTTTACTCCAACTGGGCTTCGTAGAGTATTCCTTCTTCAGACTGATTTTAGCAAACTGAAGTGCATATCAAAGTGTTGCATTTGCAATACGCTGGTGTGCCTCTTGCTTGGATATTAGAAAACTTCTTGGGAGCTGAGTTTTCTTTCTGTGCAGTTCTACGGCCAAAGTGTGGACAGTGGTGGCATTAGTCTTTAACCAGTTGATGGGATATGTGTGATGATAACAAGGGTCTAGTTGTTCCCCTGTTTGAGCAATACTTGATTTAAACGTTATTCAACCTTAGTGCAAAAGCAGAGTATTGTAGATACTTTGGTTATGCTATTGCCCCATTGGGAGAGGAGACTGATGGAGAGGATTTTAGACTTCCAGAATGACTCTGTTAATCTTTTTTCTTGAACTTTTTTTGGTTTGTAAGGCAGATACTACTCGCACTCTCAGAGTTAGTTCTGAACTACTGTGGATCTTAAATTGGTATTAAAACAGTTTATTATTGCACTTATGTGTAATGCAGTGGTGCTGGAATAGGATGCTATTAAAATTCATAAAAATGAAATTTAATTATCTATTAAATGAAGCAAAAACCAAGAGATATGACCAGTTTATGTGTCCCTATTCACTTATAAGGGCTCTGTATAGAGACAAAAATGTATCTCAACATTGATTGGGCATAGCTTTATCCTCACTGAATGAGATACCTGAGTTGAGAGTAAAGCTGCCTTAAATACCCATAGGCAGCTGAAATAGAGAGATCGTACTGGAGGTGATTCAGATCTAAAATGAGCTTAATTGCCTTCTGAATTCCTTATTAAGTTGTATTTAACAGACTGATACTCGACAGTGGTTCACTGAAAATACAAGAGTGCATATGAACCTGACAGTTACATATTATGGTTTCAGGCACCAAAGTGAATTAAAAATTATTCTTTATTATATTCCCAGTAATGATACTTTACTGTAGTTCTGTTAAAGTTTGTGGAGAAGGTATCATGTAGTCAGAATATCCTGTTTTAGTGTCTTGTAATCTGAAACTGCTCCGAAGAGAAAAAGGGCAATGCCCAGTCTGGATAAGAGTGACAGCAGTTTGGGCAGCTTCAAAGCAAGAGAGTGAATGTCTTGGGAACCACCTGCTAATGTTACTATAAGAAGTAGAATTGCAGCTACAAATGGGAGCTCTAATAGCTGTTAAGGTTTTTGGTGGTGTCATTATACTATACAGCAAAAGACAGGGCTTTTATGATGCCGGAACCTTGATTTGGTGCAAAGCAGTTATCTACAGCAGATAGGATGAAGCCAAACAAAAAAATTAAATTGCTGAAAATAAGTCTTTTAACCTTTTGAATTTTTATTTTCATTTGTTCTTCCAACAGTGGAAGCTCTACATTTGGGAACACTGATGGCTGCACATGGCTATTTCTTTCCAATCTCAGACCATGTTCTAACACTAAAGGATGATGGAACCTTTTATCGATTCCAAGTAAGTGTTTCATATGTTTTCCCAGGTTGCACAAATGCAGCCTTGTTTAAAAGGCTGCACGTAAAGGTTCATAACAAATCATGCAATATTTTCTGTCTTATGTAACCTAGTAGATGGTGATGATTCCTCTCAGATTAAAAAGTAATAGAAGGATTTTATTCAGTAAATTAAGTCAATACATTGTGTTAGAGTGGCTATTCTGATCCTTGAAAATGTGCTTGATAACAAAGTAATTCTAGTTGTGGAAGAATTCATCATGAAGTAAATTACTTTGATGTTTTCAAAGTTTAATACAGGAAGGGACTTTATTGACTTTGATTACCAGCAAAGTCTTAGTTTGAAAAAGGGCGGGTATCTGTTAGAAAAGGAGTGTAGTACCTGTTCTTTCCTGTAGAAGTACTTCCTTATTGATAACAGAGCACCACTGAAGTGGTGTGTGTTCTTAAAACACATACAAACACATTTCTGCATCACACTGTACATAAATGACAAAGATATGCAGGTGCTTCAGAAAAAAAGATATGCAGGTGCTTCAGAAAAAAAGACAGAAGGAAAATTCATGTGATATAAATATACAAATATATGTATGTATTTTATTCATGCTCCTAATTGTATTCCATGTATTAGATTTCAAATTAGAGGCTTGGAGGGTGCTGTTGTAGCAGAACAGCAACACAGCAAATTGCAGAGCAATACCACCTCTGACTTGTAACAAGTATTTGATTATGTATTCTAGGGTAGGAATTAATTTGCTTTGTTTGCCATGTGTCACTATCGACAGTGGTGGTTGTAATCTGTATTGTAATTAAGCAGAAGTTGTGACAGGTATCACCAACAGATGCTTGAAGATCTTTGCTAGATGTTTCCTGTTTTGAAAGCATGCTATAATGAGCATCATTATGAAACTGATTATATAGATACCACAGTATGGGAAGCCTGGTGTCTTATTGCCAACTGTATTATATAGTCACAGAAAAATAATCTCTGGTAGGAGAAAAACTATTATCCTCAAGATATTTAAATTTAAATTTTATCTATCTTCAAAATTATTTAAATAAGAAACCATAGAAAATAAAACAGATCTAAGATCATCATCTTTCAAATGCAGAAGCCCCCTTATACATTAGAGAACTGTCAAGCATTACATGATGTCAGTTACTGTAGAATACCTTTGTCAAAATATGATTTGAGTCATGTATGTATTACAGACCCACGCAAGGGAAAATAAATTTTTGACCTAAAATTTAACATGTTAGCGTGAATATAACTAAATATCTACAGTTTAATCTAGCGAAGAAGAGAACAGTTGCTGCATGCATTTCAGTATCACTAAAAACACACAAAAAATCCCTTGGTATCATTGCCTTGGTATCTCTGTGTACCAGACAGTCCTCTGTGCTCAGACCAGTGACCCTTCTCNGTATCACTACTATATAGATCCTTGGTGGATCATACTTTATAAAAAACCTGCCCTCCAGCAGGTATCATTGCCTTGGTATCTCTGTGTACCAGACAGTCCTCTGTGCTCAGACCAGTGACCCTTCTCAGCGAGGACTTACCCTTTTTCCACTGTTTCCTTTAGCTTCTGCTCTCCCTTGGTGGCTCCTGCCCACTCATTCCGTGTTGTTGTAAGGGATAGAGGGATGGCATGGAGTGAAGGGGCTTGCTGCTGAGGGAAGGCACTATGGGAAAAGCAAAATACAGAAAGAGACTGAGGAGTGACAGAGGTCCTGGTTCTCAGCTTCCCTCTTATCTCCCCTTCCATAATTGGGTTGAAGGAACAGGTAGATGAGCATTAACTGCACTGTGAACAACTGTGGTTATTGCAGATAGTCTATCATGAGATTTTCTCAGTGAAATCTGTTGTCTGCATGGTTGGACATGAAGATTTAATTTGAGTTACACTGTAAACCAATGTAAATCGATTTACATAAATTATAGATCTAGCACATACTTGCCACATGCATATGAAATAAGGTAATTTCCACAAGTGGTGCTAAGCATATAGCTGCAGTAAATTGGCTGTTTACTGCTTATGTTGATTTTTTACAGATGCTTCTTTAAAGCTACTTTACATCTGCATTGCTTATAACTATGCTAACAATGATAAACAATGCAATTTTACCTCCTGATAATATATAGCATGGGGGAAAAAAAAAAAGTGGTTGCACACTCTGTAATAGTATTCAGTGGAGAGGAAGGTAACATTTCCAAAAGTTAATCTGTACGTGTATGAATGTTGCACTATAATATTTGCTCAATTGCTCTGATATTTCTTCAGAAATAGGATCCCTTGACCAGTTAGGATTCACCAATTTCTATATATTCTAATAGAAAGAGAAAATACAGTGCATATGCCAGCACCGAAAAGTTTAGAAGTCAGTTCCTGCAACACAGCAGCCTAACCTACAAAAATGCGGCTGAGTGCAATAATGTTTTCCATGCACTGTTTTTTTTGCATTCTAAAGGGTAACAGATTCCCTCCTGGCAGTAAAATTGCTTCCAGTTTTTTAAAACAAGTTAGTGTTGTATAGAAGTGGATAAAGTAGTGGAAATTGTATTTCATTTGCACAAATGCCCTTTTACAGGCAAAAATATGCTTTTTAAGTTATTACTTTTGCTGTCAGGAGGGCTGTAAAATCATCATTACATCTTCTTTTTTAAATAATGTGGCTTTAGAAATAAAAAATCATTCCTGATCGTTCTTTGACCTACTAAGTTCTAACTAGTCCAGCTTACGTGATAATAATTTAATTCAAGGGAGATGGATCTGAATATTAACAGTCTTACTAGTAATAGTTTCTTATTAATCTCAATGTGACAAAACAGAAAATATAGTTATAGCAATGCTCTGCACACCTCCACTGTTAGATCCTGAACATGTGAATGGTTTTCTCCTCATATTTTAATCCTGGCACAAAAGTGGGACCTGAATACCTGCTCTCTGCCCTCCTCTCTCTGAGAGCAAATACTTGTGAGGGGCACAAATAAGTAAAGCAACATGCACCTTAGAAAGCAATTCCTTCTCAGGCCAAACATAGTTCACTGACATCATTACATTCTTGTCCAGACAGCTGATAATGTGGCTGCCCTGGTCAGAAATGCCTGATTCTCACTCTTTTTAGTTACTAACCATCCAGAAGTTTCACACAGAGAAAAAAAAATGTTGATTTTTTCTACAAATTATATATCCATCTTAAGTGTCTCACCATCTGTAGTGAAAAAGAGTGTTTTCTGATACCTTTTCTTTAAACAAACTCCTAGAATACCTGAGGCTTTTGCTAATCATATTCCCTTTTTTGTTGATTAGTTGGTAATTTCTTGCAAAAAAAATTCAGAGTTGAAGTTTAGGTTCTACTCTGGTCATTTCTAAGTTGGAAAATTTAAATAACTAAGAAAAGACTTTCTTGATGTGAAAACATGAGTTTGGTGAACAAAAATTTCATTGATTTTGACAAGATGAAGTGTCACTGTGATTTCTCCTGTTCTATGACTGGGAATAGAAAGACACTTTCTGGAAGAGTATGTCCAACCTTTCTGGTCTTGTTTTTCCTCTTGAAGTGAGGATTAAAGTACATGGCAAACAACTGTTGTGGAGACCACCGCAGCACTCCTGCTGCTGTCAACACGCCATGCCTCAGAAGAACTTTATTGGAAGTTGCGTTTTTACAATAAAGGAAAGAAAACAGCTTATCTTCTCCAGCATTTTGCATATTGATTGGAGATACAAGAATTACAAGTGCAAGGACTGTTTCTTAGTCTCTGCTGCTCAAATTCAACACATACTACTTCTGTTTAGGTTTCACTGAGGGAAAATGAGGAAATCATAGAATCACAGAATGCCTAAGGTTGGAAGGGACCTCTAGAGGTCATCTAGTCCAACCCCCCTGCACACGCAGGGCCACCTAGAGCACATGGCACAGGGCTGCATCCAAGCGGGTCTTGAAGATCTCCAGAGAAGGAGACTCCACAACCTCTCTGGGCAGCCTGTTCCAGTGCTCTGTCACCCTCACTGTCAGAAGATTTTTCCTTAAGTTCCTGTGGAACTTTTTATGCTTCAGTTTGTGGCCATTTCCTCTAGTTCTGTCAGTAGCCACCAGTCAAAAGAGGCCAGCCCCATCCTCCTCATTGCCTCCCTTGAGGTACTTATAGACACTGATCAGGTCCCCTCTCAGCCTTCTCTTCTCCAGGCTGAACAGGCCCAGCTCCCTCAGCCTCTCCTCATAGGGCAGATGTTCCAGGCCCCTGATCATCCTCGTGGCCCTGCGCTGGACTCTCTCCAGCAGCTCCACATCCCTCTTGTACTGTGGGGCCCAGAACTGGACACAGTACTCCAGATGTAGCCTCACCAGGGCTGAGTAGAGGGGCAGGATCACCTCCCTCGACCTGCTGGAGACGCTCCTCTTAATGCACCCCAGGACCCCATTGGCCTTCTTGGCCACGAGGGCACACTGCTGCCTCATGGTCAACCTGTCGTCCACCATGACGCCCAGGTCCTTCTCAGCAGAGCTGCTCTCCAGCAGGTCGGTCCCCAGCCTGTACTGGTGTCTGGGGTTATTTCTCCCCAGGTGCAGGACCATGCACTTGGCCTTGTTGAATTTTATGAGGTTTTTGACTGCCCAGTTGTCTAGTCTGTCCAGGTCGCTTAGGATGGCAGCGCAGCCCTCTGGGGTATCAGCTACTCCTCCCAGTTTGCTATTATCTGCAAACTTGCTGAGGCAGCACTCCATTCCTTCATCCAGATCATTGATTCATTGATAAATAAATTGAACAGGACTGGACCGAGAACTGACCCCTGGGGGACCCTGCTAACCACAGGCCTCCAACTAGACTCTGCACCGCTGATCACCACCCTCTGAGCTCTGCCATCCAGCCAATTCCCAATCCACCTCACCGTCCACTCATCCAGCCCACACCTCCGGAGCTTGTCCAGGAGGATGTTGTGAAGGACGGTGTCAAAAGCCTTGGTGAAGTCAAGGTAGATGACATCCACCGCTCTCCCCTCATCTATCCAGCCGGTCATCCCATCATAGAAGACTATCAGGTCAGTCAAGCATGATTCTGCTTGGTGAATCTGTGCTGACTAGTCCTGAACACCTTCTTGTCCTCCATGAGCCTGGAGACTACAGCAAGTGTGAGCCGTTCCATCACTTTTCCGGGGATGGAGGTGAGGCTCTCTGGCCTGTAGTTGCCTGGGTCCTCCTTCTTGCCTTTTTTGAAGACTGGCGTGATATTGGCCTTCTTCCAGTCCTCCAGCACAGTACTTCCCCCATTCTCCAGGATCTTTCAAAGATGATGGAGAGTGGCTTAGCTAAATGGAAAAAAAGTGGCTTAGCTAATGGAAAAACCATTTCAAATAATGCATCTTTCTGACTGCCCTCTCAGACACTTTCTCCCATTGCCTTCCATGTTCAACCTCTTCCCAGGCTGGGAAAGAGGAGTCTCAGAGCTCAAATCTACATCTGCATTCCTCAACCTCTTTTTTTTTTTCATTTGTAATTCCTAGTTCATGAGGGAGCGCTGATATCCTGGATCATATCCTTCCTGTACAGACTAGCTACTGCTAGGCCAGCATTCTTAAACTTTCTTTGCTAAGAGATCATTTGAGTCAACTACAGTGAATATAAAAATGAATGCCTGTGAATTCTCCCATCTTTCATGAAAAGCATTTAAGATTGTATGTAACAGTTCTTTAGCAAAGACTTGATTTATGCAGTTCCCTTGTGGCCTTCAGAAGAATAACAATAATATTCAATGAAGGTTTGTGACTGATTTCAATATTCCTCCCCCATCCACAGTAATTAGATTTTTAACAATTTCAGGGAGTAGAGCAGTTTCAGAAACTGCAATCGTTTTCTTACTACTACAACAAGGTGTAGCTGAAAGATTTTTAATGACTTCCCCCTTCAGTAATGCAGTTTAATGCATTAATCATAATTTTAAAAGCTGATGGGCAACACTGATTTTTACAAGCAGCTATTTCATTACTTCAGGTATTATTATTGATTAATATTATGGTAGAGTCAAAGCAGATCTATTTGTTTGCTCACCATGCATGACAGCCACTGCTGCACATGTGTTTAATGCAGAATATATATTATATTCTCAGATTTTATTTCACATTTTTAACAGGAGGATTCAGAATTTCTATGCTTGAATTTAACTAATAATATAATTCTGTAAATCAAGAGAAACAGTATATATTTGCATTACAAATGCAAACATTATGTCAATGTTTGTAAAGATATTTGTAACAGCCAGTTTTATTATAAATACATAAATGGTTCTATGATAGCAAGTGAAATACTAAGCAAGACCTTATTTCTCTAGTTGCTGACTTGTACTGTCTGCTTATTCAAATTACTGATACCATTAAACAAAATGCCTTAAAAGTGTAGTAATGAAAACTGGCAGCATTATTTCTGCCTGGGCTGATAAACAGTACTTGCCTTTCCCCAAAACGTTCTGCCACCCACCTTCCTTCCGGCTATAAGTGGGATGTCATGGCAAAGTGACAAATGTTCCCTGTTTAATACTTGTTCATGACAAACTACTTTGCATTTCCTTCTGAGGAAAAATATTTTAAGTATAATACCTCCAGATTCTCTATGTTTCACGAAGAAAAAAATACATATTTTTTAAGCTTCTGTCTGAAAATGGTGGTGTTGGGATACAGGACCTTATCCCATGCCCGTAACTCTCCTGGGCAAAAATCTTCACTAGGGTTTCTAGGTCTGAATATGTGAGCTGTAAGAAATAATTAAAGCTTTAATTAAATAATTAAAGCTTTCTCCCACAGATTGCATTAAGTTTACAAATGTAAGCCACATTCTGGGCATAGAGAAGTGAATTTACATGGGCACTGTCCCCTTGCATTGCTGTGGGAGTTTTGAAACGGAACAGAAGCGAGATCAGAAGCTTTCTACTTCTCACACACTCGCTTAAGGGTCTGTTTATAAATCTGCTGTGAAGTTACATGATTAAACAGAGGCAAATTAAACATGGACAAAATAATCACTTCTATTTGCTTTTGTGGTCAGGCATTCTGGGAGTTTCTGCTTAGGATCTGGTGCAGGATCGGTGTTAACTTCCCCCATTGCCGTGTCTGGAACAATGAGGGCTTGAGAGGGAGGCAGCTCCGGAGGGGTGGGCCTGCGCCCAGGAGCTACCCTGGGGAAACGGCCTCCTACGGGGTGCACAGGAGCCAAGCGGAAGAGGAGTCCTTGATCCATGTTCCCCAAAGCTGAATGCACCATTCTAGCGGTTGGACTGCTCTGCCACACAAGTTTTGAGATCAGGTTTCTCCCTGGGCCTTTTCCTAGACAGGGGTGATATTGCTTGAAATTAACATTTATTAATAGAATTTAGCAGGGAGGTTAAGACTAAAATTTTATAACTACTAATACCAAACAATTAGGCAGGAACGCATGGAAAACACCTTTGGGAAAACTGCAGTCATCTTAGCTACAGATAGGTTTATCGCTGATGGATTTTTGCGTAGAATGACAGCATTATAAAAAATGTTTAATCAGAAATTGATTTTAAAACCCTTCATTTTCAGTGTCATTATTTTTTAAGTTGATTTTTATTTTTGCACTTTGTTGAGGTTTTTTTAAATATATATTTTTTAAGCTGTTTTTTTTTCCTGCCTGTCTTTAGAACAATTTCCTTTGTATCTCTCCCCACCATTTCTATTCTGTTTTGAAAGTGAATAGCTCTTGACAACTCTTTGAAAACATTTTTGGTTGCATCCACTTTTTCTCTTTTTTCTACTTGGGCTTTGCAAAATCAAAGATTTAATATGATCTTGAGAAATCTGGGTTGTACTTACTTTCTAGTTTTCAGGAACTTGCAGATGGACAATGTATTGTTTGAGCTTGAACCTAGAAAGTATGAGTTTAGAAATTTTCCGTAAATTGGATGAACTAACCTGAAATTCCTGAAGTCATTTTACCCCCCCCCCCCGCTTTTGGAAAAGATAGATCTTTGCCTTGCTCTACTCTTCTGGGACTGCTCTGTCCTCAGTTTTTAAAAATGTTTCAAAGGTCACTTGAGTCAATATTTCTCACATATTTAACTTGCACCTCAGATAATGTGAACCCCTTTAGGCAACCTGCAGATAATCCAATACTTTTACTATGCCCTACCAATTTAGAGGTCAATGACTGTTAGATACTATCGAGAATTAGGGATTAGCGGAAAAGAGAAGTATTAGAGCAAATTTCTACTCATAATATTTACACATGCATATAACTCACAGTGCTGATGAGTTGAATTTTTGCTTGTTTTTGTTGTTTTACAAATTCATCTACAGTTTACACACATGGAAGCAGTATAATCTTTCAAGTATTCTGTGGCAAATTTCATCAGGCCTCTGAATTGAACTGTCTGACCTTATATAAATGTGTCTCCTCCTGTGGTTTTTTTTCTCTCTTTTTTTTCCTCCTGTGCTTTGCCCTGTTATCTTATCTTCTAGTCAAAACTAATTTGGGCCATGTCGAGGGACGGGACTGGGGCAGACCTGAGCTCTGCTCTCTCTGGGGGCGCGCTGAGCTTCACTCCTCTGCACCTCCCTTGGACGAGCTGCAGCCTGCCCTGCGCAGAGCAGCCCAAGCGGTTTTGGCTTTGGTCTTACCTTTTAAAATATTCTGGAGCCGCTTATTATTACTTCTCCTGTACTTTTCTAATTAAAACTCATGTTCTATTTTAAACTTTCTACTTTTATCTGCAGAAGGGTAAAAGTGGGAAGAGGCTCAGACTTTGCCCTTATTAGCATACACGTTCATGTGCACTTCTTGTATATATATATTTTTTGTTTTGGTGTTTAGTTGACTGAACATCACCAGTGCTGCCTCGTCTGTTCCTGTACCTTAGGGGCTGTTTGTACCCTAGGGGTTTTGTTGCCTTGCCTGGCCATTTGTGGTTGTATCGGTCACATTGGGTCCAGTGGTGCTCTGCAGGAGTCGCTGATAAGAAGAGTGACTTTCTGTTCCATCCCAGAGCCAGGAACAGCTTACAAGGAACTTGTCTCAGCCTTTGAAGTTAACCCGTGGCTTTTTTTATCCTTTAACTCATTGTTATTGCTTCATCAATAGCAAAGACTTGCAANGTGCTGCCTGGTCTGTTCCTGTACCTTTAGGGGCTGTTGCCTTGCCTGGCCATTTGTGGTTGTATCGGTCACATTGGGTCCGGTGGTGCTCTACAGGAGTCACTGATAAGAAGAGTGACTTACTGTTGTTCCATCCCAGAGCCAGGAACAGCTTACAAGGAACTTGTCTCAGCCTTTGAAGTTAACCCGTGGNATTGGGTCCAGTGGTGCTCTGCAGGAGTCGCTGATAAGAAGAGTGACTTTCTGTTCCATCCCAGAGCCAGGAACAGCTTACAAGGAACTTGTCTCAGCCTTTGAAGTTAACCCGTGGCTTTATTTATCCTTTAACTCATTGTTATTGCTTCATCAATAGCAAAGAGTTGCAAGATTTTAATATTACATTTTCTATATTTTGTATACTGTTTCAAAAGACGCATGTAATATTTTATTTTAGGTGTGGGTATTCCCTGGCTTAGAAATAGAACCGTGAAGCAGCAGGCAATGAGCTTCTGCTCCTATTAGAGCTGATGGATCACTGTTACAGTAGAGTTCATTTTTTAATCCTACTTATTTAACCTGAGGGTAGTTTTAAATGTGTTACCTTTCTGTCCTCTCAAATTCTAAATTACCATTAAAATTATTTGGAGGGAGGTGAACAGCAAGAGAGTTTTCCATTTTTGCAGCTGAGAGTTCTTTGAGAAAAGGCCACAGGGAGCAAAGAGCAGACCAGAAGTTTGTCCTAAGGAAAATGTTCCAAAATATAGCTCAGATGCACCAGGCTTCACATTTAATTAGGTTGAATCAACTTCCCAAATGGTATATAATTGTGTGCATGTCTGTATATTTTTATATATTTATAAGTACATATAGATGTATATGTAAAGGTACTATGTGTATAAATATTGTAATCCTTTAAATTTTTATCCCAAAATGGTTTTCATGTGAAAACCATGTGAAAGCCAATGTTGTCATATTTTCTTCGTTTGGTGGAACAGAATTATTTTAACAATATATTTCACTCAGTTTTAATAAAAACTGTATTGAATTAATTCTTGATTTTTTTAATTGGCTTTCCATTAAAAACGTTGCATTTTAAATACAAAATTACAAGTGACAAAAGATATTTAGAAAAAAAAAGAGCTTCAGCAAATGAAAGTGACTTTGATAATTTGGTAAAAACACAGTGGTTTTTGGCCTTTTTTAATAAATAGCTTCTAGGGAAGAGCTTTACATTTTAATGTATAGTAATGAAAATGCTTCAAAATCAAGAACTAAGTGGACTCAAAAGTCTCCTCTGTCTTTTCACCTTCTGAAACTTCTTCTTCAGCCCATATGAGAGGTGTGTTGAAAGCTGTGTTGCTAGAGAAGATGAAAAAGACAGCCTCACTTCCTAACCTTGTGTTTTTCATTCCCTTACCTTAAAAATAAAAAGAACACTTTGTTCTTCTTTTTCAATGCCATTCTGACACTAGTGCAATAAACAAGCATACCAAAGTAATTTGCTGTTTTGATGCCTATTTCAAAACTGTTGAGTTAAAAATATAATAGATCTACCAAAAATGTAAATTGACTTTTAAAAGCAGTATCGATCCAAGGACTGTATAAATTTTGTGTTGTCTAACCTGAGTTCCCTACTTTTCTATTTTGTCTTTAGACACCCTATTTTTGGCCATCTAATTGTTGGGAGCCGGAAAACACAGACTATGGTCAGTGTGGACATCTTTCTTATTTATTTCGGGAATTATGTGTTATATGAATGCACACATCATTGCAGTCTGTCTCATTTGATCATGCCACTGTTAAAAAAATCATTTATGTTGTGTAATCCCTGTGCAAGAATTGCTGATACCGAACTAAATGTGCTGTTCCACTTTTCAAGGTTTATTAAAGTGGAAATCTGATTTCAGGTTGATCCAGGAGAAAAAGCAGTGTCAGAACACCCCAAAATTTACTTTTCCATTTACACTTTCATTTTATTCCATTGAGTGCAATCATTCGCAGTGACAAAGACTCAGTGAAACAAAGGACACTTTATTGATGACTATAAAATAATTATTAGGTTTAGATGCAAAGTTGTACCTAATTTAGAATTCTTACCTCTGAGATATGGTGTGTGGAAAATTATTTGTTTTGTAAACTAGGAACTGTAATAGAGATATATCTTATTTATCTGCCTGATGTTAGACATTTTATTCATAAATTACACACTATAATTATTGATGTGCATTTACACAGTAAAATGTGGAGATAATAGGTAGTGAAGTATTACAAAAAGCCTCAAGCTAAGCTTTCCAAAAATGATGACTCAAATTAGGTTCCTCTGTACACCAAATAATAACACAATTCTTAAAGAAAATGGATAATCTGTGGACAGCCTCCTGTTCATTTGAATACAGTCTGTAAGTATCAGCTGTATCAGGTCTTCAGCTCACCTGAAGACAGGTTTCAAATACATTGCTAAGAAAAACAATTCCAAACTGAGATTTTCAGCAGAACTGAGTGCCGTCAATGCAGACTTTGAAAAGAGCGCCAGTTTCCTCATCCTGTATAATGTTAAAATGCTTACCTTTCTTAAAAAAAATAAAGAGATTTGAAGGTATGCAGCAAATAATAGATATCAAAAGGTCCTAGAGAGCAGCTATTTGTATCAAACATAGTTGCTACTCCACCTGAGGAAACTGATTGCTAAAGAACAAGTGTTTGATTTACCACTTAGTATAATATTCTTTCTTTTCCTTGAAAGTGTTATTTGCATTCCTCAAAGGAGCACTTTGCTGTAGTCTTGTAATATGTTAAAGATCAGAAAGTAATGTATTGTGGTTTTAAGAGACACTGAGCTGTTCAGCTGTAGTGCCTATGATATTACTCGGGGAATTTTAGTGAGTAAATTTATATTCAGAAATACTTATTAAAATTTCCTGCTGGCTAGCAGGTCTGAACTTGAGGTCAGGTTGAGGAATAACTTTGATTAATATCCTTCGATGTAAATTGGGAGATGCTAACTTTATAGTTGCACCTAATTACTAGAGTGGGCAGTGAATTACATACATTAGCCCATCGGTGAACAGAAATATTATAAACTCATAAGCAGTTTATAAACTTATGAGCAGTTTATAAACAGTTTTTGCGTGACAGGAAGTTACAAAATTAAATTTGGTGTCAGATTCTTCATCATATGAGGAGATACCTTTGTTCAGGATTTCACCCCAAATCGATTCCAAAAAGGTTATGCAGATTTTTACGGTAATTCTGCCACTTAGTAGCAAATATAAATATAATTTATCTTGTTACAAATATTCAAATGTATTTATTACTTTTAATGTATAATGGTGCTGTGCAGTGCTTTATTCTTAAAAATTATGGATCATATCCTGAACAACCTTAAATCTCTACCTCCCAAAACAAATGACTGTGGCAGGCTATTCAGGGTCTCTCAAACAAGCAAAAAAATAGGCTTTCTCAGTAATCTTCCTTTATTAAAGTTAATAACAAAGCAAACTGCTTTCTGTGGCATTGACCTAATAATTATAAGCCTTTGAAAACATGCCGCAGTTTTCTTTTATTTTAAAAAATACTTTCAGTCATTCACCGTTATTCATCCATTGCTGGGCTACTGCCTAGAATGAAGAATACTGCCAGTAGAATAACGAATTGACCTTAAGATAGAAATTAAGTGAGATTAAGATACTCCGTGTGGTCATTTATTATCAGAGCTAACTCAGATAGATAGAAATAATCTTTATATCTTTAGAGAGCCTCTAAAATACCATTTGCTTTCCTGCTCTATGTTAGCTTACAATATAACAAACAAAATGTAAAACAGAAAAAGAAAATCTTTCAAAAGCGTTCAAGACTAGTTTTCACATGCACAATGCCATTTCTTGGTGGAAGAAGGAGAGGTTAGATTATAACATGTCAGAATGAAATCATGTGGCCTTGGTAACTGTTAAAATAGCAATCATTTTATCATTTTGAGAGTACTAAGAAAATGTCATTTTCAGAAAGTGCCGAATGTTTCTTTCCCTTTCATTTGAAAATCAAGCTGTAAGAGATCTCAAGATAGAGGCCTCAAGCTGCAAATGATTTTTAAAAGGCAGGTTCTTGGTTTTTATCTGCTGATGGTTCCATCATGCTCTGTGTCATGGAATCCATCCAGGAAGGGCATGTTGTTCTGTGCAGAATCTTGTTCATTTCAGCAAGATTTTATTAGTGGAGGTTTCTGTGCACACTTCATGTTTTTAGGTTTAGAGGCTGGTGGAGTTCAAGGCACTTGGCTTTTCCTGTGACTTCAGTCATATCCCTGAATTATGATTGTTTTTGTGATTTTAGGACTGGATCTTGTGTTCTGCTCTGTTACGGAAGCGACCACAGCTAGTGGCGAGGTGTGCTACCTGCCTGCAATGCAGGCAATGAAATTTTTGACTAGCATATTCTTTTCTGGCAAATTGAAAAACAGTTCGTGTCATCAAAAGTTAATTAAATTGTTAAGTTTATAGCACCTCACAACGGGTAAATCAGTTGCATATGAGATTGTTGTTCTGTATGCATAAGGGCTTATGGGACTTGTTGGGTTCTACTGCAGTGACTCATAGCTGTGGGAAATCTGAGGAAATTCTCATGTTTGAACTTGATAAATAAGGAAGATCAAAGGTTAGGGCAAAATTCCACTTAAAATAAAATACAAATTATTTTCATAATAATTTGTATTTATTGAAAAACTCAAGCCTAAGCAGAGAAAAACAGCCGTGAGAATGCAAGATATAGGTAGGATTTCAAGGCAGGTGGACAGAAATAAGAAGGAAACTTAGCAACTTCTAACTGTTTTCTCTCTGCTGATTTTTGATGATGTTAAGATTCAGCCATGCCCATGGCATACAGACCTTTTCTTATATTTAAATGTAAAAAAAAGTATTTTTCTAAAGACAGAGTAAAATTTTGAAAATTACAGTGACAGTTATAGCACAAAAGATATTTGAACAAAGAGGTAGAAGACAGCACTCAATTGCATCAATATATTTACAATAGGATGCTACTTCTCATCTTGCTTTTCTTTTTTCTTTGTTCATTTCTCCTGAATGAGTTAAAAATGGAGCATTGCAACTACCTGAGGAGGGCATTCTACACACAGTTGCCTATATATATAGTATATAAGCAAAGTAGAATGGGATCTTTTTTCAGTGTAGGTTGATTATGAATTTGATGCTTTCTGGCACTCTGCTATGTGAAGTGCTGTTTTTTGTGAAAGTCATATCGTATGCGATTTCATTTTTGTTGAAATGTAGGAGGCACAATATGCAATGGTTCAGCCAGGTTTTAGCATTAAGTGGGAGATGATTGCAAAATTGGTAAGTTAATTGAGAAAATATTATGGGATTTTGGGTAGTAATCTTGTTTCGCTGTGTGCTGCTTTACAGGAGCAAATTTCTCAGTAATGGTGAATTGTCACTGAAATGACAAGATACTTAAAACGTGCTTAAAGCCTTTGTAGAATCTTGGTAGGCTACGAAGAACACATTAAATAACTGCTTTTGCGGCACGAGTATGCGAGCACATGTCCATGTGCTCTGTAAATGACACTAAATGAGACAATATTGCTATGTATTAAAAAAAATCTT
Organism: Crypturellus undulatus; assembly: GCA_013389825.1. Classification (NCBI taxonomy): domain Eukaryota; kingdom Metazoa; phylum Chordata; class Aves; order Tinamiformes; family Tinamidae; genus Crypturellus; species Crypturellus undulatus. Next base: position 371,259 of record VWPW01013412.1, read on the forward strand.
AAATTCTGGTGTTACAAAAAAGAACAAGTTGTGGAGGTAGCCTTCAGTAGTCTTCTAGATAAAGTCATGTGCTGAAAAAGAAGTATTCTAGAAAATTCAAGTCCTTACAGGAAGTAAGCCTTAATTTCTCACTTTAAAAGTGTAAGATCCATATGATGAATACTGCCAGTAAACTTATATAGCAATTCTCTAAATATTCATGACTCTGTTGTGCAGGCTAATTATAAAAAAAAGGAAATAATCCCCAGCACCTTTGCTCTGTATTAGTTGTTGTTGCATAATTTGCTCTCAAAGCCTTTTTGTGAGAGCGAAAGTCTGTCCTTTTTAAACGGTGACATTAATTTCTTGGTAATTCAATGCTATTTCAAATGATACTGCCTTCTCACATAAGAATAAAAGGACAAAGACCACTCTGCATTCTGACAATGAGCGCGTGGCTTATTGCTGCACCTCTACCGAAACCCATGTACATAGTGCACAAAGAGTAATTGCAACCCTGTATCCTGTTTTTTCACAGTTGGCCTACAGTTTTCAGCATAGAGTTCTGTTGCCTGCTTAGTTTGCATGCCTTGCTTCAGATCCCTCTGTGAAAAATTGATTATGTCAAGAATTGTCTTATTCATCTTGCATCACTCTTTTGCCTGGGAAGCTGCCAGGAAGGACAGTACAGCGTAGGCATTATAGGCTTTCTTTGCCCAAATGCTCCTGCGGGAGTCTCTCGGTAGTGGTTAGCTTAGTGGTTTGCAGTGTGGATTTGAGAATGATTAAGCTCTATTGCTTGCCTGAACTCTGCTGGAAAACTGCATGTGCTCAGCATCTCTGGAAATCCATCCATAAATATGAGTCAGTAGCTTTGGGCAAAACTGCTAGCAGAGTGGGCTTTTCTGTGATAAAAATTGTCAGATATGAATAAAAAATGTATTTGTTAAAATCTATGCCGTGAGAATGAGGAGACATTTACCAATAGAGTGTAAATAGTTTGTGAATAGCTCTGAAGTTTTAAAATAGTTGAATCTTGATCCAATTCACCTTTTTTTTTTCAACAGCTTTTGTCAGCCAGTGATGACTCCTGCAAGCAAACTTCTTAGAGCCTTAGTAGACATACTTCTTTTAAGGACCTGCCTCATAGTTTCTCAATATTTGCTGGATTTCCAGTTGTAGTAAGGAACACATACTTAGCATTAGACTTAAATCTTTTATTAATTTGCTCACAAGACTGGGTTGTGGCTCCTGAACTGAATGACTTCAGTTTTTCTTTAGCAAGTGGTTAGCAGAGAAATTGCATAAACAAAATGTATGTGGAAGAACTAAGTGAGGAGCACAGTCTATCAAGGAGAAATGTCTCTCAAGAAAACAGCACTAGTTCTAGTGCTTGTTATGCTCAACAATTTGGGCAGAACCCAATCAAATGTGTATTTGGAAAGAAGTTTGCATTAGCAGAGTGGGAGAGTAGGTGACCTTGGGATTCATACCCCATTATATTGTTCTGCAGAGCTATATAATTCATTCACTGGGAGCTATCCTTGTCCTATAAATACTGAGAAGTCTCACTTCAGTGAGCATGTCCTGAATTTTGTTCTGATGCTCACTAATGGTGACATTGAGAAGCCACTGCAGTTATGGATCTTGGGAGCAGAGAGCATTTCTGCAAGATGCTCTCCCATCAGTCCAACCTAACTTTGCCTTCTTCCAGGATGCAAGGTATCTTGGAAAGTAAAGTGTAAAGGCAGGAGAAACAGTTTCATCTATAGTAGAAAAGGCCGCTTTTCTCACCACTTAAGAGCTTTTTACCAGAGGAAATTTTCATTCTGTGAATGGGGAATCGTTCATATAATATGGCATAAATGTAAAATGTATTTTTCCAATATGTCCATATAAATAGATATGAAAAGATAACTAACTCAAATAGATGTTTTCTGTAGCATTACTTTAAAAGCATTACTTCAAAAGCATTCATAATCTGTGTTTAGGTCTCCTATAAATAGTCAGAACTTACCATGAAAATAAGTTCAGAGATATATAAACATAACTCCTAATTTTCAGAATTGCTTTCAAATCACCATGTTGAGTAAACTAAAGGGGTTTGCCTCTTTCATTATTAATATGGAAATTAGAGCTTTCAGGCTGTGAAAGGAACAGTGTCAGCAAATGCTTTTTTGGGAAGTCATGCACTGCCTTGCCTGTGTCGGCCTTTGCCAAGCGGACACCAAGTAATTGTCACCTTTTTCAAATATTGCCCAGCTCCTGAGGCCATCCCCCTTGCTGATTTTGGAGTTTAGGAGAAAACACTCTCCATCCTTTGAGATCCCCAGAATGTGCCTTGGATTGTACCTGCCTTAAGAGTTTTGTATGTAAAGCTTGTGGATTGGATTTGGATTTGTTGAACTCCTTTTCCTGGAAGCTTTGCAGCAAATTTATATGAGTGCCCTTCGGATATGAGTTGTTGGTTTTGTTTTTTTTTTTTTTCAGACAGAGTTAAATTCTTGAAAGCAAAATTGGAAGCATGATGAACATGAAGAAGTATGCAATAACTCAGTGGAGTTATTTTAAATTAGACCTGACAACAGGTCATTCCATTTTTGATCCAGTATTTTAGGTGACTTGGGTGGCCTCTTTTCCATACCCCTTTCTGTCTCCCTGTGCTTTTCCAGGCACAATAATCTGGGGATTTTTTTGTGTGTTAAGGATGGATCTGCATTTTTAAGATTTTTGATTCTGGTAGTTTTTAATTGGATTCTTTCTTGTCCTTGGTTTATATAATAAAGCTCTCCACCCTTCCTCTAGATTTATAACCTAATTGTGTTCCTTAAATGTTTTAGCAAGTTACTCTTCTTTTAATGTTATTTGCAATTATTAAAGAGTATAATTCTCTTATAGATAAGGCTAAATGGTGAGCCATTTGCCCACCTAACTATTATCATCTTGATTTGTGTTGGTTAAGAGTAAATGAGCTTCAATAACTACCTCAAAAAGCCAAACATACTGGGTAAAAGCAGAAGTGACTTAAGGATGGTGTAAATAACCCAGAATGTGCTGATGTTTAAACACGATATTGATTTCAGGTTTTCTAGTCTATAGTCACCTTCTGTGTCAATTGTCCTTTAATTCTCCTTCTCTGTCTGACACATTCACAGATTGTGAATTCAGTCTTCCCACAGGGCAATTTGAAACTCTTAGACTTTCCATTTCCTTTGTTCTTTAAATCCTGACTGTATGTATGTGTCTACAAACTGTCTCCAAAAATGGAATTCTAACTCACAGATGGTGTAAATCTAACCTGGCTTCAGAGGATAACGAATGTTCCATGAAAATTACACCAACAGTGTTACACAATTTTACAACAGTGTTAACACAATTTTAGTGTAAACAGCTAAATCAAAGTGCAACACTATTGGCACTGGGGCAATTATAAAAGGAGTTTTAATTTATAAAAGGAGTAAGTGGTGATGGATGTGTAGGTGGTGTCATCTGTGATCTTCAGAGGCCTAGAGTTAATTGAAATTTTTTCTCTGCTGTAGTGAGAGAGAGGATTTAGCCCTCTTTTAGCAATGAACTTAGATTCTCACCTTTAAACGCTGGGAGGAAGGTCTGTTTTTTTCAGTAAGCATATTTAATAAATGTGTAATCACTTCAGTTTCTTGATCCTAGAAGGAAACTCATAATTATCAATATGATCTTCTTTAAAGAAAAAACTATAGACGTTTTATATGAGCTTTGAAGTACAATTGAACAGTCAGGAGTAGGAAATAAAAAACAGGCAACTGTGAAAATGGATGTAATAGATGCATCAGGAAAAGCCCAAATTACCTCTCCATGCCCAAACAACCTATTTGTACAACCTCAGTAAAACAGTTGACAATCCCACTTTAAACTCTCAAATTGCCCAGATTTTTTGCACGATTGAACAGAAGTTTCCGAAAAAAAAAAATTTCCTCCATAGCTACCAAAGTGTATTTAGCACTGCTTCATTGTCCTAACGTGGCATCTTTATGGAATATTATATATAAATACTGCCTTTAAATTATTGTTAAATCTATTTTCTCATGCAAGTCAATTCTAAAGCAGAAACTGTACCATCTAATACATAATTCACTTCAGTGCGGGCAATTATGTTGATTGCAAAATCCATCAGAATACACTGACTCTAAAAATAAGACTCTGTGTCATTCCATATTTAGCAATTTAAGGTTATTAATCAGACCTAGTTCACGACATATCATTAATCCATATATTAAGCATTTTTCATCAGGTTTCTCAGGGAGATGCAAGAGCGGGCTGCTCTGCCAGTGAAGTTAAGCAAGAGCCAAGGCTTATAACAGTGCAGGTAGGGGTAATGTCCTCAACAAAAAAGTCTCAAGTGATCAGGCAGGTCCAAGGTCAAGCCATGAAAGCAAGTCAGCCTCAGAAGAGGTGCAGATCTGGACACCAGCATGCCTCCAGTGTAAGCAGGCACAGAAACAGTGTCTGCTTCAGGATTCGTTGAGCTACTGCCCTACCTCCTTGGTCCTTACGTAAACATATATACCATTTCTAGAAACAATGCTGGTTTAGCTACTTCTGCTAATAAGACTAGATACCCCAGCTGCCTTTTGCACAGTTTCGAAGACTTTCTCCTGCGTATTTACTGAGAAGAGTTTATACAATAATGATAATTTGATTCATTTTTCAGTTTAGCCACAAACATTGTGTATCACACGTCGTTTTCTAAGTATAACATTCCACTAGTCAATAATAAAATACACAGGACATATAGAATTTATGTTTAACTTATTGACATTTAAATGTAGAAGCAACAAACATTGGAGCATATTCCAGGTTCACCGGAGCTATGGAATTATCAGTGCTACTACCCATGGTCTCCATGAGATCTGAATAGAGCTTCCTCTCTCTTTTTCTCCTGTAGCTCTTGGATCTATTGTGCGTTTTGTAGTGCACTCTGCCCAAACTTTTGTGAAAGAAAATGAAATCTAGACTTGTATCAGAATGCAGAGAAGACACTCTCCTTCAAAAATGCTGATTATTGAATAAATTTAGAAAATGTTCCCCCGTTCTTCAAAGTCTTTCTTACTCTGTCAATATCCCTGCTTTCTATTGAAAATGCTATGGTATTTCCATTAGAAAATCCATGATTTCTAATATGGAGCAGTAGAATAATAGGAAGATACATAGGAACAGAAATAGTATCTGTTGACAACTTGCTTCCTTCATGCACTAGGACAAACTGCAGAATTTCCAGATTCTGGCAAACTGTCAATACAGCACAATTACTAAAGACCGTCTGATAATGATGAAGTCTGATAATTCAAAGAAGATGCAGGTCCAAACATGTCTCATTAGCAGTAGATTAAATGACCAGTACTGAAGTGGTGTATCTTCTCCATTATTTTAATTTCCATTCTAAAATGCTGATAGTGCTTCTGGAGAAGAGATGGAAAACAATGCTGGATACTTGGTCATAAGGCTTTCTAGACAGAAATAGTGTATGTGAAAATAGAATAGCTTTAGTTTGAAAACCTTCCTGCAGATTTTACTTAGATGTCATTCTCAATCCACTGGCAATTCATAGGCACCTATTTCAGATCGCAGTGTTCTTAATGGCAAAAAAATCCAAAACTTCATTTTTTTCTGTGCTTTCTAGTAATTATATGTAATCAAGGCTCTGCCTGAAAATGAGGATGATTTTCCTATTTTTTTTTTGTATTTGTATTAGCGAATTTTGTTACAAACAAGCAAAAACCTATGATTAAGAGACTGTGAACTGGTCAACTCAGCTCAAATTCTTGAGCTGCTGCCAGCTTTTCATGTGACATTAGCTTTTAAGAAGATCCTTAAATCAGTATTTGTTTTATAATAAGGATCTAATTATTAGCACACAACAATGGCAGTAGATAGAGCCAGAGTAGGAGTGTACTTCAGGGCTACTCCTTTTCTGCATTAATAGGTATTTTTTTCCTAGATAAGTAAATCTTTCTTGAGCATGCTCTGTTTTATCCACTCTGGCACATGGAAACATTTTTAAGAAAAAGAATACAAGCCTTGTGTAAAACAGAGAAGATCTGGATACTCGAGAGAATAAGCTCTGAGGGATGAACATGGTTTTTCAGATCTTGGGTAAGAAATATGCATACTGGAAAAAATGCTTGCTTATGATGGACTATTTGCTATAGAGCTGGAGTAAAAATTGTCATTAAAAGAGCCCTGCAGGGAAGATATTGCAGTACGATCATACAGTGAAGCCAAGTTTTCTCAGAAACAATATTAAGTTAATAATGTGGTAAGCTAATTCCTCTCTTCTATTCCTAATGACCTTGTGGTTGTTTTGCCTTTCCTGGCAAATCTTTTTCCCTTATGTCCTTAGACCATCCATCAAAGTTACCACACATTTCAATTCTTCCAGGTTTTCAAGCATTTTTTTCCCCAATGGAACATTGAGCTTGAGAAACTGAGAAATTTGAGCCTGTGCTGCTAAATATTGTCCAGAGATACTGTGAGGGAAACAGTGAGTGCCAAGGCTGTTGGGTCTGCTGAGCACCAGTCACACTTGACAATCCAAAAGGAGTACCCTAGATTTGAGTAGGGAGCAGTTTCAGACTGCATCCAAATAAAAGTAATGTTCTAGGCATATGACTTTACAGTGTATGAAACATGATCTAGAAAAGACTTTGAGCTGGAGAAGCCTCTACAGGGACCTTAAAAATATGTTTTTCAAGAGTTTGTGCAAATGAGAGCAATGAGTTAACTCTCAGAATTCTTAGAACCATCTAATTATTTCTAGTAACCATGTATTTTAGTGCTAATACTTTTCAAGGCTTTTGGTTTTATTCTTGTTTAATCAAATTTTGAAAGAAAGGAATTCAAGTAATTTTGAAAGAAAAGAGAGAAAATGTTTCATTGCAATAGGAGTTAAATGGCAAAGGCTATCTCTGTCCTCAACATTCTGCTAGCACAGTGTGCGCAGCCTGGGCACAAAGGGTGCAGAATTCATTCTCTCATCTTTTTGTGACATTTCAGCATGCATTCCAGTGCTGGAGAGCAATTGTACACTGATTTTAAAACACATGGGAACTGAGGCCTTTAAATCTGCTTACTTTACTTATGTGATGTGTGGATTTGTATTGGTATTTGTAAACTTTGGAGACATAAAGACACTTTGGAACCAAAGGGCTTATAGGAGTAGAGTAAGAGGCTATGGCTTCTTAGGGGAAAGGAAAGTGAAAAAGAGTGAAAAAATAACACAAACAAAATGAGGAGAAAAACAAAAGAAGACAAGAACTGCATCAGGTGTAACTTCATTTTCCATCAAATATCACCTGGACCTCCAGTGGCAGTTATCAGAAGCGCTTGTCATCAGTTCCATTGAAATAATCTAAATACATTGAAGCGGGTTTCCATGCATTTGCAGGTGATTCATCTGAAATAAGTATATTTCTGTGGAGGTGCAAAATATAATTGTTTTGAATACTTTAAAAAGCAAAGCTGAGTTTGAGACAAGTACTTCATTCTTCCAAGTGATTGCAAGTTTGATATCTGTATGAAATTCATACTCAGTCTGTCTGTAGTGGACAAGTTAGTAGTCAGGAGACAGGAACCATGGTCCATTCCTAAGGACAATCCAATGAATGCAGGCTTTTTTCGCTAATTTAAAGGACCACAGATAAGCTAAGCTTTTCTTAGCTGACCAGATCAAAAGATTCTTCCCTCTCATACATACATCTCATACATGAGAGGGATCTCTGATGAAATAAAGTGACTAAAATATTGCTCCTCCAGTTCAGCTGGAGGAATTTTGTTTCCCTACTCATCTTACTAGTGTGAAAGCTGCGCAATTCAGACCTGGTGCGAAGTATTTGTTGCTAAATATAGTCTATTGGAAATGTATTTCCTTCAAGGGGATTGGAGTGGATAAGTAAATCAGGATGTTTTAATGTAATGCAAACCACTGTGCTGCTTATGTAGTCTTAAGTTCCATTTTCATTCCTTCATCATTTCAGTATTTGGTTGTCTGCATTGTATTTTATTAGTTAATGTTCTGTGCAGTCAGAAATAGGTGAAGCTGGCATAGTTCTGCTGAAACATTTTGGATTCAGAAAATTAATAAAAGATTATTTTTTCATTACATCAATGTATATGATATTCCTATTTAATTTTTCAGTCTCATATTATTATTCTATTTTTAATGCTGGTTATAGCAGTCTATACTGTAAGAGACTTGAATTTTCTTTGGAATTAATTTTTAGCAATCATTCCTCAGACTGAAGTAAAATGATTTCTATGAAAGGGAGAAATAAAATTATATATAAGTACACATTCTCAAAAAAACTATTTGCCTAATATAAAAAGAGCTCCTAATAAAACTGTTAGGCTTTATGGATAATGAACTGATGGTTTAAAAATATTTTTTGCTGCTTTCTCTTCAACTAGTTCCCTGGCCATGAAGCAAACTCACTCTGTCTCATGCATTTTGCATGTTATGTCTGTTATATAAAGCAGGATTATAATTATTTAATGAATCACAGTGTCTGACCCATCATTTTAGCTACAATACTTACAGCATTGATCACATCTTTAAAGCTCTTTAGAGCAGAAGGAGAAATAATAATAAAAAAAGCTAGCACTAAGATGTGCTAGCAGATGAAGCCTCCTATTTCTGGTCTCCTTGTTTACGTGACCGTAGCAAATTGTGTATTATTTTATTCTGTTCCAGCGGTTTACCTCTGCAAAAGGACAATGCAAAACAAAGCAAGGCTAGAGCTAGCAGACTATGAAGCCGTAAGTACCTGGGGAAAAGTAAATTTGTTTGCCAGGCCTGCTTAGCATGTAAAGTAATATTAAGGATGAAGATTGTGGCATTATTCATGAAGATTTATTATCCAGTTTTTGTGAGTATGTGGGTCTGACTATTTCTCAGGAGTTACAAATACTGTTTGGGAGACCATAATGCAGGCTGGCACGGTGAGAGCTAAGATTTTGGTCCTTCTCTAATTTTATTCTGCTTAGATAATTACGCCAGAATCAGAAACAACTGTTCACAAATCTCAGATATGCCTCAAATCTTTGAAAGTGACTGTATCTCTGTTCTGTGTAGGGTTTGAATGAAGGAGCTCTAACAACATTTTCGAAAAGACCCAATAGCTGTAGAAGTATAATCTTGTTCTCAAAAGGATGAACAGAAGAAATCGGAAGTTTGCTTAGAGTGTGAGGATGGCACTCACTAAGGAGGGTCAGATGCCTTGAATTCCATCCCTATCCCTCAAAAGCTTCTGAATTTTTCATGAAAATGTCAACAGTAAATTCATGAGCTATCCTAGCTGTGCTCTGAAAGCTGTCCAGCTGTGTTACTATGACATGATAGCAGACTAGTAAGCCAAGCCTCTCAACATGCCAAATACTCCAGCCACGGCACCATGCTGACACACTTTATTGCTTCTTCTGGCACAAGCTTGCTTTTCAGTGTACTGCACTGTGGGGTATGCATAATTTTATACATGCATGCCTTAGAAAATTCACCTCTTCTATCCAGTCCCCAAGAGCTTTATAAAAGGCTCTAATACTGACAAGTATCTCTAGACTGCATCTTCTCTACCGTTTATGGCCTTTACTTTCATTATGTTGTAGAGAAATACATAGAAGTGCAGTTAAAATAAAACTATCTGATCGGAAGTTTACAATTTTTCACTTAACCTCAGTAGAAATAGTTTGGAAAGGTACCTGGGGGAAGGTAAGGACCTCAGCCTTCTCCATGTTAAAAAACTGCATGCTGCTCTTTAAGTTGGGCAGATGTGTTAAAAACTCTCTGACAGACAGTCAACCTGTTCCAGTATCTACTCAGGAAATAATTTTGCTAAGCTTTTGCAATTCTTCTTCTTTGTGTTATTAGTAGGCTATAGCACACATACCTTTTCTGTACAGTAGTTTAGAACTACAGTCTGTGGTTTTTTTATTTTTGTTATTTTTATTTTTATTGAAGATAGCAGTGGAGAGTTTGGAAGACTCCTATATTGTCAAAGAAATAATAATTTCTTATTTCTGTACTTCATATAAATAGATATGTATCCAGCAGGACTCTGCACAGTGTGTAGAGACAACTGATGCAAATTGTAGGGTGGATCATCCAGTATGGAATGCACTTCTGATTTCTTTCAGTGTTAAATATTTTTGACAAGGGCATTTCTCGGAATTCTTACAAATTGCTCAGCCAATACCCAGTACTAAAAATGCTTCATAAATCCCATATTCTGCTATGGAAGGTGGTATCTACCCTTATCACCACCATATGTTAGTTTCAAAACCAAAATAATCAGGACATTTTAAAAAAGATATACTCAGTATTCTAATCTATATGGTGTCAAAAAGACATTTTATATCAGATAAGTAAAGGTACATGTACAGTATCACAGGTATCATGACTTGTACTGCTTTTGTTCTTTTTTCCTTTGAGAAAAGAAATATAAGGAAAAAAATAAATATTGAATAACTTACAGTCTAACCAACTAAAATTGTGATATATTTTCAGGAGAGTTTGGCCAGGCTACAGCGAGCATTTGCTCGGAAATGGGAGTTTATATTTATGCAAGCCGAAGCACAAGCAAAGTAAGTTCCTTGAAGAGAAGGCAATGAGAAGGCCTTTTGGTTTTGTTTGGATCTCTAAGGGAGAAAAGGAGGGAAAGTTGATTGTCATATCTTGCGTTGAAAATTACTGTCATTAACAATGTTTCTTTTAAATATATTACAACACTGACAGAGTGGACAAGAAAAGAGACAAGATAGAACGGAAGATTCTTGATAGCCAGGAGCGAGCCTTCTGGGATGTCCACAGGCCGGTGGTGAGTACTGTGTGACTGTTCCTTGTGTGAGCATGAATGGCAGCATCCATGGAAGGCTGTGATAATGTGGGAAGAAGTAAAAGTGGGTGATTAACCCCCTACTTAGAGGTGGAGATTGACACCCACCTTTTTTTTTGGTAAATCTGTAGTTTATATCATTCTGCTACTGAAGATTGCAGATGTATGAACTGTTACCAGATCACATGCTTCCCAGTGGATATGACGCACAACCAAAATTATCAGTGTAGTTAAAAATATCTTTAAATAAATCTGAATGTTTTTAAATAAGATTTTTGCTTGCTGAGATATTAAACCTCATATGGGTCATATTTTCAAGCTTTTCTTAATGAACATGAAGGTTAGATACTGGTGGTTTTGAGCTCTGGGAAGTCTTACACTGACTAAACAAGATTTGTCAGGGTTCCCTGTCAAAGTTCATCTGACACAAAATTAAAAAGAAGAAATACAGGGTCTTACATAATCAGCTCAGAGTTAAGACTTTGAGAAAGAATGCCAAATGTCACAAGACTTTCAGTTAAACTGAGAGAGCTGAATAATGGCAGTGTCTTGCTTTATTACAGATTTATGTACCTCTATAGCCATAGCTATCTATTTTCTTCATTTAGAATTATGCATTTTCTGAATACTGAGGGTAGCATGAGTACCAGTGAAACAGAATATGAACAGAACTTCCACTGACAAATAAGGACACTGAGAAAAAATGCTTAATTAAAATGTGCTCATTTTTATTGGTGTTTCTTAGAAGATGGAAATTATATCAACATTCATTTCCAGTAATTGTTTCTGGGAAGTAAAGTTAGATTGATAGATCTGTAGAAAAGGCAAATATAATGAAAATGTCTCAAAGAATAAATAATAAATTGGGCAGGTTAAGCAGCACTAGTAAATGTGGAATTGGAAGAATTGTAGATATAAATAGATTTTTTGGTAGGATTTGGTAGAGAAAATTGTTTAAAGTGAAAAATTCAAATAGTGGACATTAGGTACAAGAAGACTAGGAAATTAATGTCTCGTCACTGGCATAAAATAAGGAAAGAGCAGAAAGAATCGTTTGTGGAAGCTACAAATAGAATAGATACAGAATGTTTCTAGGAATTTGAGAAATTTGAAGGCTCAGAGAGCTTTTGTCCTAGCTGCAGAAATTGATCCGAAGATTTTGAACCGGGTAATGATATACTATTTCCAGGTTTCTAAGAGATGAATGGAAGTTTCGAGTTAAGGTGTAGGCAGAAAATAAGGAGGGAATTATAGGGGCCAGCAGAAGAAGAAATTAAATCTGATTAAAAGCTTTGACTGAGTTGTGGGTAAATGTGCCTCGCCTAGCAAATGTTTTTAATCTGGCTATAGACAGACCTAAAAACATCAGAGGCAAAAGACTTTGGCTTGTAGTCAGCAGTCTAGGCTCCTGAGATATGAGCAGAAGAAAGGAGAGGGAAACAATGACATTTTAGCTAAACAGTTGTTCTTACTAGTTAGTGAAATATTAATTTTGAAAACAGTTATGATTTCCACAGTAAGAGCCAAACCTTTCTACTTCATTTTTTAATCAAGAAAAAAAAATAAAACAGGAGTAGGCTGAAAAGAGAAAGGTTCTGGTAGAGTTAACGCACAATTTTAATGTTTTTTCCAAGTTAAAAGAAAGCCCACCAAAAACTCACAGAAATATTTCCACAAGTCTGGATAGAAAAATTTGAAAATACTAGCTACAAATTAGATAAGAATATGTGGTTAACGGTTATCTTTGTTTATTAATTTATGGCTTTTCTGAAAAATTCAGACACTATGAGCAGGGGCAGGGACAATTTTTTGTTCAAAGTCCAAATTTCGTTTTTTAACCAGTAGTGAACTTGAGGAACCAATTACTTTATCCTATCTTTCTTTTTTTTTTTTTTCTTCTATGGCTAAGCAAACAAATATTATTTGGGGCTTTTTATGGGTTTCCTGGTCCCTAGTTGCTTTATTTCTCATGTGGCTCCAGTGCTTGTGCAGTAGCTGTGCTCATAGAATATTAAGGCTGTATTTGATTTCAGAAACAGATCCTTGAAGATGATGAAGGCGATAGAGGAAGGAAACAACGAATTAGTCCAGAGGGATATTGAAGCAGTACAGTGTAAGAATGGGATACATGAAAAAAGGATGATCGTGTAACAGTGAAACCAGGAGAGTAGAAGCCCATGATTCAGGCATTGGAAATGTCGTTGTGACTGATAACATTAAAATCAAGAAAATGAGCCAGGACTTGATACGTCAAGAGCATTTGCCTTAAATGCACCCGTATTTCATAGTTGCCAAGTCAAAGCCCACATTACAGGTAGTTACAGAAGCCCATGCAAGATTTATGCTATTCTCCAAGAGACAGAAGATGCCTGAAATCGTGGCTGTTATTTTTGATCACATGGCTGGCTAGTGCTCAAAACTTTTCCCAGGGTTTTCAGACTGAGCTGAAGTTTGGAGGTGAGCCAGGGAAAAACAATTTGAGGAGTATTTTTTCAAATAAGGTCACCTGTGCTTAAATTTTCTATTGTGGGGAAGTTAAGAGAATAGCTTTGCTAACTCACTCTTCAGTTACCATATATTTTACTTTCACTGTGTATTTAATTTTTTGATATATGTATTTTAGTGTGATTTAGAGGATAATCTCTGTCATTTCTGTAAATTTAAGTTGATGCTTTTTGTGGAAAGGCCTTAGCTGGCAGCTAAAAAGGGCATGGTTGAGTGCCAGCTCGAGGTAAGTATGTAGTGCAGCATTTGGAAGCATACCTGAATACTAGTTCAGACAGTAGTCACAGTAAAGCCATGGAGACACATATCAGGGAGAGCTGTACAAATAGCCTAGACATCCTGAGCAGCAGACTTAGAGTAAAGCCTATGCCATTACTTCCATAGTATAACCAGAAAATAAAATAGATCTGAGATATATTTGCATATAGTGATGTTTCTTTTTTCATGATGGCAAAATAAAGATATCTAAAAAGCCATCTACCCAGAAAGAGTGTAATTTCTCTAATTTTGTAATTTGTATAAATAATAGGCAACAGAACGGAGCAAGAACTGGTTAGGAGGATTAGAGCTTTAGTCAACAAGCAGTAACAAATCAAGTTAAATCAGGGAAGTCAGTTCCTCCAGGCAAAGGAAATTAAGCTGTGCTTGTTTTAAAAGAAATGTTAAAGTCCTGATTAAAGACTTCATAAAAAGGCTCATGATTTTCCTGAATTATTTTGTCAGTTTAAAACCCCTAATCTTACAGTTGTTGAAAAAGCACAAACAGGTACTAAGCCAGTAAATCTCCTGAAATGCTCTCAAACCTATGTCAAATACAGTAGTAGCAGAGTATCTTTATGGCTTGCTGTAAAATTTACTTTTTTAGGTAGCAAGCAAGGTGAGCTGATGTATCACTGCTGCAAACTATTAAATGGATTCACTTTTCGACTTACACATTAATGTAATTCAAATCAAATGCAAAATAAGGGCCTGTTGGCTAGTTGTTGAAATTCAGATTATTCAGAAGATAATTGGGAAAGCATCCTTTTCTTCTGAAAGTCGTCTGTATACATGTTGACTAAAATAAATCTCTCTCTCTAAAACAAAACACAGTATTTGTGTGATTTTATGTAGAAATGCTACTTATCTGAGGTGTGTACAGCTGGTAGGGACTTCTGCAGTATAAAGGGCAAGCGTGCCTTTAAAATTAATTCACCGATGATCTAAGATTCAGAAATATGTATGATTTCTGGGTTTGCAGTTTCATGCCGTTGTTTTCTGGTAGCAAGTCAGTAAAATGTAATCTTTTTGGTTTTAAAAAGATGTGTGTCTTGTTACATATCTCACACCTTTGGCTTTGTTTTCTGTTTATTTTTTTATGAGGTGCTATCATCTCTATTAATCCAACATCTCCTGTTTACATTTTTAAATTATGCTTTCTGATCTGAATATGGCCCTTAGTCTCTGAGCTGGTATTTAAGATTGCCAGGTGTCTAGATTCAGGCAGGAGATACTTGTGGTTATTTCTTCTGTGTTTTCTTTTCTTGCCTTTAGATGCTTTTATTTTTAATGACTTTTCCATCCTGTCCTTCAAGATCAACCTCAAAGACTTGGCAAAAAGATGAATTTAACTTGGCTAAGGTGGAGTAATCCTTCATTTCACACTTCACATGCTGCAGATCCTAGACTCCTCTGGGCCAATTACTTGTTTAGCCACAGAACGCATCTGTCTGCTATATCATAATATTTTTGAAGTCATTAAATATCTCCAGGAAACAAATGTGAATCACACCATCCAGCTCCTTCAGTGGTATATCCGCATACAATTTCCAAGTTTTCTTTTGCACCTGTTTCATAATGCATCATTACAAGGGAGTTGTTACCTCTGTAGCGGTCAGGGAATGCAGCCAAAGCAGCTCTTGGCAATCTCAGATAATTGGACTCGTGCTAATGAAACAAAGCCTTATGCAACGTGTCCTTTTCAGAAAAATGCATTTCTCATTCATACTTGCATCTGTTTGAGGGAGATATTTATAAACCTTAGAGTTAGCTGGCTAAGTAAGACCTTCAAGGAAGAAATGATACGACATTTAGCACAGTAATTCACTATGATACTTGGGTAAGGATGGGGGAAAAGAAACCTGTCTTCTTTTTTTCTCCAACAATGCAACAAACTGGAAATGCCCAAGTGAAAATGGAGGGTTATGAAGAAGTCCGAAACTGTGAAATGTTTGTGAAATGGATGAGATGATAGAAGGATGCTGAAAAATGAGATGATGTCCTTAATTTTTATTAAGAACCAATTCAGGTCAGAAATAGACCAAGAAGTAAAGCTAAAGAATAAGAAATTTCTAGAATAATTACAGTGTGTATGCACTGATTTTTGTTTCTTTGTCATTGAAGTTTGCTCTTTAATACAAAGCATTCTGTCTAGGATTTTCTCTTAGGTCAAGAGGCAGACGATTAATTTCTGTATGTCACTTTTATTGCTGTTCACTTCAGAAAAAATGTGATCCAACTTTTCCTTTGTTAAAAGTTATCTTTCAAGTGAAAACCTAAATCCATCTGTACGGAATCAGTAAAATTCCTGAAGTCTGCTTTTGGAAGCATGAAAAAAGTGTAAAAATAATGATGACTGTGAGTATTTAGCATAGAGGCAGCAAAACAGAAAAATTTAACAGGCTTCCTTATGCCTCAGTGTTGCCAATAGTGGAATTTTCACTAACACAGTAATCACATTAATACAGCCTAAAGTAAAATTATCCTTTTTAATCATCACGGCTCATTTCTGACTCTGCAAACCAGTCACTACATCTAACATAATCTTTTTTTTTTTAATTAAGAATAGTTAGAAAATAAGTTATCTTTCAGAAAGAATTAAGTCCGTTACTTCACTGCCAATACAATGTATTCATTAATGCTGCTTCAAGTTTTACATATGTAATTTCAATTTTAACATCCTTGTCATATGAATTCAGTACTATGCCTTTCTCTGACATATGAACCAGTCAAAATTTAAAAAAATCAAAAATAGTATGATAAAAAAAATTCTGTTAAGGTAAAAAAGTTCAGCTTTGCACTATATTTGTCTATATCAACTAAGAGAGTGATAATGTGAGAATGCGTGCTAAGATTTAAGGAGCTCTATGTCATATGCATTAATTATTTGCATTATTAAGTAATATAATTTAAAAATGTCAGTGTATTTTATTTTCAGTTTTTATTGCAGTTGACTTTCTATCCATTGATTGCACTCCCTGCCATGTTTTGTTTAAGACTATACTGTGTAGCAACGGGGGATTGCAACTGCAATTTTAATAGTAGCAAGAGGTCTTCAAAGAAGTCATCAAATAAAGCATGTGTTAAGTTTACTAATTACCTCAAATAGTAAAGAGTTTCCCTTTCAGGAGGGGCTGTCTGTAGTGAGCTTAATTTATGCTTAATTGTTTATGCCTTCATCTGTAGTTTATTCAGAATTTGTTACTTTCGCAATAGTATATTTGAAGTGGATGAGACAATCAATCAGGTTTATTGCTCATTCATTTCAATCTAATAAATAACTCTGGAACTATATATTATTTATATCTGTTCTTTAATGAGTCAAAATGAAATTAGCTAATGAAGACACATGTTAAGCATTTAAATTCATTCTACGCTGCCTGCATAATTCTCTACTAAAACCAACAAGAGAGAACACTTAATCCTAACAAAGCTTTTATTAATTCTTACCAAGATGATCCCTTCCTTTGTAGCAATCAATTCACTAAGATTTGATATTGAGTAATCCTGAGCCTAAAGTAGAAGTTCAATAAATGGACAAGAAAAAATGAAAACTTGTACTTACATTATTAAAAGCCAACAGGTTGTACGTCTTTATCAGCTGATGTAGACAAGCATTAGTAATTAAGCAGTGTAAGAATAATTTGTTTCAATAATGTTACTTGAAATCCGGGCATATTTGCAGTATCTTGTCAGATGTATCACAAGTTTTAAACATAGACCCATGTTACAGAATATAAGCAAATCTGAGACTGGTCTGTGCTATCTATTTCCAAATTGTATCTACTAATTTCAGTGTCACACTGAATCCACACACTACTGATTTACCCTGTCTGCTGTTCCATAAAGATTCTGTTCAGTAGTTTAATGCATCTCTTTTAAGATAAGCAATGAAAAGGCTGAAAAAAATTGCGAAAATACCTGATGTTTTAGCAAAACAGGTGTGTTCCAATATTTTTTCCCCTGATTAAGCACTAAATTTACGAGGCATAAATCTTGAGGCATATGGGAATGAAGTCAGAAAGATCCTGCCAAATAAATTTATATCTGAGAATATTGGCATTTGCTTCCTAATCAACTATGATTTGTAGATGTTAATTGGAAGGTATAGTTGTACTTCCCAGGTGAGCTAATTTCTTAAAGAAGAGAGAATCCATAGGAAAAAATAGGGAAAAATAGAAAAAATATGAGCTGATTTTAGAGGAGTTTGGTCTGGAGTTCTAGAGAGATGCGAGAACTTTATAGTGTCTGGATATATGGACATCATCAGACTTACTGTAATCCATATATAAAGTTGTCATGGCAATAACAGATTATCATCCCCCAAAATTTATCTTTCTGTGGTGCTTCTAGAGAGGCATCTGTACTAAAAGTAATCATGCAGAGATGAGAATAAGATACTTAAAAGGGAAGAAAAGTGTGAAGGAAATACATACCCTTGGAGTTGCAGACAGAGAGAAGAAAGCTCAGTGCTAATCACTCCTTATATATTAAACAATTCCATTGTAACTAATTAATTAATTAAAGTTAACACCATTATGTGTCTAAGCCATGTGAAAATTGTCCTTTAATCCCAGAGTTTGGGGAAGACTAAGAAAGTGTATTTCAAATTTGCTGCACCTAGTTAATTGCAAACTAAACGAATGCTGAATGCTTCAGTTCTACGTAACAATAATTCTTTCCAGCTCAAGGGAATTGATTCCCTTTGGCTGTATGTTCCTACAGCCCAGCTCCTGGGCTGTGCTTTATTCAGTGCTCTGAGAGAGGCCCA
This sequence comes from Crypturellus undulatus, assembly GCA_013389825.1. Taxonomy (NCBI): domain Eukaryota; kingdom Metazoa; phylum Chordata; class Aves; order Tinamiformes; family Tinamidae; genus Crypturellus; species Crypturellus undulatus. The sequence continues at coordinate 389,634 of VWPW01013412.1, forward strand.
GAGGCTATCAATGCATGTTCCTACTTATCTGCAGGTGCAGGCCACTATTGCTACTGAGTGTTTTTCATCACTTAATTAAGGTAAATTGATACAGAGATTGATGTAGAAGGTTATAGAGTGAGCTAGGCTTTAAATAGCTTCTAAGGCCTATCAGATAACCACCAGGAAAACAATTTTTTGAAATATTTTTAGAGGTTGGAAAGGTACTTCTCTCCTTTGACTGGAGAGTCAAAGGAGATTTTGAGACTGGAAAAATAGGAGACTCCTTTCCAAATCCCGTTAAAATGGTTGAGCACTTGGGTTCAGCACACTTGTAATGCTTCTCTTGAGATGTCCTTTTATACAGCACAGTATAAAAGGCAGCAGCATTCAAAGCAAAGCATTTTACTTTTTGACCCCAAAGTACATAACTTACAGTAAGATGAGGTAAAATACAAAATATCCAAATAATCTTTACCTAAACTTGAACCTTTCCTTAAAAGCCTCGGCAGGTCCTACACACTCCTGTAACTTCCATCTATGGAAAATGAAAGATTTTGCATTGCAGGAGAATATGGTCTGTGTATTTCTCTGTGAGACACTCAGTCCTAGCCATTACTGACAACTCATACAATATAGGATTTTAATATCTCCTTTGATGCTAGGCTTTATCTCAGAAAAATAAACTTTCCCACACAGCCAGACTCAAGCTGCATATTCTTCCAACTACTAATTTCTCTCTCTTTTTTTTTATTTTGATAAACTAAACACTACTGGCATTTCATTATTTGCTTCATTCCTGTTTTACAACATTTCATTCTCTTACTCTGATTTGATATTTAACTATGCACAGTGTATACACAAGTATAGTGGAGTTTAAAAACTACAAATAAAATGAGCACTAGTATTCTGCTTATCATTCACTTAGAATTGAGTAATATAATTACTGAATGTTGAGGGTTAAAAGACTCCCTTCCTAACAAAATGACAGAACAGCAAAAATGACAGAACTGCAAAAATGGCAGAAATAGCAAAATAGATTGGCACAGAAGGCAACGCTAATATTTGACATTTAGGAAATTTCAAGTTTTGTACTTAATGCAATTTTGATAGCCTGTTGTTTCAGATAATGTAAAAGATAGCTTTCAGTCTGTACCTTCTCTTTTACATTCACATGGGTTTGACTTGTGCTACTCTCCTTTTACCTTTTATAATTGGAACCCAGGATCTGCCATGTTTGTTTCCAGGTACATTATTTAACCTGTATTGTTTAAACTTGGAACAGGTGTGGTGAGCTCACTCAACATGGGGATAATGAAATTAAATATTTTGCAATTAATCTTAGCAAGTTAGCCCATGCCTGTAAAATAAATATACAAATCTATTTCAGAGTGAACTGACATTGAAATAGTTAACAAGTTCTTGTACAGGAAATGCAAATCAATCTATCTAAATACTCACTACTTTAATGCATCCTGAATTTATGGGTGTGCATATTGAAATGAGGTAATTCTTTAAAATTTTGTCTATATCTTTTTGGCTAATGAAGCTGTGAAATTTAGTTTTTTCCTTAGCAATCATTAGGTTTGTCTTTATGGGCTGAAACATCATAGACAGCTTTTTCAATTTCAGTCGCTGCTACATGAGAAGGCTGTAGGCAAAAATCATACCAGAAATTAGGCTTAAAGATCATCTACTCTTGCCTCCTTCCCGGAGCAGTGCTAAGCTGAATCAGTTTCCCCAGGGCCTGTCTAATCATCTTCTGAAAATTCCCAAGGATGGAGACTGTACATAGTCTGGGCAACTTTTTCCCGTGTTTATGTACTCGTCTTGTGAAGAGTATTTCCCTTGTACCCAGCTGGTATAGCCCTTTTTGCAGTTTCTGGCTGTTGCCTCTTGGGCTTTCACTGTGCAGCTTGGAGACAAGTTGGTCTCTCTACTCCACCATTAGATAATGGGAGAGAACCATTACTCCCTGTTTTGCAAACTGGAAGGACTCAGCTCCTTCAGTCTTTCAATGTCACACATTCCAGCCTCCTAATCATCTTACTGTTCAACACTTGGACTTTGATATTTGTAATATATTCCTAATTTTAATTGAAGAGCCCCAAACTGTTCTTGGCATTCCAGATGCAGCCTCATGATACTGTATAGAAAGAAATAACCACTTCCTTTGCTTGTTGGATATGCTATTTCTAACAAGCTTGGTTTGTGCTTATACTTTATTGCTGTGAGGACATACAGCTGATTCATGTTTAGATTCTTGTGCCTCAGATCATTTGCTACAGAGCCCTTTAGTACCCAGCCAACTCCAATGCATGAGGTTATTCCCTCCCAAATATGTGGATTTATTTGTCTCAAATACAGCACAATTTTTGCTTATTCTTTGTTGAGTGGATTCACAGTAAAGTAGTTGTATTCTTTAGGAAATAGAAAGTTCAGCCTGACTTCAGGATGAAAATGAATTTACTTTCTGTTGAGGATTTCACATTTATGAGCATTGCAAGTATGTCATAGCAAAGAGCTTCTAACATTAAAATGTGTTGGTAGTAGTTACTTTTGGCTTTGTAGCCAGACTGTAAAAACACTGTATATATAGCAAACAGGGAAGATGCAATCATCAGTCCTGTTTATACAGGACTCTTGGAATGTGTAATGATGAACAATGAACAGACTTTAAATATCAGCAATTCTGCCGTATGTGGATGGAAAACTACCGTGGCTAAAGTGGGACATTTCTCATTTGTTGTACACAACAAATGCTTCCAAACTACAGGTGTAAAAAATTAATTCACTGTTAGCATAGTACAGAGCTTAGTTAATTAATTTACTGTTGCCAGTGTTACCAGAGAAGGATTATGAATACCAAGTGCAATTGTTTTAACCAAACTTACTCCCAGGTGATCGTTGTTGTGAAATGTTGACTCAGGATAGATCCAAGCATTCAAGGCCCAAGAACAGCGGGATCCAAATCTGCCGCAAGGCGGAAGCAAGGCAAGGGAGATTTTATCCTTCAGCTGTGTTTCTTGGCCTACTCTTGTTGTATACCTTTCTAGTGAACATCAATAGAAAGGAGTACTGTTTATATTTGCATGGTTATTCAGTAATTGATGGGATTAGTAGGGATTAATTAAATGAGATTAATTAAATTGATGGTCTTAAAAGGAATTAATAAAATATGTATGTTCATTCATATATGTAGTAAAAACTTTGATATTATTTAGTTGCATACATGTATCCAAACATAGAAGTTGTCATCATTGGAATAACAGGTTCTCTGTGGTAAGATACTATAATATATATTAATTATATTAATAATTATATTATTATTATATAATATAATAATATAATTATTAATATAATTATATTTATAATATATAATATAATAGCATTTATACTTTGAGATGCAGGAATGTTAACTAATAGATGAAAAGAAGCTACTTTTTTAACTATATCCATATATATGACAGCATTTAAGCAAGTTTATTTCAAAACAGATTTCAAAAAAATATGCCTATAATTGGTTATGATATTTCTGTATATCAATTTTAGGTAAGTCACTAGAAGAATGTGACCTGGGGGCAGAGCTGTTTTCACACACAATATTAGCCTTGGAAGAAGCGCTCTATTTACTCACATAGAAAAGTTTTCATGTCTTCCAGGAAAGCTGTTTAAAAACTATTTACAGTATTAGTATGCAAATTATATACTGCACACTAAATAGGAATCTTGCAGCAGAATACTATGACAGGCATATCACTATTTGATACATGATAGTCCGGTTAAAAAAGCAACACAAAAAGAAAACACAGCTGGGTGTAATTGTATCCAAACACATACTAATTATGTTAATAGGGGCATGTGACTAAAATGCAGTGTTGTCCAGCAAAGATTTTGCCACAAATACTTTGAATAATTTTAGCAAAATATTCAAATAATGGAAGCTTTTTTTTCGTTTTAACTCAAAAAAATGTTTGCTATTTATTCCTTAGTAATGACAGATTTGAAATGTAGCATCAGTAGAGAAACAATATATCTCATGTAGCCTTCAGTCATCTTAATAGCTTTTCTTTGGTTAAGAAGCCGGCATGAATTTTGGTCCCAATTCCTTTAGGTGCTTCCAGTGATTGAATTCAGGATCCGTGTCCTGAGCTTCTACTGTTACCACAGGTTGTCAGGGAACTGCTATGCCCTTTAGGTGTCCCTTTTTGTCCTGGAGCTTCATGACATGTCCCTGTGTGTACCTGCCTGCCACTGCTCTCCTGTTACCTCCCACCGCTCCCCTTCATCTGCCTTGACCAACGTCATAGATCTCTTCATACCAGTTGAATGGTGGTGGACTTCAAATCTTACAGAATACGAGGCTTCAAAAGATTGTTATGCCTCTTTGTTTTTTTGTGTTTTTTTTTTTTTCTCCCTAGGAAATGCTTTTAATAAACCATAACTGAAAACTAAAAAATAGTTTGCCTTATGTAAGTGTGTCTACTATTTGAATTGCTGCATTCACAGGCTATAGATATTATTAAAAGATCATGCCTTCTTCACTGCCAGCTTCTGGCATAAACCTAATGTGGATGCATTGTTTTCCTTTTAACTTTATATCTCAATATACTGTCCTGTGAAATTGCTTTCTGCCTTTAAGTTAACTGTCATGCAGGGTTGCATATTTTTCAACCCACCTTTTTCTTTGAGAGATGAAAGATATTCTGAGTTAAAAGACTGTGCCTGTCTTTTCACAGGCACAAAGTGTGCTTCTCTAAATCTAGTTCAAAAGATGCAGTCTCAAGGATATTTTATCAGTGCCTATTTTTATTCTTGCTAAGGAGGGAGGAACAGTTTATGCTGCTAATGTAATATGGTCAAAGCATGCATTCATGTATTATTTTAAAATAAAAACTTATTTATAAATTTAAAGAATACAGTGGCTAAAAATTGATAGGTTTTTTTTTTTTTGGTATGGTTAGTCTGTTTAATGATATATGTGTGAGAATATTCAGCCATAGAAATCAAGGATTTTGCATTACTTTGAGGAGATATGACTTGTATCATTAGTGTGATAATAAGTGCAGTTCGATTGTCTGGCAAGTAAATTCTAAATGTAGCTACTCCCACTGAAGAAATCTACTCCCACTAAAGATCTGCTTGCACTAGATAGTAGATTTCCTACAGCCATCTCTTAGTGGGAAATCCACTCCTCTAAAATAAATTGGTAAAACTCACCCAAGAGTGTAATACTTTTAGTTGATTCCATCAATTGGCATAGAATATTTTTCTACACAAAATTCCTAGTTAGAGGTATGCGAATTAGAAGAAACCAGGGAATTTGTGTTTGGGGGGAAGCTACAGAGTTGTGAGAATGAGTCTGTGAAGGCCAAATAAGATTCTTTGGAGAGTCATTCTATTTAGACAACCAGTCTTCTGTTGAGGCTGTTGAAGCCTGTTTTTCTTTTCTGGAGAAACAAAGCCCAATTTGCCATCTTATTTTCCTCTTTTTTTAAAAAAAGGTCATCCTTAAGAAAGAGACCCAGAAGCAGAGGCTCTTGAAGGGAGCCTGGGGTTCACAGCTGAAGTGGATATTGCACAATTCTATTTATTTTGTCTCATTAGGTCATCCTTTCTTCTTAAAAACAAGACAGAAAGACATGACTTATTTCTGTTGTCTTGAGAGTTTATTTTATTTCAGATTCATGGTGTCAGTAACTCTTAAGCACGTGAGCTTCAGTGACTCACCCACAAATTCCCAAATACTGCTGATAACAATTTAACTGAAAATAGCATCACTGTGCTACAAAGGCCTCGTATAGTAAGCATTTGGATATCTTCTTCTTTACACATTTCTCTTGGTATTTTCAGCATGAAAGCATGTCATAAAAGTCATCACAGGGTCCAGCAAAACAGGCTCATTAGAAAAGAATCTCTTACAGTAAGCTACACAAAACAGTACTTAGATGCTGTGTTATTTAGGATGCAGCACCTCTTCTTTAGGAGCTACTGCAGAAGGATATCAAGTTACTGTACGCCTCTCGTTATCTGTCTTCTTCCGCTTACAAACCGAAGAGGAGTATCTCAAAAATAACCCACAAAACAACTAGTGTGTAGTTCATGCTCAGATTTAATCCTTGTGCTTTCTTTTCTTTTTCTTTTAATAGCCTGGATGCGTAAACACCACTGAAGTGGATATAAAAAAGTCTTCAAGAATGAGAAATCCACATAAAACGAGAAAGGTAACTTCTGCTATTACCTAAAAAGAGGAGTTTGGGGTAATTTACGCTGTGAGGCTCTGTAGTTTCTTGAAATAATTTGTTCTTTCACTCAAATGAACAGATACATGAATGTATTGATTTCATAAGCTCCTAATTAACTTAGTATTAGCAAATTTGTTAATACTTAATAAACTGCTATCACATAAGAAATGTTTTGGAGAAGTATACAGATACTATGAAAATATAACGTATTTTGCATACCTTATGTATGTTGTTCAGTAGCGTGAGTAAAGCATGTTAAAATCTTTCTATCAATAGCTAAGGAAAATAATGAAGAATGCTATATAATCTATAATAGCGGTACTTCTGGTGCTGTTCTGTACGAAAAGGATATCCCTAGTTTACACATACCCCCCAAATGGTTGGCCAGAAACTATGGTAGTAATAGCCTTCATCTAAAATAGGATCCAGATATGAACTATACAGGTTCTCTAAGGATTTATAAATAGTCTGGGCCATCATTTTCTATCAAATTCTCTGTCTCATAATAATGTAGAATAATGTAAAATTTTAAAGTACTCCCTTTGATGTATATTCTAGTGTCAACCCACGGAAAAAAAATCTGTTTTAAAAAGGTTCTGGATTGACAGAAAATTTTAGCATAGTTTATTTACAGTAGTGAAAGCTCCAGATTATATGAATTTTCCAAACACTAATCACAAATTTCAGATTCATCCAAATAATCTAATGTGATAGGGTACCTTTATTGTTAGATCAAGTGCAAATTTCTTCCTTTCTCGACTGCCATTTCAACTTACTGATGCCTTTCAGTCAACCCCCATATTTGCTATGTTGCTAATATAAAGAGAAAATAAAAGCAAATACCGTGTTCTGTGGCATTATGAAACTGGGTCCTTCTGAGAGTCTTTATTTTACATCATGGTATAGAAGTGCAATTTTATCTGAGTACATGGCTTATTTACAGTTTCTTTAGAAACAGATTGCATGAGCTATCTTCCTGAGTATGATGATGTACAAAACGTGTACAATTATTATTGGCATGTATGAAATAAATTTCCTGAAAGCAGCTTTTTTTCGCCGTATTTTTTGCACAGTCTGTCTACGGCTTGCAAAACGATATTCGAAGTCACAGTCCTACCCACACACCAGTACCAGAGACTAAGCCACCCACAGAAGACGAACTGCACCAAGAGGTTTGAAAAATAGCTCTAAGCATATGCTTTTATGTGCACCTTTTAAGAAAGTAGGTATTAAGGCAAAATTATCAGGACTGAGAGGTATATTCAGAATAGAATTGCTGAATGTTTGGTTTAGTAACAGTTAAGGGCTTTAGAAACAGTTGCCAGTGGATTCTTTGCATAGCTAAGCCCTTTAGTCCCTTTAGCAGTAGATGGTTCACTCGCTCCTTATTTCCACACTTCAGCGTTAGGTTTGGGGGCATGGCTACATGTCACCATACACATTTGTGTTCACACACTTATCTACCATAAATATTTCATTGATCATTCCTGAGGTGTTAGAATTGGGAGAAGAATTAGTAGCTTTACAAATCTAACAGAGAGACTAATTGAATTTCTTTTGATGAACCTGTAGGGAGAATGTTAGATTGACAACTTTTTTGTCTCTGAGAAATGTTTTCCAATGACAGGAATTCCATTTACTTTAGAATTATAATACTGAAATGTTGTCACTAAGATATACTTCTTTTCTGTACCTTAGGATAAATAAAGGTTAAATTGCAGCCCTAATAAAAGAGTTACATAGTTAAACAGTGAATTACTCATATCACTCCTTGCTTTCCTTTTGTGCAGATTAAGCACTGGCAAATACAATTAGACAGACATCGATTAAAAATGTCAAAAGTTGCAGAGAGGTAAGTGTATTGTCACATCTTCTGGTTTTTCAATTATACAGCTAATTATTGCGAAAATGTCAGCACAAAATAGCTGCAAAGACAGAGAGATAAGGGCGTTCAGGTGTCGCAGAAATAAGTAGTGAGTGTCTTTTATCGATAACAGAGGCCCAGATATTCCTTGATATGTTTGCCAGTAAATCCAAGAGTCATGGAAGGAACTTCTGATCAAGGGGTCATGAGTTTCACCTTACATTTACAGGGGAATGAACAGGAAGATGTCTGGGATTACTGTTTTGGTATTTCAGGAGGGCGATAATACAGATAAAGCATGGGAAGTAATTAGAGGAGGAGCTCCTGAGCCTCCTTCGGGACTTGCTCTCTGAATAGTATCAAAATATGCAAGGACGGGGCTAGAAAACAAACAAAATGCCGCTTAGAAAGACTTAACAACAGCTTACAAAAGAAAAAACGATTGCTATGTGTTAAACATGAAAAAAGTGAAAATTGCAGAAAGTTAAGAGGTAGTAAAAGAAAAGAAATTAAACCGAAATGGTTCTTTATCCCCTCATATATGAGTATGTGCACATGGATATGCTTGTGTATGTGTATGCTGATGTGTATATATGTACTAACACACACAAGAGCACATATGAATATGTATTTATAAAGAGAACAGGTTAAGAATTTGTGTTTGTTGTGAAATGAGGATAGAATACAGACCAAATATACACAGGAACCAAAAGATGAATAAGTATCCTCGGTTCGCAATAATGTTGATGATGATGAAAAGGAGGGAAAAAAAGGAGATGGAAAGTAAGAATAAGGGTATGAGAGGTGGACACAAGCAAATTTTAAGTGTCTTCAAGTTAGTCAGACCACTGAAGACTTGCAAAAAAAATTATGTGTTTTTGAGTAGTGCTATTTGATTGGGGGATAATAAAAATATTAACTGTATTTAAAAATGGGAAACATATATACCTGATAGCCATACGGCCAGTGAATGTGACTTAAGTAGCATACAGTGTTTTAGAACAGATTTTAAAGGAAATAGTCATTTAAACTATAGGGATTTAAAGCATGTTCCTTTATAAAAGTAAATAAGCATGGAAGAGGATGTTTGATTTAATTCATTAATGTGTTGAGGAGTTCTAAATATTCTTTAATGAAAAGCTATTTAGAAGTATTAGAAAAGTTTGTAGTTTATTTCAGATCTTGTTAAGAAAGATCTGAACCAGCCTTCCTTCTTCAGGAGTCCACAGGTTCAGAGGCAATTGAATCACTGTCACTCTTAAACTGAGACTTGAGCAAATCTGTTTTAGCTTGAGTTTGTAGATGACTTCTGAGTGTGTGTGCAGCTGGTTACATGGCTCATTGGATGTAAGGTAACTTGTTAGCTGTGGTGACCTGATCAAGTTTCCTCACTCCCTCACATGACAATGTTTGATGCTTTTGTTTTCCTAGTTTATTAGCTTATACAGAGCAGTATTTGGAATATGATCCTTTCCTTGTGCCCCCTGATCCTTCCAATCCATGGATATCAGATGACACTACTTTCTGGGAACTGGAGGCAAGGTATATCATTTTATTTCTTCTTTTGGGTTAAAGTGGTATGGCTTAGGCTTCCTTTGAAATACTAAGATTTTGGATAGAGGTGTATTCTGTATATCAGTAGGAGAGCAGTGAAGGAAATGCATATTTTCTTGGTCTTTCCAGCCTCCACAGTTTTACAGTGTGGGAAAAGATACATATTAATAAATCTGGGCAATCTGGCAAAAAAAAAGTGCCTTTTAAAATCTTGTAACATTTGCAAGTTATAAGTCCTTAATCTTCTACATAAGTGCATGCATATTACCTTTGTGCTAAGTACTAAAAACCTAATTGCTGAATGCTGCATAAATATCAGTGATGGAGAAGATAGAAATCTGCGGTTGAACTTTGGGACTGAGTTATAAATGCAAAGTGTTAGAATACTGAAGTATTGGTGATTGTGGGTTTGTTGTTTTTCTTCTTTAGCAAAGAACCGGGACAGCAGAGGGTAAAGCGATGGGGATTTGGCATGGATGAAGCTTTGAAAGACCCTGTGGGAAGAGAGCAGTTTCTTAAATTCCTGGAGTCAGAATTCAGTTCTGAAAACTTAAGGTAGGTGTGAGAGACCTTATTTTTTTAAGAGCTATGAGATAGCTTTTTTTTTGTCTTACCATTCTTGCTAATTTTCAACACCTGCAAAATTTTTCCTTTGTCTTGTCCTTCAGAGTCTGCTCTCAGATTGCTTCATGCTCCCACGCTCAGCCTGAGAGACACTGTTATAGTTAACAGAGATTCATAGGAAGCATATTCTCCCAGCCATGCCCAACTTTGGGTCAAAGTACTATTGTAAAAGTTTTATTCTCAGCTGATTTTATTATGCATCCTTAAAACAGTGACAAACTCAAAGCCTGTTTGATATTTGTTATTAAGTTCAATATTATGAGTAGAGCTGACACATAGAATGGCAGTAGAATTAGAATTAAGTTTTTTTTTTAAATAACTAAGGAATTCAGAAGTAAAAATCACAAATTTTCACATTTGGCCAAGTTCCCATTGATGTTTTGTCTTCTGCAAATCTCCACCAGGACTGTTTAAAAAAATTTACTACTGATTTGGTTGAGACACCACAGAAATAGTGTGCCATCTACCTCTCAAATTCCTCACTAACTGCATAATGAAAAGATGCTGAAAGCTTACATCAAATGCATAAATCTTACATCAAATATAGATATATGAACAGTATGTGAGGGAGAAATATTACCTGTTTTAAAAAATATGTAATTCATTTAATAATGTGTTTTGTTGTCACTGTTTTAAGGACAGTTAGAATCATTCCAGAGGAACTGATAACATGTTTATAGATCAGGCAGGCATCATGAAGAGCAAAAGTATGTACTATGTATTTTCCTCTTTTTTCCATCTTCTTGTCAGATGTAATCCATGACACTTTCCATTGACCAGCATCAGAAAGAGTGTAAAATCCTATTTACATGTATACTGTAACTGAGAGAAGTCCTAAACTCCTTTTCTTTTATGCCAGGTCTCACTCCTAAGTGATACAGCTTAGCCATGAGTAGTAGTTTTGCTTATGTAGCATTTTAGAAGAGATACTCAGTGTTTTGAGATGTTGATTCCTAAATTTTGGGTAATGGAACAGATTCATTACTGTTATCTAAGACTGTCAGTAGCTGGAGATGGTTTTCTTGATGGTCTTCAAGAGGGGATCTTTGCATCACAAATGAATATTAGATACTCTAGACCTTATGATTTTTCTACATTACTTTTTTGCCTTTTCAGCCATGGACATACAGCCTGAGCTATGTGTATGTGTTGATAAATTACTTCAGCAGTGGCAGGTGTAGATTTGTTTCTCATTAATAAATTCAAGTAACTGCTAAAATGAAAACTTTTTAATCAGAGTAATATGAAAAAAAAGGAAAGGTAATTTTTTATTTACAAAATATCCTGGTAGTCCCTTATGCAGAGCAGCTGTTCAAACATGAATCTATTTAGTCTAGTGTATGCTGTGGTTTTTTTGCTTTTTCTGTGATTAATTTGTCTCTCTGCCAACTAGGCTGTTACCCGCATAATCCCTAGCTCTTTCTTCTAATCCTATTTACAACACTAACCACAGGCAGACTGCAAGTGACTGATCCAGAAAAATACCCTAGAGAAATGTGCTAGGAGCTGATTCCTTGACGTGCAGGCTACTATTCTCTCTCTCTCTCTCTCTCTCTCTCGATTTTTGCATATGCAAAGTGCATTATCTGAACAACGGTGAATATGAACTTAAAGGTTGTCCTGGGGAAGGATCAGACAAAAGAACAAGCTCACTCTGCAAGTGTTCATTCTCTCATGATCAACTGAAGAAAAACTGCCTCATAAGCTCATAATAATGTTCATGAATTTTTCAAACTTTGGGTCAAGGAATCCACAGTTAGGTTCACATAAAAGTAGAAGATTTAGGTTAGAAAGCATGAATTTGTAAAGCCCGTGTAGAATTCAGTGCATTACTAATAGGTGATAGAAACTGAGAGCTTTTTGGACATGTTGCTTTGAAGCATTTTTTGTTAAATGAAAGTTAAATTTGAAAGACCATGTAGTTTTTTGCTCACCAATTAATCACACTACAAGTTTTTTTCTTTTTTTGGCGGGGGCAGGGGGGCGACATGAGGGGGGAAGACGGTTTGTTTTTTGTTTGTTTGTTTGTTCACTTATTGAACAACCACCTTTGAAAAGGGTTTATTTACATCCAGCTCTTGTTGTTGCAGCAAAGTAACTTCAAGTCTGTACCTATTAGCTCTGGTCTTTTTTTTAGACCTACCTAATCATGATAAAATTTACAGCATGCGCCATCAAAACCTATAACAGGGTAAAAAGTTGGGACCCTGGATTCAAGCTAACAAATGCCATGCACAGAATACACGAGAGGACAGCAGAGACTACAGAGAGATTTAATATTAGGTTAAAAGTTATACATCTCACGTTAATGAAAGAAATACTGGGGATATAAAGCAATGGGTAAAACCTACCATGTATACCATTTCTGTTTAAGTGTGATTTTCTTATGTCATTAACACTGCCAGTATTCCTCTTTCATTAACCTGAACTGAGAGCATCTAAGCTGACCGAGAACCTGATTTTTAGTGGATATGAAGCCTGTCTTAAGATACAGAACAGGGATGAAGTTGCTTGAGTTATGTGCTGGAACTAAGCACTATGCAGTCATTAGGAATGCAGCCAAGGTTCACCTCCTTCCTTTGTCTCTCTATGCTCTCTTCCTCTGCTTGTAAATTGGGATTAATCATATTTCATTCTGTCCAGGGTTTTATAAAGGGTAGCAAATGGATAAAACATATCCTTTTATTGGGAGAGGCAGCTGAGACATCTTCCTCTGAACCCTCCGTAGTGAGTCTGTCATCCTGCTTGATCTTTTAAAAGAGTCCTCTTGAAAAGAGTCTAATGCAGTCTGTAGGTATGGTAGTTTCATTACAGTATGACTGCAATTTGCTAACGCTCAGAATCCTTTCACTTAACTTATCCCATGATAATAATTTTTTTTAATGTTGCCATACAGCCTTTTTAGAAGTGCTACTTTGTACTCTGTTCGTTACAAGAGGACAAATAGCTATGATTTGGATAACATATTTGTAAAATTCCCACTACTTATTATAAAAACAATGGCCAGTATTTAAAATGCAAAAGAATGAAGTTTTAGCATGATGCAAGATCATGCTAAAGATAGCTACAGAGCTATCCAAGCGCTCAGAAAGGACTTTTCAAAGAGAGTGAGATAATGAAATGAAACTTCCTGAACTGTGTCATCTTGAGACCTAACTTCTTTCATCTCTAGAACATCCGAAGTCCTCTCCATATCGTTCCTTTGCATGCTACAGAATTCTTTGCAAAGCTAATACTCGTATGCTGTGTGTTTGTTCCCAAGTGGTTTTTTTGCAGGAACTGCACCCAATGAAGATGTACATGGTTTCAATCCTGCCAACCTGAAAGTGTGTCCACGTCATGTCACTCTGTAATTTTGCAATAGGTGTGACCTCCAAGTGGGCCCAGCTCTTCCAGCTCACGCTGCAAAAGCCTTGTAGGTTAATGAAGGGAGGGCTGGTAAAGGGCATTTTCTGTGGTAGACTTTTCTTTACGTACCCTTGTCCCTTCCACTGATCCTCACTTATGAACTTTTATAATGTATGGGAAAGTTCAAGAAAAAGGGTCTTTGAGTTATCATTTTTGGGGGAAAATATGAGGACTGAGAAGGTAGCTAAATCTGAGACATTTTCTCTGGAAAGTTTTCTGTGACCAACCCACCACAAACTGAGATTTTGTGAGGTGTTTAGTTTGGACTTGTAAACCAGTTGCAATAAAAATGTTCCACACTGAAGATATGAGCTTCAAATTACACCTTGTAGAACAAATAAATAAAAAACCCACATTCACTGCTAAAAGTTTGCCTACAAAATATTTCAACCTTAAAAATATTTCAACCTTAGTGCTTAGTTTTATGTTACTCATTTCATTACACCATAATAGAGCTTTATGGAGAGAGAAAGAACAGTAAAACGAGGTTACATTTTCAATTAATTCTGTTTCTTTTTTTTTCCTTTCTTTTTACTCTTTATTATTGATCATCATTCTTGATGATTTTAAATCCAAGGCATTTCTGTCTTCACTGATGGGGCAAAGGGAGTTCTGCATGTTATAAGTCATGAAGAACAATTAACTGTAGCTGATTCTATTGCAAGCCTGAGCAGAAGTGTTGCTAATGACACTTCCTTGCACAGTGTGAACACTGCTAATTTTTGTCCTTCAAATGCTGTTGATTATGAGCCACAGATTCTGCTTGCTTATAACTTTGCCAAAATTTAATTCTTGAGGCTAAGATTGCCCGTGCTTCAGACTCGAGCTTAAACTTTCAGAAATAAATCCATTTCTGCAGAACAGAAGGAACTAGTTGTAAAATTGTTTTTTTCTGATGTTTTCTTGAAGACCTTTAGCACTGTGTTTTGAAGCTTCAAGTTGTATTTAGCAAGAAGGTGGCCAGTAGGAGTCTGAGAGTGGTCTTTCCTCTCTTTAGAAAAATGTTAGCAGATTTTCTCCGTGGAGTTTGCTATACCTTAATGCAGAAAATGCAGATGGATCTGTTCTCCTTGGGCTTGTTATATCAGAGGCACTGGGCACAAGGACCGTGCAATTCCCACTTCATTTTCTCTACACTCTGCATAAAACCTCACGCATTTGTGGAGCATCACTGCAGCCGCTCACTCCCGCTGGGCTAAATTTAACTGATTAGCTTGATACGGGATCTGCCGATTGCCGCATCTGACATTTAGGTCAGTTAATGGGACAGAAGCTGTGTTGCAGCTGTGATGTTTATCTGGCAAGGCCACCCTCACTTTGAAAGTAATCCAGCTGGAAGACGTAATCCCCAGATGTCTTGTAACATGTGTCCTACCGTGGCACACGACTGGATGTACGACCATCAGCTGGCGTGTGACCCAGCATGAGAGTGGGGGGGACCGCCAGCCTGACGTGCTGCTGCTCAGGCCCCTTCTGGTGAGACCCTCTGAGCACCCACCGGGCAGTTGTCAGGACATTCGTCCAAAGGCAGGCGCTCAGCTCTGCCCACCTCCAGTAACTAGCACCGAGTCTATGGGTATTATTGTCCTGGAAATGCAGTTTGATTGTCCCTGTCCCCTGTCCTGCCTCCTGCTCTTTCGGGGACATTATGTGCTCTTTTCTACAGTGGTCTTCCCATGCTCAGTTCACAGCTAAAGAGGCAGAGAACTGTCAAAAGGCAGAGGGAGCTCTTTTCGATTTGAGGCCCTGTGCTGAGGTCTTGGAGACTTGCACTTCATTGTGCTGTTGGTTGCCATGCGATTTTTGGAAAAGTTATTTTTGCAAACGCAAGAAATGGCAATCCTATTTTTGGCATTTCCTAACTTGTGCATATTGGACTTTAACTCTTCTGTGAGCGGAGGGCATACATTTTGTCTTGAAAGCTCAATAAGTAGATTAAAATGTTAAAATGTGTGTTGTCTGTGAAGTAAGCTCCCTAGATGGAACAAACTATAGAAATCAGCATTTTCTTTCTACTTTTAAAGAGGTTTCTATATTTGAAGCCTCATAATATCCATAGGGGTTTTGAATGCTGTTAGAACAGTAAAAAAAAATTAATCTATTGAAGAACTTGTGTTCAGCCTATGAGAATGTGCCCAAACAACCTTCCTGTTGCAAGTTGAAAGCTGCATCTTCCCTCAAAAGAAGTTCAGTTTATCTCCCATCTATTTCCCTTAATTGAGCATAACCTAGCATATAGAAACAGTTTACTTGCAAAAGAAAATAGCATCCTAGGGCATATCTGTGGTGTCTTCCAGAAATATTGGCAGTGATATAAAGGAACAAACAAGAATGTGACAGATTTGAGCTAGATCCTCACGATGTCTGAAGGGTGATAGAAAATGTGTATTTACAAAGAACATCCTCCCTCTCATTTTTCTATTCCTTACCTGACTTCTATACACATGGATAATCAGCCAGTCCCAGAGGATGCATTTGAAAGGACTGGCACTGCAGGATATACACTTTTAAATGCAAATATCAAAAGCAGCTTAAGGAAAGCAAAGTAGGTTGCCCAAATTTGACAGCATAAACTGAATTAAAGTTTGTGAGCTGTGCAGTTTTTAAACTTGAGTTATAAGCCCTCTATTGTTGCTGCATTGCTATCAGATTCACAAAATAAGTCACTAAACTCTGCATAGATCAGTGTTCACATTGTAGTTCATAGAGATAAGTGATGCTACCTCAGAATTTTTGAAATTGGAGATCTTTTGTTGGCACAGGCTCCTGTGTGATCTTGGAGAAATGACTGCACTTTATTAATGCATTTGCAAAACTGGGGAAATATTACTTCTTTATCTGTTGGAGAATTTTAAAGGATCAATAGACAAAAAAGCTATTCTTAGATGCTATGGAAATAGAAGAGTATAGAAATACCTGAAATAGTCATCTCAGCAGAGTGAAACTGACTGTAATGGCTTGTGAATGATGAGAAGATAACACACTGAATAGTCAGATCCGGTGCCTCTGGAAAACAGGAATAGAGCATCTTGCAAAAATAAAAAGAGAGAGAGGAATGAGGTGAGAGCCCACAAAAGAGTGCACAAGCTCTTTCCACTTCTGCTACAATGGAATTTCAAAACAAGATTATTCGACACTAATTACTTCCCAGAAACTAAGTCATCTTATGTGAAGAACTGCTAATAAGATTAATGCTGTAAAGTTTTCTTTGCTATGTTTTATTAGCCTCTCATGAGAACTGTTGCAGTAACTATTTTAGAACTTGGACTGAAGGCAGTATCATTTTGCCTTCTTGAGGGGCATGAGTTCAGTTCCCATATTCCTCTCTCCTACCCCTGCTTTGTTTAACAGAGCTAAAGAGAGTGCAGTTTGTTCTCAGAGTATAAGCAGTTGAACCACAGTTTAAAGATGTATTTGGATTATTTGGCAACTTTGTAAGATCTGACTGGTGTCACAGTTAATTGACTTTAGCTCATCTATAGGATCAGCCCTATCAAAACAATACTGAAAGGACGTGTTGGAGCATATTGGTTATTTAATGTCATTAAAGTCATACTGTAGTGGAACTGTTGGAGAAAAAAAAAAGAAAAAACACTATTTATGGTCTACATCATGTCTAAGCATAGGACTCCAAGCTGAATTTAGAACTGTGTTATGCAGTAGTTTGGTACACAGAGATAACCGTCCAGAGATCATAATAGCAAATGAGAATTGAATAGCTAAGCTTTTGTCTTATAGACAGTGTAATGATACTGCTCCATTTTGAGGGAAAAAAAGTACACCATATTGTGTGTGTACACCTGTACTGTATGTATCTGCTTGATGTTTGCTCTGCAGCAGAAGAATGAATCCATGGGAATTTCCATTCACCATTTCCTTAGTAAAAGTACATCTAGAAATGCAATGCTAAAGAAAGAAATGAAATACTAGTGAGTTAAGGTAATGCTTTTCTAGCATGAAATATGGAGTAATATTTATAAAATTACAATTGCAGTTATATAGTTGATACAGGATTCGGAGAGATGTTTGTAGATAAGAAATGTATAAATCTGTATTAGCTTTTGAAGGAATATGAAAAAGCAGTAGGTTTATAAGTAGTGTAAGGTATTGTGGCTCAGATGAAAAGAAATCTGAGTTTAATTCTGATAGAGATCTTCCTGTGAGTGAGTTACCCATACATGGGTAATGAAAGATTTCTTATTCATCTCGTGAAGACTCTTGTAGTAGTAACTATTTAAGATGGACGGATTACCTGAGACAGTATACTAGAATGCTGATCCCAACATAAAACTATGGGTTTTGCCCATTTTAGCATGTTTAAGATGAAATATTCACAGTCATTTTATCTTTCTTAAGAGCAAAGGACTTCATTAATAATTAAACTAAATTGGAATTGAAGATGCTGTATTGTGCCATAGGTTCTGGTTAGCAGTAGAAGACCTGAAGAAGAGGCCTATCCGTGAAGTTCCTGCTCGTGTCCAGGAAATCTGGCAAGAATTTCTTGCTCCGGGTGCACCCAGTGCCATCAATCTAGATTCCAAAAGTTATGACAAAACAACACAGAATGTAAAGGACCCCGGAAGATACACGTTTGAAGATGCTCAGGTCAGTTGGCAATCGTTTTCCAAAGCATCTGGAAGAGGGTATTGGCCAGTGGAATGTATATACTGACATAAGATAAAATATATGGGGAATGAAATGATAATCTGTTTCTTAAAATGCAATTTCAGTTGTAAATGCTCAACATTTCTTTTTTTCAAGAGGACTATGGTTTATTAAGGCGACTCTTCATGAAAGTTCTCTGCTTGGTATACAGGCTTCAAGTTTGCTTCAAATACAACCAAGTACATAATGCAGTAAAAAAGATATTTTCATGTTCCTGCTTTCTTATTTTTTACTGCATTAAGAAAAAAAAAAAGCTTAATCCAGTTGCATTAAGAAAAAAGCTTTCCCTATACATGTGTTTCTGGTACTCACGATCTGCCTCTGAAGGACTGCCCTAAGTGTAGGCTCGGTGTCCGCTATCCCAATGCAAGCACAAAGCACTTGTTATCATTTATCCTGGACAGAGTATGACTCATGAGAGGCTTGTGCTGAAGTGTCTTGTTCCACCTATGATATACTTTTAAAACTTTTATTTAAGTACTATCTACAGAACATCAGGCAAGGATTCAAAGAGTACATTTCCATAAGGAGTACTGCAGGAGTAAAGAGTCTCTATGTGAGGCTCTTTGGGGACCAGTGGAGTCATATCTCATGTAAAGATTTGATCAGATCTATGGTTGATTTTTTTTGCGTTTGCAAGCAAAAGTTAAAAATTAAAAGGAGGAAATAAAAATTTCCATTTTCTATAGATGAAAAAAGTAAAACAAATACTTTTGTATTAAATGGGACATTTCATGTAACTAAATGTTTCATCTTTGCAGACTTCAGGGAAAAGCAATAGAAAGAAGTGGATTCACAGTAAAAGTAATAGAACTGGTACCATCCTCTTCCATTTTTATCAGCAACCCAGTGATGAAAATTTAATTATTAATGCAAAGTGAAATTGTGTCAAAAGGAGAGATTGAGATCATATCCCTGCAGAATATTCTACAGCTTGATTATTACGATGTCATCTTGAGCGTCAGGAGATGCAGTTCCAAATACCATGAAGCAAAGCAGGGAATCAAATCTGGGCCTCCTGCCTTTTGGGAAAGTGCCTCCGCCCTAGATAGCAGGGTGATAATTCTATTACTTTCAGAAAGAAGGGAAAAAAGAAAATTCCTGTGCTCTCATTTTGCTGTTACAAGAATAGCAAAATATGATGCAGCAATAAAGTTTTCATGAGACACTATATCATACGCTCTATTTTGTAGTACTCTGCATTAAGCCAAATACGGAGTTTTTTCTTTCCTCTGCTGAGCCACACTGGAGATTTAAGAACGCAATATCCATTGCAAAAAGAGTAAATTGCACAAGTAAATACTCTAGCAATACAAAAGCTCTAAAAGAAAACACCTATTCATGCCATATTCTGAATCAGACGCTTTAGGACCTTTACACTGTTTCCCATCTCAAGTGGCAGGGCTTTGCTGGGAGCAGAGCACAGCCTTTCTAACAGGCTCCTACTGGTCTGTCCGTCTGGAAAGGGAACACTCACAAAGCATCTCCTAAGTCAGCAAATGACTTAATTTTGCTTTAAAAGGCTTTGAAAGGCGTTTCTCTTGGACTTGATAGGTGACATCACAGAACTCCACAGCAAATGAGGGTGATACATTAGTAAAAATAGAGTTTATACTAACATCCAGCGTCAGCTCCTGAGTTATCCTATATTAACAAGTCTAATACATTGCAGCTTAATTTATCCTCATTTTTGCAGTTTTATTTGCACAAATACTGCATCTTAATACCCATTCTGTTGATAGGAATAGAATCCTTTTTGCTGTCTTGGCTGAATTGACTGTTTTTACAGTAATTGAAGGGAATAAAAACTCCACAGCCTCAATTCTATATGAACACCAGAATTCCCCTGCTTAGTTTAGAAAGCACAGTGCAGCAGAGTTAGAAAATGTGGAGAATTTTATGAGAGTATTTCCTATTCAGATTACTTTTTCTTAAAATTCCTCTTCTATTGTTATAACCAGAACCAAGATTATAAATCATAAATAGCCTACATTGCAGATTTTTAGTTTCTTGAATATTGCAGATATGAGAATGTTCTGAAAAGGAAAACTCTATATCATTTGTTTTCTGGATCAGGGTTTACAAATTTTCATGTACTTCTGAAGAATAGATATCTTGGAAATTAGGTTAGCTTGGAGCTGTTCTTCAGTTTGCATATGTATTTTCCTTTTTTATACTCTCAGCTGAATAGCAGAATAAATGTCTATCGAATAATGTTTGCAAGAGTAGCTGTGTTAGGGCATGTTCTCCCCAACTTAAGTACTTCTCTGTAGTGAATTAGAAACTTAGGACCTTTCTACAGTTTATGAAGTAAGATAAGTATCCCCAGAAAATGATTCAGAAAATCTGATGAAGAAGGAAGGATTCTTCTGGATTCTGGACTTAGTCTAACTAAACTGACTAATCTTGAAGCTGAGCCTCAAAGTAAAAGTGCTTCAATTATAAGACCTCTGTGGTACATTCTTAGAAAAACAATTCTAGAGAGAAAATGGGGGCTATAAGAAAAAAAAAAGTTCAGTCTTCTTTACATATAACAGATAGATGAAATTTATGAGAAGAATAGAAAGCAACTCAACCTTGGCTGCTGACTAGCAACCTGCTATATAATTATCCATTTCTACTTGCTGTATTATTCCATATCCAGGTATCCATACCTGCTTCCTATTATCCATTTGAAATAGTGCTAGCTGGTATACGTTATGCAATGAAAAATACGTGATTGCACCGTATTTTCAGTAGGTCTTCTTGAGAATAATAGCTGCTTCTTTCCCTTTCAGGAGCACATTTACAAACTGATGAAAAGTGATTCTTATCCTCGTTTTATACGATCCAGTGCCTACCAGGAGCTGCTACAGGCCAAGAAAAAGGTATTGGTCCATCTTGCCTTTGTCTTGCCACTGTGCAAAGCGGTGGTTATGTTTGCAACAATACTCAGTCTTCTCTCCCCTGTGCCAGTGCAACTGGATATCTGGTAGGTGACCAGCTTGGTGTGTTTGGAGGGTCACATACACACAGGAGTTCAATATACATATACATGTATATATCCTGCATGCGGGCATGTTTTAATAAGTTAATCTAGCAAAACTTATTTTTATTTTTACATCTCATATTGTACTGTTTTCTCTGTTATGAAGCACCTTAAATTGAAAAGTGCTTTACAAATACATTAAAAAAATAAAATAAAATCCCAGAAGAATAGTCTTTCATGTTTGGAAGTTTGCTTATGTAATAATTGTTGTTCTCGTTATTTCCACCTACGAAAGCTACAGAATGTGTTTAGAAACAATCTTATTCATATAAATAACTTCTGATTCCAACTGTAAAAATAGGGCTTACTTCCATATCTTTCCCTATTAATACATGAATAGCTTTGATTAGTCTAAGGAGTCTAATTTGAAAGAGATCACGTCACACTTTTGCAAACAAAGGCTCGTGTCTTGATATGTAATATTTGCTTAAAAAATCCTGTCATGGGATGACTGCGGAACAGACAGCCCAGATGATGTGGAGCAGCTTGTACAATGCAGATTGCTGTAATGAAAAATCGTTCTCTTAGTGGGCTCTACTGATCTCCTAGAATCAGTTTGGAGCTCTGTGCCTGCAAAATCAGAGCCCTGCTTGTTGCCAGCACAAGGTAGTTTTTAACACCATAGCATACTATTGTTTGTAATGACAACCTACAATTATATGAAAGTACTGTGTGATTTTGTTTTTGTTCAAACATTGATTTCTGAAGATCCAATATAGAGAGAGATGTTGAAAATGCCAGAAAGCTACAACTGTCCGTGTGAAGTCCTTAAGTTTGTGAATGTCAGTTCATTAACACAAGATGTGCACTTCATTATTTCTTTTTATTTTCAGTTTTTCTTTTAAATCAAACCAGTTTGATCCCATAAAAAATGATTTTGTCAAATACTATACCCGTTTTGCCCATCCACTGTTTAGCCAAGTTCCATTACAGCTTCGTACCTATGTTTGCTTCCTGATTTATACAAACTTTGTTTTGCAGTCCATTATTTCATCATTCCTTCTTTTCTACTCCATTTTTCTCTCGCTTTCCTTCCCTCCCTCCCCCCCTTTTTTTTCTTTTTCTTTCTTTTTTATTTTACTTTAAATTTAAGTTGGAAAACACACTGGATCGTCGAACATCTTTTGAGAAATTCACACGCAATGTGGTAAGTTTGTTGCCTTGGAAGACTAGTAAACCTGATGGAACATCCTCCTCCCCCCTACACCAACCCCTCCTTTCCCTTTTTGCTTCTCTAACGTGACAGTTAAAATTGTATTTATAACCAGTTTGTGACTTTACCTACGGATGACAGTTTTGTAACATGCTTTCATTACAGCCCCTTCTCCCTAGTCCCTTGCTCACTGACCTTGGCAGTGAGCCACGCCAGAAGGGACCTTTGGGAGCCATGCTTTTTGCATTGGGAAGCATGGGATGATCCTCTTTCCGTCCTCCTAAATGCTACTAAAGAATTTGTGAAAACCTGCTTGATATTGTTCCCCTTTCTGGAACTTCCTAAAATACCAAGTTTGATATAATTGGAATACACTGGCTTTCCTTCCCATCTCCTTTTTATTTCCTGGAAGAGAGTTTGTCCATTTTTATAATTGGACACAGGAAAAACTAATGATATCCCCAACTTCCTTAATGCCCAGCACAGCTTCTTCAGGACCTAACAACTCATGTTGATGATGCACAGGGGTTTGATTGGGATTTCATTTGGATAACAGATTACAAAAACTGTTTGATATTTTTTTGCAAGAGATTTCACTGAGGTTAAAAAAAATAAACACTGGCAAATTTCCTGTGGACATTTTCTTGCCACCTGAAAGAGCCACTGCTTTCCTGATGTGTGGGATTCCTTTTACTTTTCCGATGTCTTGGGATTTTCTTTTTTTTAACATTGTGAAAGTTCAAACTAAAGCATTCAACACATTTATTTTTGTAGGGCAGAAACATCCCTATTTTCCCATGCCATAAAAACTGTACACCAACACTGAGGGCGAGCACTAACCTGTTATGAAAAGAGGTAGAAAGATCTTGGATTATACTCAAGTTTGCCTTGTCCGTTGACTTGTGCAGTTGACGCTGCTGTGTGTGTGTGTGTGTTTGTGGCTTTTCCTGTGACCTGGTTAGTGGAGCTGTATGTGTTGAAATGAAAAAAAAAAAGCACAAGAGCTTTCAGCAAAGATCATGGTTTTTGTTTTTTTTAGTTTCTAGGGATGGAGAAGCAGTTCTCAGAAACTGCCTTCTGTGTAATGATGCTCAAGAATTTTTCCTCAAGTGTTTTAAAAGCATACGCTTTCCAGTAATCCAAAAAGAAGCAAATGCAGTGAAAGAACAAAGTTTTGTGAGGCTGTGGGAATATCTCACATGTTAAAACAAAACTGCAATTCTTTTGCTACTTTCCTTTAGGTAAAGGCTTTCTGTATTACGCATTGAGTCCGCTCTACATAAATTCAGGAACGAATTGGGATTCAATGGGCCAAAGTCAGAAAAAGACACTAAAAATGGATATAAATGACCACAAAGAAACTATCCCAATGTTTGAAACAAAAACCCCTATTTTTTGCATGGTGATGTTGCCATAGCATGTTGCAGTGTGATTTGTGTGTTGTCTAAACAGGTTGATCTATGAAACAACAGTATACATGATAATCCTACTTTCTTCCACAAAGGTGTTTAATAGGACATTCCATATTAATAATCAAATCCATGTTAAGAGAGCAAGGGGTATCTCTTGGATCTCTGCAAGCCGGGTCTTCCCCGTGCTGGAGGGACTGACACGCCACAGCAGCGAGGTTATCCACGGGAGCCTGAGCTGGGTCACGGCAAAAGGGCAAGAATGGACTATGATTCAAAGGGTACATAGATGAGTGGTTATATGGAGGGAAATGCCAAGCTGAAGAGAGATGTGAGGAGAATAATAATAATAATAATTAATAAATAAATAAATAATAGGGAAAAAAAGGCAGAAAGTGAAGCCTGGGGGGCCCTAGAAAGTAGAATTAGTGTCTGATAATCCCTCTCAGAGCAGTGTTAGGGATAAGCCATCCGTTCTGTACATAAATGCCCGAGCATTAGGCACTGCAGCCAGGCCCTGCTCAGCCCACTCAGCCCAGGGTGCCAGCACCGGAGCAGCAGGAGGCCGCTAATGCGGGGAAGTAAGCGAGCTGTGAGCTAGGGATGAGAAGGAGCATTGCTGGATTTGAAGCACTGGTACCTCTTCAGTAGAAGAGGACACTTTGTTTTTCACTGGGCAAGCTGTAAAATAATAAATGTGGTTTTGCTTTTGCCAAGACTGCTCCCTGAGAAGCCGGGTGGAATCTGTCAAGTTGGGTCAACTTTGAAAGTGGGAAATGTCACTGTTAGACCTATTCTCTGTTATATCAGTAGCTCTGGGGCTTGCAAATTTATAGAGTGCCAAAGTACGCAAGTACAAAGCTATTCTCTGAGAAGGAATTCATATGCTCCAGTACCCCCGGATCCTTGCCACCAGGCATTTTCATTCTTGTTCTCAATTTCAGTTTGTTTATAATATATAATATATGCCTTAGCAGCAGGGGTGAAGGAGATGTTTCTGAGAATGTCCCAGAGCACAGGCATTAACTTGTTCAACTGTGAAGTGAGAGCGCTGCGGTATAGATCTGTTCCTCTGATTACTGCAGAGAACAGGTGTGAAACCCATCTCTGACAACCTGGGAAAATGCTCTGCTCTCTGAATGACTGAGCAAGAAGAAAATTATGTTCTCCTACTCTTGATGGTTTCATAAATTTAGACTCAATTCCTCTGTTTTTCTGTCTCATATCAAAGTGACTTTGTATTGAATGAGATTGGACCTACAGTGCTATTCAAAGTGTTTAAAAAAACAGAAAGCTTGGTTGTCTGTGGGGACCAAACCTGAGAGACAACCTTGTAATTAATAACCTGAATTGTTAAGGTGGAGACTTAAGAGGTTCCTGAATCTCATTAGACAAATCAGCAATAGTTGAAAGTGAGTTATACTTGCTACAGAAAACATTTGCTGAACTAGAAAGCTACCTTGCAGCCGTGGTTCCTCTACAGTATTCCTTGAGTTAAATAGAAGTCACCTAGCATAATAAATCATCTTCCCAGCTTGTTGGGGAAAATGAAAGGGGAGCTATATATACTAGAAACTACGTTTGCTGCTGTATTTCTTTCACACTAGAGAGTTTTCTTTCCAGAAAACTTTCAATTATTCAGTGCACTTCATGAAAGCCTTTAAAAGCACAGCTAAAAGCATCAGGTATTTGGCTTGCTCTGTAAATTTTACAGTGCAAACCTGTAATACTTTTGGCCACCTGCGGTAGACCATGTTATAAACACACCTTCACTCACGTACAATATAAGCCTAGTAATAACCTTGTATTTGCCATATGTAATATTTATTACTGAACGCTTTATAGTTTTAGTAGTTGGTTTGCGTCACTTACTCACGAACCCAGGTCACGGGTGGGAACGCCAGGCACGCACACTTCAGCACCACTGCGATGATGACACTGGCTAAGTGCTTTGCTTTGGTGTAACACCAGCAACCCAAACTGTCACAGCTCAGAGCTGGCTGCGTGCAGAGTGGCAGCACTCTGCTCTCCTGTGCAGCCCCCGGGCTTTCTGCTCTGGGAAAAATCATCTACAGTCACCTACAATTCCCAGAGCAGATGAGTAGGGAAGGTGTAAGTCAGAGAGCAGGGAAAATCCCAGTTCCATTTGCTACTTGTTGCTTGCCACACCAACGGAGAGGGGAAAGTAGGAGGAGTTCTTGGCCAATGAAAAATTCTTTTTAGGAATTCACATGAAAACACGTCGCTATTAAAAAAAAAATCGGGAAACTTGTACCTCTAGTGGTAAACTTTTTGCTGCAGGTAAACAAAAATAAGAAAAGGTTTGCTGATAATTTTGATGGGAACAAGGAAGTCTTTTAGGAAGAATTTCTTTTTAATTTTGCATGTTAAACATTTGTGCAAGTGTCAGACTGACGGCCCGAGCACGGTTCCTCCTTCAATGTTGGCCTGGTGCTTAGCTGCGATCAGCAGCCGAAAAACCTGAACTGCAGGGCTCTCCATTAATAGGGGAGGAGGCTGATTTCACTCCCACTCGATGGCACCTCTCTGGTCTCCCCAGGAACCAGGTCAGTGGAGGAGGGAGGTGCAGGAACCTCCTCAAGCCGCCCAGGATGGCAGGTACCTCAGCATCACAGAGTCGTGTCATGGCTTTAGAAGCCACCAACAGCGTTAGGGTGCCTTACTGTAGAGAAAGCAAAGCAAAGTACTGCGCTCACTGCAAGTTTCTGATGTTTTATGGACATACAGCCACTAGAAAATAGACCAAATTCAGTCCATGAGACTGAGACATCAGACAACCATCATATAATTATCTTCCCTCTTTGCCTCATAAACAAGATCTCATTTAATAACACTGAGTTTAAAAACACACCTTTCCATTTCTCACGCCCTTTCCACTTGTTTTCTCCCACCTAGCTGTAAAAAAATAGCAGTGTTCTTTTAAGTTTTCTCCTCCAAGCCAGTAGCATTAGGTGATTTCATGCATGAGGTGAGAAACGTCAAGGCCACTGAACACAGCACATTTTGACTGTGCTCAGTACAAAGTCACTAAACCTGACATAGCAAATTACAGCCTAGAGTTGGAAGTTAACTCTTAAAAATAGCTTCTTCCCTTCTTACCCAGGGGTATAGACTTTCTCTGTGCTTAATATTGATGTCATCCCTTGACATATTAAAACCTGCCCTTTTTTTTTGAGAAACAATGTAGATAATATATTAATTTCATCTGCCAGCTAGGAAATCTTTGTATATGAACAACTAACACTAGTTATATTTTTCTCCAGCATGGCATGGCGAGTAAGCCTTAATGCAATATCACCTGTGGAATCTCATGTTCTGCACAGACCCATGGAAGATTTCCTAATAACACTTATGAAAATTACTTAAAGTTATTTCAGAAAGTTAACACTTAAAAAGAAAAAGCTATTCCAGAAAAAAAAAATCTACAAAGCTTCTTGTTTGAAATATACAAAATAATGTAATTATTACCAGTACCCAGCCTCAGCATGGAGAACCAACAAAGAGCAACCCCTAGTTATGTGCAGCAGCAACTGAAGCCAAGCTGCTTCGCTTTCTGCTGGAAAATGGAGGAGCAGCACTCGCACAGCCACGTGGATGTAAGTTAGGAGCCAGCACCTACATGTTTTAGGTCAGTGTCTGCCAGCTCCCAGCTGACAAACACCTACCTTTGTCCTGAACTATCTGCAAGAATCTGAGGGTCAGGCATAAACACAGCGGGAAAATATTCATCTAGTGCATTAGTACTTTGGAAAAACAAACTTACGTTTTATTGCATATTTTAGCTGGTTGTTCACATTCCAGCGCTGAATCTGTCAAAAGCATGTAGGTTCAACACCAATGAGAGCAGTTCATCAGTGAATGTGAAGATAAGTAGAGTTGGAAGAAAAGAAGGAGCATCGCCCCTTTTGGAGTTAGCACAAACAGGCATGCAGTCCTTCAGGCGCTGCCTCTCAACTTCAGTCGGCTCCAGGAAACAGTTCAGCAGAGATGAGCAACGTGACAGGGCTGCGAACCCCACTGAGGGTTGAAGGGTTTCACTGCACGTGCCGGCACTTAGGGCTGCAGCTGTGGTGAGAGCTCTTGCCCCGCGTTCACTAAATACCTCCTCCCCTTCCTCGCCTTGCTGAAAGAGCAACACAGCGGCACGGCTTTCTGAGAGCAGCATCCTGCGCCGCTGGGGAAAGCCAAGCAGAATTATGCCCCGGAGAGCAGTGCCCCGGAGAGCAGAATTATGCCCTGGAGAGCAATGCTAGAGCTGCTGTCAGAGGAGCCTGGGCCAGCTAAACCCCAAGAAGGTGCTTCATTCTTACTGCATCTGCGCCGTCTCACTTGGCGCACGCAGGGTTCGCCTCTCTGTTACCTGGTCAGATATGTGGAGCTCCCATTTCTATCTCTATCCTGGTGAGTAGCACCTGCCTTAACAATAGACAAAAATAAGAAGGTAGCTCTGGAGGTTACTCAGAAAGGAGGAGAGTTAGAGAATTCATCCTCTAAAAGAAAAAGGCTTGATCTTCCTCTGCCATGCTTTTCAACTCTAGCCCCTACAGAATTTCACAGCAACTTACAAGACACATGTGAGTTGAGGCTCTTCTTGATGTGTGTGCCAGATGATTATCTCAAGTCTTAGTGTCACGCTACACAAACAGGCCAGAGGGTCAGCACATTGGTGCTTAGTGCTTCATAAATCTGCACGTTGCCATGTCGATCTCTCCTAAGCTCCCTTAAAGTACACTTGGAAGGACAAAACTGTCGAAAAGCAAATGTGCTAGGTGGGGACATGAGCGCTTAAGTCAGTTTTCCTAGGTGTACTTCTTGACTGACTACTATGCTGACTCCCTGTTCTCTGACTCCTTTTCAGGTTATGTGTGCAGAGCTTCATCTGGGCTTGTAAATTATAATAAAATTATTAATTAGGTTCATATTTCCCAAGTGCACATATACAGACAAAAGTCCCACTCCAGTTTAGACTTTGGCCATGCACTTCCATTCATGGCAAAAATATTTAAAGAATACATTAAAGATCTCCTTTTCCTTCTTTAGAGGAATATCAGCAACTTTTTGTAATTTTTTTCACTTGTTATTTAATCCTTTTAGCAAAGAAAATTCTTTTCCTATGTGTCATTTCTCATCTGTGACACTTCTCAATATTTGATGTAGTAGCCAGAATCAGAATTTGGCTGGTAGAAATTTTGTTAATATTCTATCAGAAAGAACTAGTTAAGCTCCAGTCTTAAATTATGGCTCACAAGGAATGGTTGTAAAATCAATTTGGTAAAACTGAGTAAATCTGGAAATCTTCTAGAGATGATAATTATGAGATCCTACTGCATAAATCTTTAGATTGGTTTTCATTTTAGAACAGTTTGCTTCTCTGTTCTCTGTAACAGAGTTTGAAAGAATATTCTGGAAAGTAACAAATAGCATTATCTGAATCAGAAAGTGGGATATTACTTTCATTTTGATCTGCTATGGATTCTGTGCATTAAAAGCCTATTTTTGCAATAAGAAGAGTAAATATGAATTGGAATAATGATGGAAGTTGATCTCTTAAGGAAAGGTTGTTTGTTTGTTTTAAATTCTCACTTTTCCAACTATAAATACAACTTAAAGATAAATTACATCTCATAATACGCAGGAAAAGGCATGGGAAGCCTTCCACACTTTGCTCAGTTACCCAGTGCAGATTTAATCTCTTTTAAGCAGTGTGATATTCCCTGAGGTAGGGGAGGGAGGTAGAGGAGAGGAGCCTACAGAGGAATCCTTATCGCTGTAGGGCTTAGGAGAAAACGCATCCGAGCCCGGCAGCTTGCTGTGGGGGGCAACATCTGGGGAGCCAGTGATAGAGAACACCAAAAAACCGTCCTGACAGCTCTTGGTATCTATGGGGAAAATCTGAAATAGGCACAGATAAAGATTGTACAAGTCAGATGAACTAAGTAACTGCTAGATTTTTTGCCTTCATTTCGGTGAAAACTTCAGAGTTTATATTATACCACAGATTAATTCTTGAGAGACTAAAAGTTGTTGATGGCTCATTTTAAAATTCCATGGAATTTACAACTCTCAAGTAATCAAATGCTGCAGAGAAGAATTCAAAGTTATTTCGCAGATTTTATCACACAGCAAAAGGTTGCATAGTTTTCAGATGCAGTAGTGAGCTTTTTAAAATAACCTATAAAAAGTCCTGATGGGGTATTATTTTTATATACTTTAGTAATAAATGGAAAGTAGCCAATCCTATAAGCCTCTAAAATATTAAGCATGAGTAACTTAATCGGTGGTAAAAATCAGTGTATACTCTGTATTTTCCTAGTTTATGTCCAAGGCTGACATTCACGAATCACCTAACAAAACACAACCGTTTCAGACGTGTTGTTTTAAATTGTATTCCAGTGCTATGCAGTTTTTGAGGCTTTTTTGACTATTTAACAAGAGGTGTGTTATTATACATAGGGCATGAATAGTTTACCTGTTGCAATTAGAGAAAAAATATAATTTAAGATTTCATAAGCACCAATAAACTGTGAAATTTAAGGTAGAAGGTAGAAAGTGGCAGTTAAAGCTAGACTAGGGGGAGAGCATGCCTGGAAGGAGACTTTCCTTCTTTAGAAAAAGCAAATATTATTACTGTCAGGGGCAGTATAGTGATCCTGATAGATGAACAGACTAATCCAACATTGCAGATCACGAGTTCCCTGCAAAATTATATTATAAAGGGAAAAAAAAATCCTGATTTGTTCAGCTTGGACTGAGCAGAGCACAAAGAATAATTTTACTTATTTATTTTGTGAAGACCCACTCTGATATATCCTGAGTTACGTATCCCTATTTAATTGATAGTGAAAACAGATACTGAATAGTGTAATTCCACTGAGTCATAAGACCACAGACGACAACTCCCTGACATGGCAGAATAAAGCCATTTACCCGTTAGTGCAGAAGATGCAGCATCTCTCCATAACTGCAGCCTCTCCACGGTAGTCTTGCTGAAATCAGTTTCATTTTCTGAACCGTGCACTCAAAATGAACAACACAATTAATGTAAGTATTAAGCATCCTGCAACTGGAGGGCTAGACAGAGCCATTTGCTATTTAATATTTGACGGACTCTTCACGTCACGCGGCCAGGGCTTGCCTGCTATTCTGAGGAGCAGCGCAGCTTGCGGTGCCAGCGCTGCTGCGGCTGGACCGGAGCCACAGCTGGATGGCACCGAGAGCAGCAGCTGACGTGTTAGATGGTCTCACGGCTTCTGCCTGCCTCAGATAATACTCAGATCCGCGTGAAATGGAGATACATCCTACAGTGTAGCCATAGCCCTTGGGGGACAGTTGTGTTTCCTGTCAAAAGATCCTGCTAAAGAGCTGAGCAGCACCCTCGCAACAGGAGGAGCGAGGAGGAACATCACAGCGCGGAAACCCAAAGACCTTCCCAGATGCGCTGTGCAGATCCCATGTAATATTCCTGGTCAGTGTTTCTCATAAACAGTAAACACGGTCTTGGGAAACGCCGGGCCGAGGTCACGGGGGTGCTGTTTTCCAGCCTGCGCGCGATCTGCCTCTTTCGTTCCCACTGAACTCTTGGCGTTTTCTCCTCCATGACGAGCTGCTGCAGCTTGCACATTCGTCCTTATAGCGTAAGGCACCCTCACAGGCTTGAAGTGATTACCGGTGCTGGGTATGACCAAGAGCAAAAGGCTCAGCGGTAGTTTTTTATCAACCAAACCCAATCTCATGCAGAAAAGGAGTTCAAATTTGCTGGATTCTGCTGTGAAACAATCTGGCTGCGGGTAGCGCAGGTGATGTAAGCGTCAGGGCTTCCCGTGGGTTAAGACTGACAGCTCCAGCCGGTGCCCCTAGCTCTTTGACAGTGATGTGGCAACACTGAGTGGTTGCTGATGAACAGGTCTGCAGTGATCATGCCTCTGTTTTCTGTTTTTGTTTTTTTTGTTTTTATCTTTTCCTCAGGGGAAATCGCTCACATCAAAGAGGTTAACCAGTCTAGTGCAGTCCTACTAAAAGGATCACCTTGTAGCATGGAAGCAGACTCAAATCATTACACATACTTTGTAGCTCACTGATTGCCTGAATCAGAGGACAGTAGAACAAGATGTTGCATGAGCAAGGACCTGACTTGTTTTCTTTTGTGTATACTAAGGCATTACAGACTCCGAGGGACTCTCTAGCCTTTCGATGCCTCCATTTCGAAAACTGTCTGCTCACTTCCTCCTTCATATCAAGCTGGATCTGTGTCTTTTTATTTTCTGCAAGCTCAAGTACAGTGAAAAAAAAGCTTCTGCTAGACACAGTTTATTAAAAAAAAAAATACGTCAATCAAAAACTGGAAGAAATGTAAAAAAATGCATATATTAATAAATATACATATGGCATCACATTTATTGCACAATAAATTAGCACAGAAGGTTTCATTTCACTGATGTATTCACATTGAGAAAGAAAGCCTGTGTCTTTGTCTGTTGTCTGTATATTCTCTGTTAATGTTTCTTGCATTTATTTTTATACCATATTTAAAAAAAAAAAACACCTTTTACTCCAAATGTATTAAAGTTGATCCTTTCTCTGTAAATTTGTGTATGTTTATATTGTTGTTTTATCTTTCATTAAAAGATGCAGAATCTCTTTCCTTTGGGAAGTTTGAGATTTTAATACTGAACCTTAAGATTAGTCAAGACCAAAATCATCCCCAAAACTTATAATCTGTCCGCTTTCTGAAAAGTGACATTGAAATGGATTTGGACCTTGGCATTTTCTTTCTCTCAGTGACGCCTAATCAAACACACTCTGTTGATAATTATTTACTCTTTATTTCCTTTCTATCAAGCTAGCAGCAGTGAGACTTTTCCAGCTTGCTCATTACCCCATCAGTAAACGCTTCTTAAAGCTGGGCTAGTGCTGCTGTCCCCCTAGTCTGCTCCAGTCACACTATGTAATCAGACGGCTGCTACCTACGAAGAAATGAACTTACCTGCATTTATTTCAGAACAAATCTAGCAGGTACACATTTGGGTCTCCCCTCCTGGCTGTAACTTGTGATGAAGCACAACAATATTAAGCAGAAAAGCGGACCCTTCACACGGCTCCTGGTGGAGTGCACCCCTAGGGCGGTCAGTGCAGGCAGCCGCCCTCCTTGGGCTCGCAGGTGGCATTATTTGCTCTAAGACCTGCTGAGGAAGCTTCCAGAAACACACAGGGGTTGTCCCTGAGACAACAGACCCGGCGCAGCCCGAGGCTGACTTGGGCTGGAGCTGCAAAATGAGACAAAATGGCACAAAATGACTGCCTGACCTGAGAAACGGCCCTGGCACTGAGCCGGCAGGTCAGGAGAGCGGGTAGGATCTCTGAGGAGAAAGGAGGCTGTGTGCCCGACCCTGAACGAGCAGGTGCTGATGCCTTCGGAGCGTTTCCAGGTACCCAGGACAGCCTTCCTAGCAGTGCCCTGGACGGGCGCAGGAGAGCCGAAGCCAGTGCCATCTGCTGTGCGGAAATTTGTTTGCTGTGAAAAACAGGCATCTGCTTTCGAAGGGACTCCCAAAGCCGAAACACCCACACTCGCCCCCCAAAGAAACCCAAAAGGATGATAACAGCCACAGTCAGGCTCAGCCTTTCCAGGAGTGGGGAATAAATCCGCACACGTGAACGCCGGAGCCATCTCACTGAGCAGCGGGAAGGGTTCGCGGGGCCGGGGGAGCCGCTGCCCGCTGCGGCCGCCCTCCCCAGCCCCGCTCCCCCCGCGAGGCAGATCCCGAGGCAGATCCTGAGGCAGATCCCGAGGCAGATCCCGAGGCTCCCCAGCACGAACCCAGGAGCAAACACGTCCTCACGGACCCCTGCGAGCGGCTTGCTCTTCCCCAAGCTTTTTGCTTAGTTGGGCTTTCTGGGGTTTTGGGGGGGGTTGTTTTTTCTTCTTTGTTTTCACTTGTCGCTGTGTTTCTGGTTTCTGACAAGGATAATAATCACTGCCTGAAAGTATCTCAGCGTTTGTTCACACAATTTTTCTGAGCTTTATTCTATCAATAAGCACTCGAAATGCCCCATGAGAATTTGATTTTATCAAGAGCGCCACCGAGGTCATTTCAAGATTTTCACAGTCCAGGGAGGCTGGGTGAATTTTAATAAATATCCACACTGAGCCTAGATCTCAAACTCTGAGATTTAATTTTCCTTTACCACATAAATGTGAGTACTGGAGCTTGAACCTTGGGCAAGGCAATCCACAGAAACCTGAGTTCTGTTACACTTCTCAGTGCCAAACAGAGATATTTCCAAACTCCTGCTGCCACCAATTGCATCAGCGAGTCTGTTGCCTGCTTTTCCTTAGAAGTTAACTAATTAGCTGCCAGTGACTGCTTTGAAACATCACTTGCTTTAAATTAAGTTGCAAATTTATGCATTAAGTAGTTTGTGAAACTTTATACTAAGAACATGATTCCTGTCCTCCTCCTCCCCTCCACAAAACAGTGTGCAGCACAGAGGGGCCAGTAAAAAGATTTGGAGCCTTTATTTTCCTGGACTCAGGTTTTACCTGTTCTAGTCCTTTCCTTTCCATACATGAAGCCTGTGTGGAATGGCTCCCTTTCTCCATATTTGCAGGACACTTAATACAGTGGATGCAAATGAAAAACAGGGTTTAGTAGTAAGGATTTCCAAGTAGTCAGCTGTATTACGGTTTCATCTGGCCCTTGTTTCAAGTGATGCTACTCCGCTGTTACACATGACCAACAGTGTGGCAGACATGACCAGTTTGCTCAGGCAGATGAAACAAAACCTGTTCTACAACCCGTTGATTTTTTAAGGGTTTATCTATCTATCTGAGGTCTTTTGGTACCTGTCCTGATCACCATCATGTTATCAGCAATGTACTCCTAGGAGCAGAAGCTCCAAACAGTCACACACTTCAGCACAGAGGAACAAAAGAGCAGAACTGAGAAACATTTATTTTCAAGGGGGGGCAGAAAATACTGGTGAGCAGGAACCACTTCTCCCTTCAGGTGCAATTTTAACTGCTCTTTACCTCTGCAAACAAAAAGAGGGAAGCAAAACGCCCTAACCAGTGAAGGGAGTAAAACCAAAATGCTCAGCCAGAAGAATAATGGGGACTGGCCAAAAATTAATGAGCTGAAGGTGAGTACAGAAGAAAGAAATGAGAATTAATTGTGGCGATCAGAGTGGAGCTGACAGGGGAGGAGAACTTGGGAATCAAATAATTAGGATCAAGGGAGGCTGAAATTCAGCTGACGAATTGCCAGCCACAGCCATAGAGAATTGGACTCAAAATGCAAAGAAATCAAACGAGAAGAACCATGGCTGGTGCTTAATCACCAGCAAAAACACATTCTAATATGAGGCTCCTCATACCCATCTATCTAGAGCATTTCTTCTTTTCACGTTTCACCTCCTAGTTCTGTTTGAAATCATGAAATGCAAATACCAAGCACTGCTCCAAGAAACAGCAAATAGAAAACACGAACCAGTTCTAAAAAATAAGTACAAGAATGTTTATTAACAAAAAAAATGTTAAAGGAATAGAAGGCTGTTGTTCTTAAAGTAAATTTAATGAAGAACTGGGAATCACCAATGATTTATTTGCGGCTCCTCTGCAGATATTCATTCTGAGTGACTAATAGCTATTTGACTTTAGCTGTTCAGTCTCTCATTTTTCCTTTCCTTTCCTTTCCTTTCCTTTCCTTTCCTTTCCTTTCCTTTCCTTTCCTTTCCTTTCCTTTCCTTTCCTTTCCTTTCCTTTCCTTTCCTTTCCTTTCC